>JAYKAV010003379.1:130420-230838 GCA_035582835.1 Phoebastria nigripes
TTGTAGTGAGGGGCCCAAAACTGAACACAGTATTTGAGGTGCAGCCTCTCACCAGTGCCGAGTACAGGGGCACGATCACCTCCCTACTCCTGCTGGCCACACTATTTCTGATACAGGCCAGGATGCCCTTGGCCTTCTTGGCCACCTGGGCATGCTGCCGGCTCATGTTCAGCYGGCTGTCAACCAGCAGCCCCAGGTCCTTTTCCGACAGGCAGCTTTCTTGCCAGAGCTGATGTCCAGTAGTTAGAATTCATTGAATCTTTCTGCAGGTAAAATCATTTGTGGAAATGGAGTGAAAAAGGAGTTGTGAACATAATTAGTGTAAAAGCTTTTAAAAATGGAATATGTATTCATGGAAATTATTAGTAATGGTTGCCCAGCTGTATTCTTATTCCTAGGCAATTCAGATTTCCTGAAGTACACTATTTGGAAAAACTAAGGTTTAGCAGCAGGATTTTCTTCTGTCCTAGACTCATAGAAGTAGTAGTTGGAAGGGATATCTGGTAGTCCATCTAATGCACCTCCTGCTCAAAGTGAGGCTAATATCAATCCTGGATCTACATCATCTGTGGCTTTTTCTAACCACGTCTTAGAAAGGATAGAGATTTCACCACTTTGCAGACTGCTCCAGTGCTGTGCTATCTGTATAGTGAAGAAGTTTTTCATAATGTCCAATCTGAATTTCTCAAGCTGCAACTTGTTGCAGCTGCTTCTTGTTAAATTGTCTGCCACTACGAAGAAGAGTTTGGCCATGTCATCTTTGTAACTGCCCTTCTTTTGGTAGTAGGCTGCTTTTGGATTGTCCCTTAGCCTCCTCTTTGCCAGACTAAATACTTACAGGTCCCTCATTTCTTGTAGGCCATATGCTCTAGGTTCCTGAACAGCTTATTTGCTTTCTGATGGACCCTTTCCAGTTTCCCAACACTCATTTTGAGCTGTGGAGCCCAAAACTGGACATTGTACTCCAGTTGCAGCCTTGTCAATGCTGTGTAGAGTGACGTGCTGAGTGCTGGCCTCACTTATACTAGTGTAAGCCCAATATGCACTTTATCTTATTCATGTTGGCAGTGCACTTTGCTCATATTCAGCTTGATAACCACTGTAACCCCCAGGTCCTTTTAGGGAGGTGCCGCTCAGCCAGTACTGCTGCATGAGGTTATTCCACCCCACATGCAGAATTTAGCACYTCTCCCTCTTGAGCTTCGCAAAGATTCTGTTGGCCCAGTCTTCAGTTTTCTCAAGGCCCCTAGAGCTGGATCTGTATCATCTGGTGTGTGAAACACTTCTTCAGAAAATTTCCTGAGGGAGCATTCTGCCTCATCATCCAGGAGAAGATATTGAACTGCACTGTTACTGCTTTCAAACCCTAGAGTTCTTGTTTCATTACCAACCTTTAGACTTCAAGCCATTGAATACTGCCTTGGAGCCCAGTGGTGCAGYCAGTTTTCAGTCCAGTTAAAATACTATTTATCCCACTGCACTTTCTCAGCCTCCAAACAAGAATGTGGTGGAAGGCGTTGCCAAATGCCTTAGTGGAGTGAAAGTTACAGGAACTGTTACCCCTTATCTTCCCAGTCATTTTGTCATAGAAGGCAATCAGGTTGGTCAGGTAATGATTTGCCTTTGTAAACCTGTGCTGACTGTTCTTGATTACCCTCTTGCCCTTTGCATGCTCATAAATGGATGCTAGGAGGATATATATCCTCCATCCCACCAGGGACTGCGCTTACTGTGTCCACCTGATAGTTCCCTGCGTTGCCCTTCTTACCTTTCTTAAATTGGGCCTGATCTGTCTTTGCCATGATTTTTAATAGTTAGTAAACAGCTTTATAATTACATCGGCCAACTCTTCTACAGCCTTGGGTATCTTTTCAGGCTCTATACATTGAATAATCCAGTTTTCCTAAGTAATCCCTTTCCTGTTGCTACCCCATCATTCTTCTTTCCAAACCATGCTGTTATGAGCAGAGGGCTGGGAGCAGGCTTGCCTGGTAAGGGTGAGGCAAAAACAAAGTAAGTATTTCAGTTTTCCTTGTCATTCATTGCCAGGTTATCATCCCCATCCATCAGCATTCATTCATTTGGTTGCTAACTTAATTTTTCTCCGTTACTCTCTCACCAAAATAGATACCAAGGTCATCAAGCACATTGAATGCTGCACTACTACTTTTACCTTAGTAATAATGTGGCATCTTCTTACCAGCAGTGGTCTCACTATCCCCTAAAAATGACCCTGGTATTGTGTTGTTCTGTGGAAGAGACCTAACATCAGTAAGCTTCATGGTACTCAGCATTCCAGAAATAAAGAAGGTGGTTGGTAGTTCAGATTAGGTGACTAAGTTTAGTGGATACTTTTGACACTGATCTCTCTGAGCCTCTTTTTGCCAGTAGGATATTCATTAACCACATAGGAGATTCTGGTTCCTTGCCTTCTAGTTTGGTGTCTGGTTAACGTCATCCTGGTCCAGCCTTTCCCCCTTAGTCATGGGCAAGCTATAGCAAATGTTGTGCAGACCTGTGATGTGCAGGAACCACGAGGGATAAAGTGTGCTCATTCATTCAGTTGGGATGACACATACATGGTCAAGTGATGTGCAGCACCCTCAGTCACTCTGAGGCCTAGAACATGTGCAATTCTGTGCATAGCAYGGAGAACTGTGTTAGGTCAAAGCAAGTTCTAGCAAGCTTTTTTCCAGACTATGCAGATATGAGTTTATAATTTTCTTTTCAAGTGTTCAGAACTGGTCAAATTTCTATATATTTTTTAAAAGGTGGTAAAAAGCACCCTGACTGCAATTGTGATGTCTGGGCTTCAAAGCATGGTTCGGCTTTATAAAATGAGGTAGCTAACACTTTTTTATGTTAATTTTCCCCTAATTCAATTCCCCTCAAATGGTTGAGTTGTTTGATTGAACGTTGCCCACCAAAGAAACAGCCTCAGGCAGGCATCTGTCATAGAAAATTTCAGYCCACATCATTAATACTTTGCAAAATTATAAGCTATGAAAACAGGGATTTGTAATATGAAGTGTCAGGGAGCCTCAGTAGTACATTATGCTACTTCCTTCCTGCACCAGTAAGTTACTGGTATGTGATTGGGTATTTAATAAACTTCTTGAATTATATATTTCTTTTTTTTTCATTAATCGGTGCAAGAATTTGGTTCCAAAGTGCTTTGGATTTGTGTAGTTCTTTGTTACAACACCTAGGCACAAAAGATGTGTAATAAAAGTGAAATGGCAGTCTGAATTCAGAATGCCCATGCTTTTGTGTTTTGATGTCTCAGCTTTCATGCTATTTTTATGTTGTTTCTTTCATCTTTAATTTTACCAAGAGATTCATATTAGATGCATTATTAATCCCTGTAACACTGCCTTCCCTTTTTCTGCACAGTATGAAACATTTCTGGATTCAATAGAAATAATAATGTGTGAGATTATTTTCTACACTTAATATGTAAATAAACAAATAAACAATGTGGATTTTCTAAGATCTCCAYGCATTGTAATTTTCTTCTAAAGACTCCACTGATGCATTAGGACTGAGAGGCATGAGCAATCACCAAAAGCTTTTAAGCAATGATTTTGGTTGTGTACTTTATAACCTGAGAATTCTCAGCATGCAGCACATTGTAACATCTACGGCACTGGAAAATAAAGTGAAGTATAGTAACTGGACTTTCCGTAGATTAAATGAAACACAATTCCAACATGTTGATGAACTGCAGAAGAGGCAATTAAATGTCTCACTGATGATGGTTAATGGGACTAATTAGAGAATGTGTTTTGAAATGTGACTGGTACAGTTATGATGCCTGCGACTGAGAGGGAGAGGCAGGAGGAAGGGGAATAAGGGATTGTAAATGGCTAGTGGAAAGACTGCTAGTTTGGGAGCTGGGTTTTTTTTGGTTGTTGGGTAAAGGGGAAGCTGATTACAAACACTGTTCCACTTTGAATTAAAATGTGTATCATATTCTTTTGATGGTTTTGTTTATTCTGTAGACAGTATCACAGCTGCACAAACTGATCAAAGAAAAAGGAGCAGCACGTAGTAGTGAAAATCTGGCCATAGTATTCCTACATAACTACAATAAAAAGGGAACTCATAGTGCTTCTACAGTGTTGATCACAGTTAGCAAAATCATCTGATGGACATCAGGCTTCCATTCAAGCYGGGGAGCACCAACAATAATCCACTTAAACAGAAAATTAATACTGAAGGAGTGTTTTGGGCCCCAACCATCAGCTGGTAAAAAGTAGTGTGTTTCTATGTAAGGTAATGTAGCTCCTTTGTAGCTGACCTCTTTTCTTCTATTAAAAACAATGATCATTGCAAGGGTTAATGCTTCCTAAAATCTGTAAGCAATTTGAAATCTAAGTCTCATTTGCAACAGTGCTGCAGGACTTCTCCCACTGGCCTTCCACAGAGACAGAGATGTGATGCTGCTGTAGGTGTAAAGGCAATCCAGTTGCTCCTGTGTGAGTCAGCCCTGAAGCTGGAAGTACTGGCATGTATGGTGGAGCCCCTGTGAACAACCCCTTTCCACACAACCCAATTAGCGGAATTGCCACGTCTGCCCACACCACCACCAACAGCCCCTCTAAGGTTCTGGGTCCATTTTTCTGGTTACCAACATTCAGTTCAGATCTCTCTCCTATTTGTGTTCACAGCTAGAAATGAGAAAGGCCTATGTTAGCAGCATAGTCCCTCTCTTCTCAGCGTGACTCATATCCTAAGGTCTGTGAAGTTAGCTGGGGTGGGCCCATGTGCCCAGATTGCCCTCCAGAGAAGACCAGTCACTGGGGCTTCAGAGCACAGCACAGAACTCTAAAGTGTTGTCCTGGTTTCAGCTGGGATAGAGTTGAGAGCGAGCTGGGATTTTCTTCTTAGTAGTTGGTATAGTGCTATGTTTTGGATTTAGTATGAGAATAATGTTGATAACACACTGATGGTTTAGTTGTTGCTAAGTAGTCTACCAGTCAAGGACTTCTCAGCTTCCCATGCTCTGCCAGGTGCACAAGAAGCTGGGAGGGAGCATAGTCAGGACAGCTGACCCAACTGGCCAATGGGGTATTCCATACCATATGACATCATGCTCAGCATATAAAGCTGGGGGAAGAAGAAGGAAGGGGGGACGTTCGGAGTGATGGCGTTTGTCTTCCCAAGTAACCATTACGTGTGATGGAGCCCTGCTTTCCTGGAGATGGCTGAACACCTGCCTGCCGGTGGGAAGGAGTGAATGAATTCCTTGTTTTGCTTTGCTTGCGTGCACGGCTTTTGCTTTCCCTATTAAACTGTCTTTATCTCAACCCATGAGTTTTCTCACTTCTACCCTTCCGATTCTCTCCCCCATCCCCACTGGTGGGGAGTGAGCGAGCGGCTGTGTGGGGCTGAGTTGCTGGGTGGGGTTAAACCATGACAAGTGTGTTCCATGTTCCAAAAATACCATGAAAACTAACTTAAATTATACTCTTAGTGAACATGTGCATTCATCTAAAGCCACAAGAATTGCTGGGTTTTCTTTAGCAATGCTAAGGCATACAGAAATTAAAGCGTGCAAGATGTTTCATTTCCTGTATACACGCAATATATCACCACAGATATTTGACTGGTTTTTTTTTTCCAGAAAAAGTACCAGAATGATTTGGAACACTCATGGAAGTGGTAATTCTTCCACAGTTTGATTAGAAATTGGCTAACAGTAGTTTAAACTGAGAAGAGAGAATAAATGATAATTATTTTTAAATAACATAGTTTAAGCAACACAGTTTCAAACAGCACAGAGGTAAGCATTGAAGTGTGTAAACTAGATTCTTATTTCAGTCACCAGTTATTATAATTCCAGCTTAAATTCAATGAAATCAGAAGAATTATTCCAATTTATAATAAGACAGTGGTCTGCGTCTGGCTAGGATAGAGTTAATTTTTTTCATAGGAGCTCATATGGTGCTATGTTTTAGATTTGTGGCCACAACAGTACTGATAACACACCAGTCTTCTAGCTTTTGCTGAACAGTGTTTGCACAGCATCAAGGCCTTCTCTGGTTCTCTCTCTGCCCCACCCCAAAGAGTAGACTGGGGATGCACAACAGTCTGGGAGGGGACACAACCGGGCAGATGACCCGAACTAACCAAAGAGATATTCCTTACCATATAACATCATGCTCAGCAATAAAAGGGAAAAGAGAGGATTTTAGGGAGGTTAGCCACCTTTTGCTTGGGAAATGGCTGGCCATTGGTCTACCCATGGAAGGTGGCGAGTGATCGCCTTTGCAACACTTGGGTTTTTTTTTGTTTTGTTTTCTTCTCTCTCTTCCACTTATCCTTCACTTATTAAACTTTTTTTTTTTTTTTTWATCTTGACCCCCAAGTTTTCTTGCTTTTGTTCTTCCTTTCCTCATTCCCCATCCCACTGGAAGTTGGGGAAGTAAGCAAGTGGCTGTGTGGTGCTTAGCTGCCCACCAGGGTTAACCCACAACAAGCAGTACAGAAAGACTGTGGCAGACCTGCCTTGTTATGAACTTGTTTCATGGAACAGTACTAAACGAGTATAAAATGTCCACGTTCTGCTTTGGAAGGATAAAACTTACATTACAAGGCAATGAAGATCAGTGCTGTTGGTTTCAGTGAAGATACTTCTGACTCAAGCTGTTCTACCTGAGATGAGATTATTGTCTATTAAGGTTTCATTTAGACTTACTCTCATTGTAATCCTCAGTGAAAAATATTTCACAACAGAGAACAAATGTAATTGGGTATAATTCATGATTCATGGAACAACACCTGCTGTTTCAAGTCAGGACTGAAAAATACTAGGAGACGTGTTAACATAATGTGAGACAAATCCTGAAATGGTGTAAATAACTGTAGCGCCATTGTTTTCAATGTGTGTACATGCGTTCAGCCTTGTTTATGTGTATTTAGACTGGAATTCAGCAGAGTTATTATGAGAGTTTTAATAAGAAATATAAGYACGAGGCAGCTGGAGCTGGTGCATTCTGTTCCTGGTTTTGTTGTTGTGGCTGGCATTTCTCATACAATAAACAAGCACTGTTAGAAATATCCTCTTCTTAAAATTTTAACAGAATTTAATCCATAAATACTTCTCTAAATACCTCTGTTTTACTAATCATAATGGAATATATTCACTGCAAGAGTCATAAAATAGATGAGGCAGTGAAAATGTTTAGGGAATGTTGGAACTAATAATGATAATGATGCTACTAGAACAGTTGGAACACAGCACACAAAGACACAACAAGATGTTATAGTAAGCTCCATGCACTCTATGCAGAATCAGTGGTAACCCAGGATTGTATAACTGGTATTACAGGCTGCACTGGAGTTGGTGTCTACCTCTGGGATTGGTTTGTGTTAGCAGAGCCAAAAATAACATAAATGTTCGTTTGATGTTTAAAGTACTTCCTCTTAGCATTCATTCTCTTTTCTGTCTCTTTACAGTGCTTAGACTGAAGCTTTTTGATTTATCATTACCATCTTCTTTGGTCTTTAGCTTCAGTTTGTGAAAGAAAGAAGGTTCATTTTTTCTATTCCATTTGGAGGTGCAGTACTCAGTAGACCAGCAGTGTTATATCACATCAGGTCTGAGTATATCACCCAGAGCTGCAGAGCTCTGCTGCTGACTCACCTGGCTGTTACGTGTTAGGTGCTTTTACAGAAAAGCACAATTAATATGCTGACCTCTTTTGGCAGGCAACCCAGAAATATAAACAAATTTAAGTTTCTGAGTTTGTGAGAACTGAAGAATACAGAAAAATCCAAATGGAATAAACTCTTGGCATTAAAGAAAAAAACCTGGCATTCAAAAGTATATTTTTTTTTAATTCATAGTGGGTCATTTTGGATGACTGATTGTGTGTATGTTGCATGTATGAGTGTGCGTGTTCGTGTGCACGTATGTTAGGAGCCCAGTGGAATTGCCGCCAATTTAGGACACATTTTAGCTTGGAATACCTCCAGAAGAAGAATTTACAAGCTGAGCTTTGCTGGAATTTATTGATAATAACAACATTAATAAAATCAGTGGCAAGATCTGTTATGCTACAATATGGAAGATGGTTGAAGAACCTAAATAGAGTAAATCATAAATAGAATAACTTCATTAAAAACACAGAACTATGAAGGAGGTGTTTGCTGTGAATTAGGTGTGTCCCTAGCCCAGGGTGGATATCTTCCAAAATCACCATACCTAATCTGCCCCAGGTATCCATATTTACTTTAAGCTCAAAGACGTCTGTGCATCTGCTGTGAAGGCTTTGTTTCAGTATGTAGAAATTAATCCTAGATTTGATAATGCATAATTAACTAATGGTGACCTATACTTCAGAAGATTATCAATGCTGGTATTGTCATAAATAACTGATAACCTGACAAATAATACAGTAAAAGGTTAATTAGTGTGCAGCACTATATGCCTCAGGAAGACAATAGTGTCTTTCAAAGACCCCGTTTTCCTAACCCTCATTGATGATTCCCTTTGAGCTTAATAACAGTTCAAAACTGGGATCAAAAATTGTATCCTTGCTAATGTCTTGAAGTTATTGAGTTATTGTGTAGAGTATTGTAACTACTCTACAGTAATGATTGGCTATGGGTTTGCTGCTTTTTGGGGTTTTTTTTTTTTGGTCTCGCTGGTATTTTTCATCCATGCCACATGACAAAATGCTTTGGAGAACTAAACTAATCAATTACAGTGTTTAATATAACAGTGATTCAAAGAAATTGAGAGATTCTGGCAAGGGAGACAATGTACATGTTCAGAAGAGAACTGGAAATAAATGAAAAGTCAGTGAAGACGAGGGATGCAGGGAAATGCAAATCTAAGTAATAACACAAAATAAAGCAAAACATGAAAACACACACAGACAAGCAAAACCTAACTACAGAATACCCCATTTTCCAGACTGCAGTGGTAGTATTTTGTATTTCCTTGTCTTCCACTCTCAGAAGTGACTATATTTAATGCAAGTTTCTGTTCTAATTATTTAAAATATGTAAAACTACCAGGTTTCATTTTGAGTTGAATGGATGTATCCATTCTTTTGCTGCCTGGGGCCCTCTTCTGATCCTATTGCAATCATGGATAAAATTCTCAAATAGCAAATCTTGGTATGGGATTGGGACTTGGAAAAAGAGTACTAAATAAAGGTAAAATGAATATCATTCAAGAGTTAATATTTTTAGCACTTATTCATCTATAATGGGAAAGGGGAGAAAGGCTTCAATGTAAGAAGAGAAACAAAATGAACCAAACCAAACCCAATTTATCTTGTGTTTCTTACCAAACTTTTTCCCCTTCCTCCCTAAAAACACTCCAAAGACTGGAACTTACATTGGCTTTGACCGTGAATGAATTTAAAAGCACATTTGTTTTTGTGGGATAGAAAGTACTTAACATCTCAGGCTGTGTTATTAAACAGGCTAGAGCCTGTGCTGGGCTCAGAGGACAAGTAGCATAGCACAGGTGTGTATGTGTATGTGTATATATATACTTATGTATGTATATGTGTATAAACATACCCCTATGTGTATGTGTATATGCCTATGTATATATATGAGTGTGCACATATATTCCTATGATGATACCATCTCCCTGTCCAAGCAGGATGGCTCTCACCTGCTGGGAAAAGTCCCTTGCCTGTGCTACTCCTAAATGTTCCTCCTAAATGTCCCTCCTAAATGTGTCCGGGGCTGCCTAGGGGCATGCTAGGTTGCAGGGACCAAAGCTGTACTAGCAAGAGTGCTGACAATTAATATGGATTACAAGAATCCAGTACCCATCTCTTGTCCTCCCTGTTTTACACAGTCATATAAGCGTAGTCCTTGAGGTCACCCTTCTGCTGTGCAGGAAAGTGGTGAGTCAGAGGGACTTTCCCAGTTGCTAACCAGCACGCTGGAAGACTACACAGCGGAGAAAAGGCAGTAACTGCCTCGGAAAAGGAGACTAAACAGCAGAGGAAGATCTGAGAGACAATGTTCAAGACATCCCTCAGTCAGCTTTCTGTCTGGTGGCTTATCAGGGGGCAGTGAAGCATATCTTAGAGTAATTTACAGGGATGCTTCAAAGATGTTCTGGAAGGCCGTGGTCCAGCATGCTATCACATATGCCAGCTAGACTTTCACCAAGTGAAAGATAATGGCAGCTATGGGTACAGCCTCTCCTCTGCAGCACCGGTACCACAGCTTGCGCAGGTTGCGGAGGCTACATATGCCCTTATGATGGGGTGAAGAAGAGGATGAAGGTAGGAAGAAGGGAGAGGTGGTAATCAGACACTTTGGGAGGCACAGATGTAATTCCAGCAGGAAGAAATATTTAGCTTTGCTGTACATAATGCTATTGTACATTCTGCTTATATCTGTGAATAGATTTTTTTTTTGGCTTTGTAGTTGAACTGAAAAATTGGTCAGAGAAATAGTTTAGTGTTGACCTGTCATTTAAGGGTTATTAAGATGTTTTTTGCTATTCACTAATTGTGTCAGACTCAACATGATTTTAAAATGAAAAAGTAAACCATTCAGCATAACAAGCTTTTTAGCAAAACTCTTTCATTAAAGAGTAAATTTTAATTTTGAAGTTTTAAATTTCTCGGGTGAAATTATTTGCTGTAATTTAACTAAATTGATAAATACTTTCCTTTCTCTTAAAATTACAATTTCTGACAAATTTTGTAAGAACAAAAATCATGCATTTGGACTTAAGGAAGATTATGACATGCCAGTGAAGCCTAACAGAGTTACATGGCCTGTAGGCACTCGAAGTAATAGATATAATGTGAAAGCTATTACCAAAGTTAATTTGATTCTGGTACATTAAAAATAGACTGTTGTACAGATTTCAAATATCGTTCCACCTCCTACCCTGTGCAGTGTGTGGCTACTGAACCCTTCTACATGCAGATGCAGAAGAGTGGCTGCTTGCGGTTTTACTTCTGCTGTGTCTTGAAGTAAGGAATGAGTTTGAGCTTGGGCTTACAAGGGCTAAAATTTGTTCTTTCAGGCAACTTGTGAAAGTAGTGTATTATTCCTGGCAGGCAATCCAAACAGGTAAACACAGCCAGACTATCCTGTAATCAATTTTGTATTTTATATTTTCATGCAACTTTCATGAGGACCTCCTCACATGGCATGGTTAGATCTGTAACATGTAACTAGTATTTGTATAATAAACTGTAACTATTATTTGAATAATATGTAGCTAGTATTTGAATAATATAAATATTGGCTATTTTTATAAACAATAAAAAAGTGTTTTCTGGTAGATCAAGAGAAATTTTATTTAAAATATTTTGCTCATGATAACAGAAGGAGATTTGTAAGATGATTTCCCCCCCCCCCAGTACCTAGCTTGAAAAACAGTTTCTGTCCCAGAGAAAGTATAATACATGATTTTGTCCAATGAGTGGAAAGCTTAAATTTGTTTCTTTTCCTTAGACATGTGATAAAAGAGGTTGAAAATTCTGAAAAGCCCAAGGGGAAAATGAATATTTTTTTCTTAACTTGCATTCCATTCTATATTCTAAAAGGCTCCTGGGCCCATTTATATTAATTTACTTACAGTAGATTTTTCCTCTTCTCAGTCTTTGATACCTCATGTGTAAGCAGAACATATGCATGCAAAAGTTGACAGTAGTGGTTTATTAATTCTTTCATGCAGACAGAATGTTCATGGCAATTAAAGATAATTCAGCACTCAAATATGAAAAAAGGAAATGTTAATGTCTGTCGAAAACTCAGCTCAAAGATATAAAAAGGAAAAAAATGAAATAATGAAGTAATTTCCAACAACTTTTAAAATATACTACAAAATTTGTAATAGCAGTGCCAGACAGTGCATGTCAACTTTCCTTTTTAAACCTTTCTTTCATGGTTTTCACTTGGTTGTGAAAATTCACTGGAGCCGAATGTTTGGTTTTGAAGAGCTTAATTGGGAAAAGATATTGCTTGTTGGTAGATAAATTTTCAGAAAAAAAAACCCACACTACTGAGATCAACATTTCTTTTTACAGCCCCAAAAATTTGAACAATATTGAATTTTTGAGTTTTGTATGACTCTCTTAGATACATGGATAAGTGCAGGGTTTTTTTTTTCCTATTTTCTTTCAGTAATAATGCAACTATTGATGTATTTTAAAGGTCATAATTTTTCACTTTTTAATACATGTGTAAAACAAACAGGAGGGTTGCACAGCTCAAAACTAAGTGTAATAGCCATGCCTTGCACTGTGAACACCAAGTAGTCATGAAAGCGTAATCTCTACCTGAAGTAATGCAAGATGGCTAAAATGAGTGTAATGGCTCTTCTGTTTCACTGTTTTTCCAGAATGGAGTTCTGAAACATTTTATATTTTAACATGCCATCAAAAGAATTGAAGTGAACAACCCCCAAGTAAAGCAGAAGGACTACATAACAAAGAAAATGGACAGCAAGGTCAGCAAACTAAGCCTCGTTCACTGGAGATGTATCTCATTGTCACCTGATGTTAGATGTTTACGGAAACACCTACATTTCAGGAAGTAGCCTTAGCCTCATGGTGTAGTCTTCGGGGAGAAACAGACACTGAAAATACGCAGTTTCTCATGTCTGTTTTATAAATCTACATTAGGAAATAATGAATGGCACCTAGAAATACCTATTTCTCTTCACTATCTAGACTACTAGTTCAGATGTCAACTCCTACTCTGTAAATGCCTACGGTTACTCAGATGTATTTGACTTAGATTCACTTCTAGGTGGGATTTTCATTTTCCTGGATAACTTTCTGCGATTGTCTTAAGTTATAAGGATCTGAACCAGAGAATATTAAGGTAGCTTCCAAGCTGTATGGAGTCTCATTTAAGATTAGAAGCTAAGTTAGATCAGGAACTGTGGATGGTCATTGTGTATTATATTAGCTATATTTCCTACCCTTAAATCAAGAAGTTTGCTGAGAAGTATGAAAAGTGTGTATTTTCTTATTACCTCAGTGAGATACACACCTTGTTTGAAAATTTCCCTAATCCTGAGCCTACTGTCCACAGCCTTGCAGGCAGAAGTTGAGCTGACCACCAAAAAGTCAGCTCCAACGGCAGCTCCTTCTCAGCTTTCAGTGTGAAGGAAATGCCCAGGATGTTCCTAACCCTGCAGTTTCTGACTGCAGAGGGCCTGAGGCGATAGGTAGCAAGGAGACAGAGACACTCCTCAGCTGATCTGTACAAGCCTGCCACCAGTTTAGTCATTCCAGCTTGGGAAGTTCAAGGTACCAGCACAGTTCCCCTTCTGTGAAATGCATCAGGCTCGTTCCAGGTCAGTCACATTTGGACACAGTGGTCTATAGTATGTATGTGGTCCCCGGTGTTATTTGTGCCACTAAGTGAAGAATTACATACAGGTAGCTTCTAAGTGTTTTGTTTTGTTTTGTTTTGTTTTGTTTTGTTTTGACATAATGTTTTTCCTCCATCTCCCTCTCCCCAACAAGAGAACAGAGTTTCAGAGATTTCCTTTGATGAGTTCAAATCATTATGCTTTCTAAATTTGTTCTTTTGCGATGATTAGCAGAAACTAATTTGCTCATTGTGTTTTCATTTCTTGCTTGGGCATGCCTTGTGCTCTTGTGTTTTCCCAGGCACAGTTATGCAACATTGCAAAGGCAGATTAGTGATGGACAAGGGCATGGTTACTCTATGTTAAGCAACAGCTAACTGTATGTTATTTGTCAAGATTCCTGTTAAGACATGTAGCTCAGCTTTCATTTTGAAAAGATATGGACACATTTGGTAGTGATAGCATAGGTTACCGTCAATCAACAATTTTAAATGAAAAAAATGTATTATTCAAACCCCCACTTCAATCAATAGGTTTGATTTTTATTGTTTTCACTGAAATTGAATGGAGTCCAAGTTCCCTACAAACTCAATTTTACTGTATTTCTAGTCATTTTAAGTAACAAAATAAAACTGCAAATGAAAACTACACCAGATTTTCCCTATACCTAAGTGACTTGAGACATTCTTACTATCTCCAAAATGATTGTCTTCCCATTTTTGTTAATTTTAAATCCTATTTTAAAAACACTCAGGAGATTTAGAAAAAAACACCACCACTCCAAAACCCCCCACATTAGGATTTTATCCTGCCAAATGAATCTCAAAGTAAGCTCACTTAAATCACAGATTTCTCCTGAGGTTAATGAGAACTGAAGGTGTTTTGAGTATTAGATGTACAATAGCATTAATGAGAAAAGTAGTAGCTGCTATGATAACTACCTGTCTTGGGTGAAGACCAAGAAATTAGCATAGAAAATTTACCTGACTCTGGCATGTTAACCAAAGACTTTAAATCAACTTTTCACTTTTATGGTTTTTCATGGGCATTTGTTTTGACAGAGTATGTTTTAGAATGGAGCCTTCTAAGATTTCTTATGGTCCCTGCAATCTGGAAACTTCACTTGACTGTTGAATGAGGATGATAGGTCAAAATGATATGGTTGCTGCAACTACAGATACCCGAACAACTGAGTAAATACATTGGCACAGACAACGTTTCTGTAGCGCAAGCCCCAACAGGAATGTGCTTCTGACTCAGAGGAAAGGCAACATGTTCACTGCGAAGTTTGGAGCACTGTGGAGGCAATGCACCTTAGCAGATAAACATGGTTCACAGGCAAAGAGCTGTGAATCCCTGGAAGCTCCACTGGCTGTAGAAGCCCCAGAAGGGATCTGTCAGGTCCCCCCAAACTCTGCAAGCTGGGTGTCAGGGAAGAGTAAATTATGATCTTGTACCACATGTAATTAGTGGGTCTAAAGCATAAAATCTCTGAGTGATAAAGATCAGTGATACACAAACTTTCCAGATGGATAAGCGGCATTCGCTATGTTTAGTGGGGAAGGAGGCCTTTTTGCTCCCCTGCAAGATCAGATCAGCTATGCAGTGCCTACAAAATAAGCGTGATGTGCAAAGAAGAGGGACTTCAGAAAGGTGATAACTAGAAATGGACCTACTTTTGTTCATGAAGCCCACAAGCTGGTTCCCAAAAGTACTTTGTCCACTGATGGACCACTGGAAAGCAGCTGCTGGGAGCCCACTACAGGGTTGCGGGTGAGAGGGAGGCGAGCGCAACTGGTTCAATTGTTTTTTCACTTTATTGCATCTCAGGTATTTCCTATCACTCCTCCTGTGGAAAGGAACTTTAAGGGCACCTTTACGCTGTCAGAAACAGTGTTTGGAGGAGAAGGGAGAACAGGTGCCCTAACTCATACATGTGCTTCTTCTTACTCATACATGTGCTTCTTCTTACTCATACATGTGCTTCTCCTTGAGCAGCTCTAAGTAGATGGCAGTTCCCAGAGGCCTTTTTTCCCCCTGTTTTTCTTTCCCTGTGTTTGGCAACACAGACTCTTATCTGATCGTCGCTGACATCAGTGACAGTCTCATATTGCATTAGAATATGTTTTTACTGTCTGTTCAGGAACGGAAGGTCAATCTGACACAATGACCATGATCACATGATCAATCTATGTCATAATTTACATATAACAATGCAATATTATTGCCATACTATCATGTCAATAAAGTTGTGTACTTTAATTAAAGACTCTGCAAGTTCCAATGTACCACAGAGAACAAAATCAGAAATGTAATTTGTTCCTGAAATGAGCTAAAGACCTTACAGAGGCTGTATGTCTTTTCATCCACATGTGTGCATGTCTTCTGTGCCTGCTTACTCATTAATTCACACAGGTCAATAACTTGGACTGGAAGCTGAGCTGTAACATTCAGGAATAACCTATACAAGCATAGAGACAACATTGTAGTTTAGGAAGGATGCATACAAAATGGGCATGCTGTGCTTCCTGAGCACACCTGACACTCTGAAATGCCCCCACAGTCTAGTCTGCACATCATGTAAGACCTCAGAAAAAGTATCTAATCCTTTCCCTTCACTGTCTAGCATGAGCTTTCAGCCTGTACCAGATCATGGTGGGTTTTTTTTGCTACATAGACAATACTTTGGATTGTAAATTTTACTGGTTAAAAAAAACAAAACAAAACAAAACAAAAAAAACAACAAACCAAAAAACCCAAATCATATTATGCTAGGACTATAAAGTAGTTGCCTCAACTGGTCCATTCTGAAATACTGACAGCATCAGACTGTGAGCTAATATAAATGACACTATTTGTTGTCATAAGTGTATACCTTACAAAGTATAATGGTAGATAAATAATCATTTTTTATAGCTTCCAAAATTTATATTCATATATGAAAAAAAAAATCTTACAATGTCTAAAGAGGTAAATAGTTCAGACAGAGCAAAAACATAGTAAGTATACATCTTAATACACCAAAGTGCAAAATTCATAATTCTTTGAGAATTAAGAGGTCTCAGAGGCCTTTCCATTTGTCCTTGACTTTGGGCATGTATTTCAGTCACAGCTGTAAGGTTGGTCAATTACTCCATCAAATCCAGGCTGCTGTCAGAGGAGTTGCTTAATGGAAAAGCTGACAGAAGCCCAATTCATATCATCCTCCAGGTCTGCACCAGTGTAGCTAACTCAAACCACTGGAATTCAGATGGAGCGATTCACAGGTAAATGAGTTTCAAATGGTTATGAGGAAAAGGAGAAATCTATAGCACTGAAAGATTTCTGCACTGGGAAAAATGTACCATCTGATAGATTTATTTTTTTTAAATATGAGCCCATATCTGCTGAGAGAACTAATGCATTTCCAGGTTTGACACTCCATGAAAATGTTCTATTATGCTTCAAATTAAGACCAGGAAATTGTACATTTAGATGTTCCTAACAGCCACTGAAAACCTTTGGACTGTTAATTTTTTCATCAGGAAATATGGACAGTAGGAAGCTGAGCTCCTCATTAAATTCTGCTAGCTAATTCATGATACATCATTAAAAATTTAAAATCTACCCTTTTTGTCAAGTACTTTTCCTTGTATTAATTATCTAATCACAACAGACTCAATTGATTAATAGTCCTTGTAAAATGTGGTTCCAGCCTGTTGGAAAGGTCCATCTGGTTAGAAAATTTGTCCTTATTACAGGAATTGTTGTGAGAAGGTCTATTTCTGTTAAATGCTAGTAGAGTATTTAAAACAGGGGGTATATAGAGTTGTGGTGGAGAATGACAAGAAAACCATGAAGAAAATGAGAAGATCTTTCCACTTTATTTGCATGCACCACATCTCTGAGGCTGCATGTACAGTACATATAGAGAATAAATGTTTTGAATGACATAAGTTTGAATTCTCTGTCAGAATTATCACGTTAAAAACTAGCTGTGCCAGATGTTCCTATATGTTGTTTTGATTGTTCTGGTAGTCTGATGGTATGCTCTGCAGAATGTCCACAGCTAGAAACATGTGGTTAATTTAATTTAATTAAAAGACTTAATAATAATGTTGTATGATGGATCATGAGAAATTCTTGAGTTTAACTCTGGCTCACGGGATGAACTTATTCAGTAATCACTGAGTTAAATCACTGTTTCAGAAACTAAACAAACAAATATTTTTAATAATACTGATATTCCTGAGCATGAGATTGATTTTTTTCACCCATGTTCTAATAGTTATCATGCATTTGACAAGATGTGACATTGATAAGATGTGAGTGTATATCTCCATAGCTATCAAGGTAGCTAGATATAGGTTATACAGGTATAAACCTTTATATATTTATTCACATATATATAATCTATAATTTCACAGTGATATATCTGTATCATGTACTAGGATGTGTGCAATCGTGTATCCATTGATATGATTCATGTAGCACCATTATAATCTGTTTCTTATGAGACAGTGATGGAGCCACAAGACTTCAAGCAGAATGAAGGCTTCAAGCTTCATGATTTTTGAGAAGCTGAATTTAGAATGCAAGTCTCTCTTTGAACCAATGTAAAATGGAATCAAGTGACCTTCATGAAGATTTCCAAAACCATGGTTAACATTGAATAAAACAAAAGCAAAAGCAAAAAATATCTATAAATATCACTTCAGTGCAGATGTTAGACAAATACTACCAACCCAAATGTACCATGACAAGTGTCCCCTTTTCTAAAAAAAAACCCACATGGGATTGATTTAAAAATCTGGAAAACAATAATACCTCCCCTGCCGCCCCACCCCCCCCAACCCTGATTGGTAATCCCTTTTTTTTATTTCACTGGTTTACAAACTCTTGTTTGCCAACGTGAGGGACAGAAACTTACTTTAACAAGTAAAAGCTGATTTGATTCCAGTGGCTGTGGCTTGATTTAAGACACCACACCTTGTGAAATTCACAGTAAAATCACTGGAGTTAGTAATACTGTAGAGACATGTACAGACAATGCCAAACTGTATCAGAAGTGAAGGTTCATTAAATTAAGTGTAACTTCAGTGCTTATTCTCAAAAAGCACTTTGTTTTCCATCCATACACAAAACGCAATGAACAGAAATTGGTGCAGTATCCCTCCAATTTAGAGAACAATTCATTATCATCCTAAATTTATAACACTTTGTCAGAGTTTAAAATTAATTTTAAAATATCTGATTCTTTCATAAAGTGAGAATATGCTGATTTGAGATAACATTTCCTTCAAAAATATTAGAACAATCTATCCTGATCAACACAGAGAGGACATTGAGGTGATTTCTGACATGCCCAGATGAGACACTCTTGATGCTGAACACAGCTTCATGGAAAAAAGCCTATACAGTAGCCCAGAATATCAATTGTTCATCATCTCATTTATTTCTTCCTATTGGGTATATGTGAAGTGGCATCCTAATTGAGTGTTAATGAGGAATTAATTAGAATTAAGTGCTTTAATAGCAGTTGGTGATTATTAGCTTTTTTAGGATGGGGCAATTTAATTCTGAAGCAGTTCCCTCACATTTTCAAAATGGGTATAAAACAAATAGAAAGGCCATTAGTTCTCCCTTCTCCCCTCAAGCCTTGAATTTGCATTCCTTCATACAGTGACATTTTTAGGGTGACTTTTAATGACAGCACTAGAAACCTGCCTCTCCTGCCTATCCAAAGGAAAAGGGCTGTCCAAGTTTTCAGTAAGCTTTTTATACGTAGCTTCCATCACCATGTTTCATATCTGCTGTGAAGAAGCCATTTCTAACAGAGCAAAGGTGTTGTTCAGTGTCTATGCTCACTCAATTCTCAACCTGTCTGCTTAGCTGACAAGCCTTGCGTCCGGGCTATAGATACATAGGAAATCTAGCATCTTATAGGAGATGGAGTTTGAAAACAAACTGATTTCCCATAGGTCGGAAGACACCTGCCAGGTGATAATGACTTAAGGTCACTGTGGAACTAAGCTAGATATGACCCAGAGACCACAGCTGAGAGATTTTTTATTCCTTCAGCCTAACAAAGATTAGACTTTCTGTCAGTAGCACCTCTATGTATTTTCAGATGTCAGTGAGACTGGCTATTTTAATTTATTCTATATCGATCTGGTATGAGAAAATAAGCAGGAACACCTTCTTAAAGAATTAATTTCTTCATGTTCTGGCAAATACAAGAAAAAGTAACAATGCATAACTCAAAAGCAGGAGAAATTACAAAACAAGGAAACTTCCACATTATCACATTTGTTGTTTTTTTTTTTTAATGGCTAACATTTCTCTTGGGAAGTTTGCAGCTGGATACAAGGTCTGATTTTTTCTTTCTTCAAAGTATTTTATGGATATTACTGTTAAGGAAGGGGGAACACGATGACTCTCTGACATGAAAACAAGATGAGGTAAAAATAAGATACTGTGGTTCTATATTACTTTTCTAGTTCCTCAGTTTCCCTAGTGATGATGCTGCCTGAGCTTTCCATGGCAAGCCAGAGGTATAGAAGTGTGTCACAGGATTTAAAACCTGCACACTGCTCTGGGTGGTACTGGTGGGGAGACCACAGCCCTGTTGGGGCTCTGCATTTGCATATGTAAATGGCAACTTAAAAAATCAGCATTTTTAAGTCAGCCAAGTTGAAAACTTAACTCTAAAAGTTAATTTGAATTTCACCAATTTCATATCACTAAGAAGTGAAAAAAAAAATCTACAACAATATTTAAAATAGTAAAATGGAGTATGCATGTAAGTATAAGTTGGTTTGCTTGACCTTACTCCCAAGCAATATAAAATGAACATGTAGTGCACATACAATGAAAGGAAGACAGGACAACATGGGCTTATGAAAGATGAGATGACAAGCATGATTAATAAAAGCAACAGGATTTAAATAATGTACTTACAATTTTGTGAGGTATTCACCTAGGTCAGGTACTGCACTCTAACAGAAAATTAACATGGTCTTCATGATGTTACAATCTGGCTAATTAACAGCTTTGAGCTGGACTAGATATCTCCGGAACTCTCTTCCAACCTCAGCTATTCTTTGTGATTCTGTGATTCTGTAGTAAAAGGGAAAATTTAATCTTTATCTTGGACACAAGAATGACTAGCTAGCATGGAGCCGAGTATCGGTCTACTCATTCTGAAGTATTGAAGACAGAGAGACCAATCCAGAAAGGTTCTTATTAAAGTATCTCCACCTTTTTTTAACCTAGGCACTGCTACCTGTACCGGTGCAACATGCTATTCAAGCTTAACATAGGAGAATGTGCTGGTTTTGGCCAGGATAGAGTTAATTTTCTTCATAGTAGGTGGTATGGGGCTWTGTTTTGGATTTGTGCTGAAAACAGTGTTGATAATACAGGGATGTTTTTGTTAATGCTGAGCAGTGCTTACACAGTCAAGGCCTTTTCTGCTTCTCACCCCACCCCACCAGCAAGTAGGCTGGGGGGGCACAAGAAGCTGGGAGGGGACACGGCTGGGACAGCTGACCCCAACTGACCTAAGGGATCCAAAGGGATATTCCATACCATATGATGTCATGCTTAGCATATAAAGCTGGGGGAAGAATAAGGAAGGGGGGTACATTCGGAGTGACGGCGTTTGTCTTCCCAAGTAACCATTCCGCATGATGGAGCCCTGCTTTCCTGGAGATGGCTGAACACCTGCCTGCCGATGGGAAGGAGTGAATGAATTCCTTGTTTTGCTTTGCTTGCATGCATAGCTGAGAGAGAGGCTGTGTGGTGCTTAGTTGCCAGCTGGGGTTAAACCACGACAAAGACCCAGTGATGTCATGTTATTTCTTGTATCCACATAGAGTTCAAGATTATTCCTAACAATACCACTTCTCCTTTTTTCTGACTAGTGTGTATCAGCAGGAGTAGGAGACCAAAGTCTCCTACTAATGTCAGTAAATCTACATGGTAATTACCACTCATTTTGCTAGCTTTTAAGAATATGYAAGTTACTTAAAATTTAAAAGGTCTCTTTACGAAATAAGAAATGTTTGCAGCACTGAATGAAGACAGCATGACCATGTTGACTCAGGCTTAAAAAGAAAGGAACATAGTATATTGCATACTAATAAGTATATACAGTTTCTAACACAGAGCTTGAATTTAGTCAAAGAGGATGAAAATTCTTGTGTATACAATTTTTTAAGTTCTACCCTAGATCTTATTCATCTTAGTGAATCAAAATGTTTATGAATTGTTGGAAAAATTACTGTTGCAGACTCTGTAACGTCATAACAGTTTAATGCACACAAAAAGTACACATTTATTGGTGTATATATAGATATAAAAATATGTATATATACATATATTTAAACTTTTTACTGATGGATAATCTAAATAAACAACTGGAAAATATTTAGTTCTAACTAATCATCTTGCTGAAACAGAAAAGATCTCTGTGTGTGTATAAAAGACCCTCCAGCTCAGAATGGCTCAGCTGGAGGAGTATCATCTTTGTAAGTGAAATTACTATTGAGTTAAGAGAATTTTTGGAAATTCTTAACCCAAGCAGGAATTGAACTCAGAGAACACCCCAGTAGTTTTAATTAATGGAGGAAGAAAAAAAAAAAAAAAAAAGTAGAAAGCAATCTGGAAGGATGGCACTCAATTATGCTGAATTGTCTCAGAAATACAGCATTAACTATTTTAAATAATGAACAATGTCAATCTGAGGCCAACAAGCAATCTCATAAGCAGCCAAAATAACAAACAAATGGTGAGCCTTTTATGGACAAACTGTCAAAGCAATATTCATCTGAAGCCAGGAAAAATGAAGGAAGTCTTGCTGAAAGCCCATTTTCTAAGAAAGAATAATAGCATGTCATGATCATGTGGGAATACGTTCCTGTGGCAAGGACATCAGTGGGAAAGAAAGGGCAAGTCCCATAGCTGCGTGAAATAACTTTTAACTACACCTGATACATGGCTGAATCAACATCACATGGTGATTAAAGGCATGAAGGAAGAGAGATCATTCTTGTTTGAAGACCTACATAAGCAAGGGTTGGGTTTTCAAGAGCTGAAATGTAAGGCACCACTATGAAACATTCGTCCCATGTTGAGACAGCCCTTGGAGAGCCCAGGCACTGAGTAATACATATTTATTACTATAAGAYGGGATATTACTTTGAGGTATTAAAAATAAAAATGCTTTACATGAGAACGTAAGAACAGCAGTGCGGGGTTGGACTCAGTATCTACCAACACCCTGTCTTTGACAGCAGCCAGAAGCAGATGCTTAGTAGAAGATTATAAGAACAGAGCGAGCGCACAGGAATGCTTTCCTGTAATACCCTCTCACCTTCCAGAATTCTGTACTTTAGCCACTTTCTGAGCCCTAGACTGCAACTTTATGGTTATAGCAATGTGAAATATTCAGAAACACACATAACACTGATGTATATAGATATACATTCATATATCTATACACAAGTACATGAACAATTATATATATATGTAGTTACATATACATGCATATACAGGCAGTTTTATATTACTATCTGTACATATATACATCTAGCATAGATCCACTTACATTTTTTCCCCTTTTTTCACAAATTTGATGTTACTTTAATAAATATCAGGAGTGTTCTGTTATGCAAAATGCGTATTATATAGTCGATCATCAGGCCAATTTACATCAATATATTAGCTTGTTCTTGCCTTCTTCCCTCCTTTTGTGTTCATGAGAACATCTTTGACTTAAGAATGTTATAATGTCCTCAATTTGCAACAAGCTTTCTGTTGAGGGGATTTTACAGCTGGTTAAAGCCCAGTAAGTGGGATGTAAGTATGACCTGGACTTAGCTCTTCCTGTTTTCAATGATTGGTTTTGTAAATTTTATTTTTTGCATTCATTTTATATTTCATTTTTTCCATGGGAGGAAAAAAAAAAAAAAAGACAAATTTTAAAGTTATTAATTTTAATTCTCTGGAGGATAAGAACAAATATGTTAAACTTGTCAATTAGAGGTTTATCTAAAATGAACTTTCTAGTTTATAAAAAAATGAATCATGCAGTCATAAAACATCTCCATGCCAAATATTCAATGCTATCAGGGTCAGCCTTGGCTATGCATGGGGGTATATGTGTGGGAGTGCATACAAAAGCAGTGCTTTATAAAGCTACAAAACTGGAGCAAGTATAAAATCATTCACAATACTAATAGCTATACAATCAGAAAAAAAGATTTTCACTGAAATCCATTCTTTAATCTTATAACCCCCATGTCAACAAAACTAAGCGTTTCACATTTAAGAGAATACAGTTTGACATATTAAAATCAGTACATAATGTGCTTGACAAATTACTATTCAAGTCAACTATATATGCCTGCCTTTCAAGTGGCTTCTATTAGTTTATCAATAGACCTTCCATTGACTTCACAGCTCAATGTCTGACACAGTTCAATCTATGCAGATAGGCCTCCTACAGCAAGACTTTCCAACAACACTTGGAGAACAATGTGTGGAAAACAAACTAGTTACTGAATGTTTTTCATGTATAATGAAAAGCATTTGTTCTAATCCAGCCAGTGCCTAAGGGATGGCAAATGATGGCATCAGTACGAAAGCAGATGCCAGGCTTTCCTAGCAGACCTCAGAAGAAGAAAATTCAGTATCTTTAAGAGCTCCATATATCTATGAGACTTCATTGGCAATGCTTTGCTGTTTGGATGGACTTAGTAATATCTGCAGCTAAATGAAGCAAAAATATAAACAAGAAATGATACCTGCTAACCTAGACACATAAGAGGGCTTCTGAGCTCATACTTTAGTAGAGCCAGCAAGTGAACGATTCTTTTAAAAATTAATTTCTCTCTTGCATTTCAGAGAGGGATGGTTTTCTGAGTCTGTCCTGACACTAGAAGAGTTGTTGGCCTATGTAGTTGGCCAAACACACACCAAGAATTTGCTACATGTTGTGTTTCACTTCTAAGCTCCTAGAGCTGAACTCAGCAGAGGATGGATGGTCTGTAAGAAAGGTAGCCATTTCTGTAAGAAAGGTAGTGCCTGTAAGAAAGGTAGAGTAATGGGGGGGCTGGGGGGGTGGGCATTAAAGGAAATGTTTTTGTAGAGATTTTAAAGTTTTGAAAAATTTTCGTTCATGCCTTGGACTCTTTTTGTAGAAAACCTGTGCAGCTCAATAAACAACTGTTTACTCAAACTATCAGATGCGAGAACATACTGTTTTTTTTAACTACAGCACAGATTGTGTGAAGGAAAACTCCTACAGATTAAAGAAATAAAGGAAAGCTGGAGCATAACTTCTTCCCCTGACACTGTTGACACCTGTAATGACCATCCTGCTGGAATTCCACTACACAACATCTAAATAATTTCAGAGTAGAAATGCATTTATTCTAATATACTTCCATTTTGTGTTTTAACTTACAATGTGGTCTTGTTTTTGTCAGCTGCTGATGACTAGGGCCTTTTTTCATTAGCATATGAACTACACAAAGGAGTTGAAATGTCCCAAGGAATTCAGAATGAATGTTTACTTACACTGATTTGTACTACATAAAGTGTATGGCTGGTATCTACAAAAAACAAAAAATCCTTCAGGAATAGGTAAGAGCTCAATTCTAATTATTGATTTTTTTTTTTCCTTCACTGTGATAAAAATGCTATTTATTTGAATCTAAACATGTGCACAGACACACTGGAGTAGAATTTCCAAAAGTGCATGAACAACTTGGGAGTACCTAACTTTCAATTTTGCCCAGATTAGTGGTGCTAAGTGTGGTGTTTTCTGAAACCTTAATTTACGTTTTCTTCCCTCTTACAGTGTTGGGCCAGCATCGTACCACCTCTCTAAGCATCTCTCTTCTTTTAATCGTGTCTCTTCCATCTGATTAATACGGCATACAGTGCACCTCATATATTCCTTATCTCAGTATATTTAATATCTATGAATGAATTTGTTTCAGCATTGCAGCATGCCAAATATGAGCTCACAGACATACCAGTTTTAAATGAACACTTCCTCAGCATTTTCACAATGTCATAAACAGTGGGCGGAAGGCAGGTTTCCAGAAGATTCTCGACATCTGAGAGTCATTTTCTACAGCATGGAGCCAGGAGGGTTTAATTCATAAAGAAACTCTGCTCTACGGAGTAATCACTCCCAGGGGCTGAATTTGCAGTTAGCAGTTTCCCTTGTTAAGGTTTTTTGTTGCCACAGGGAAACACCAGCAACAGTGCACACACAGGGGTGTAGGGAGGGGAAAAGTGCACCTTCTCTTCTCTGACATCTACCCTGCTCCTCCCGGTACACCAGCCTTTCTAAAATTCAGATTATAACTGCTCTTCTAATATGCTTTAATGCCTTCTGTCTAACTTTTCTTACAGCATACCTCCAATTTCCTTTCCAGGTAATAAAACTTCCCCCATGACTTTTCTCTGTCTCCCCTCCTGACCCAGGCAGCCAGTCAAGGCCCGTTCATAACCACAGCTGAGTTTCTGGCTGTTAACTTCCTTAACTCCCAGGTGCAAGAAATAAGAAATCAAATACTATCTGTTTTACACTATAACCCCATGAGCTGGGGCAAAGTCAAAGCAGAATTACCGAGAAGGCTGACAGGAAGCACTAAGGAGTTGTAAATATCGAAATACCTCTTGATGTGTGTTGTTTGGACCTTTTTTTGGTTCAGTCATTTGTTATTTTGACTATATTGCATAATCTTGCTCATTATTTATTAAACTCCATTTTGGTTATTAATAAGTGTTTCTAATTGCAAATAAATGTGGTGTCTCCTGAACGTTGACCAAATTGTTAGAGTTGCGAAACCCACTCAAAGTACAGACAATAATGTAGTCTACCTGCTGCACGTCAGTGCTAAACCCTGTAGGCACCTTCATTAATTGGGTGGCTTTTACTTAGCTTAAAAATCCTTTTCACCTAGTATTTCCTTTTGGTTCCCATTACTCTCCACAAGGAGTGGATGTATATTTAAATATGTACAGAGACGTCTGATATAGAGAGGAAAGAACACAAAATGGGATGAGAGATCTCCCTCCTGAACGTTTTCAGCAGTTTCTTTCTCCGTCTGTTAAGTATATGGTAGGGAGACTGGATCATCAAACACAACTCACCTTAAAGACAGGCACTTAGGAGTTTGGTAAGACTGCATGTCGGGTGAGGTCTGAATTACCTGGGCTGAATTCTACCCAAAGTCACGTCTGTTTTTTCATGCAGTAGATTTTAATGTAAATAGGTTTCTATTACCTGTGGTATTTCCTTTCACTTCTTTCATCCTTAAAAATGTGTTTATTTGCTGTTGTTTTCATTTGCTGTGATAATCAACAGTATTTTAACATATATTTGAAATATTTCTCCTTAATGGTCCCAAACTCTGAAGCTAACAGTGCGGTTAAGTGCTGAAAATTCCTCTGTTTTATTAATGTTTTCTAGAGTTAGATAATCCCTATGATCCTCCTGCCTAAAACTGCTCTGGAACAGCTATCTGATGAATGTCAAACAATGAAAAGGCCAACACCTTAGCTAAGCTCCTGGTCTAGCTCATGTTTAAAATTCATGAATTTGCTTTGCACATTTGCCAGCTTCCTGATTTAAGATCGGGGGAAAAAAAGAAGCAAGATTGAAAACTCCATATTTGTATGTCATAAGACTCTAAGATAAATGAGAAAGAAAAATAAAGCACAGAAGAATGTCTTTTCTACTGATTTCTGTAATTTTGTAATCCAAATTCTAAGTGAAAAAAAAATAATTTCTTTCATTATGAAAATATGCACTGTTTAGAATACTATCATCCAAATATACTTAAGAAAGTACAATATTTAATTACACTTATCATTTAGATCACCATTAACCAAGCAATTAGACGTGTTTGTTTTAACTAGATGCAAAGGAACTGTTGCTCATGTCCTTAGTTTATAATGATGATTGCTCTGTCTCAATAAGTATCACTCCATACCAAATGGCTACATCTAATATGCCAAAATACCAAATGCAGTTCTAACACTTAAAAATTAAGTTAAATTGAATTTCAAGATTGCTAAATGTGGGACTCCATTTCAGTTGCTGATAATTTTGCCAAGCTTGAATCATTTGGGCTAAAATCATCCACAGGTGTTTGTAGCAGCCTGGTTTTGTTTCACTAGGAAAAGAAAGGGATTTTTTTTTTTTTTTCTTTTTTTTTCTTCTTTTTTTTTAAAAAAACAGAGTAGTTCACTCAGGAGAGCTGCCCATAAAGCACTCAAAGAAATGGCAGTGCTACCTTAATTTGTCTTCCTAGTGCCTAGGCTTTTTGATATAGTTACATAATTACATACTATTTTTTCCCATTGATCATTGCTTCATTCAGGGTAGAGGAAGGGTGCACCTCAGGGAACAGATCGGGACTGTGCAGTTACAAAAAGCCCTCCTTGTCGTTGTCATAGGCCCTCCAGAGTCATTTGCTGCAGAAGACATCAGGTGCACAGAGAGTGAGGCAGGAGGCCGTGAGATGGGGTGAGAAGGTCTTGTGAGGAAAGCAGCAAAATAATGCAGCAGGTTTGAAATATCCTGCTTCTCAGTACTAAATAGTTAAGGCAGAATGTTGTATTAGCACAACTATGCTGCTTCTTGTACCCAAATCGTTCATTGCTGGCCCAGATATTTCTCACAGATCTGCAACGTACCGTGTAGACGCACATAATTGTGTGATCCTTATTTTCTAACTGCCTGCATTGAGGCTCTAGGGTCTGATTTGCAGAAATTGTGTACACTCACAGCTGCCACTGCTGTCTGTGGGACGCTGCTTTGAACATCTAATCTGCTGTGTAATTCTTAGTACTCCACAAAATCAGGTTCTGTGTATCTCTGATTGAATGAGAAAATTAGTGGGCGCTTTGGGTGTTTGTATCTGTGTGCCTCAATTCTCAATCTGTAAAATGGGGATGATAATTTCATCAGATGGTTGTGGAAGTAAAGTCATTAGTCTAAGAGAGCACTCAGATACTACACTGATGAGTACTAGAAGAAAAGCCACGGGAAATGAATAACTCTGTATTCAGAGCAAGGTTTAAATAACGTGCAGTAAGTAATGCGTTGAACCACTCATTGAGCATAAGCGAGAAAACAGCTATTGAATAGTTGCTCATTACATGGACAGTTGCCGTTCTCTGCACTGACAGCAACAGTATAGAAAAAAATACTATGGGAACCTGTAATTAAAGACTGCATCAAATTCTGAATACAAAAAAGGCAACTCACTATATTTGCTTTGAAAACTGTGATATTGACATTCTCTCATTTCTGAGTGCTTCACTCTGTGCTCTTCTTCTTTCTGTTTCTTTTTTTATGTTAAAAATTTGGGCTACAATAACTGCTATGACTTTTTGGCTGAATTTTATTTCTCCATAAGCAGCTGGAAAATAACATTTGAAATTACTTATGTAATGTTTAGCTGGTCTCTGGACTGCTTTGTTTAACTTGGAAGAGTGATATGAGCAAAACATGGACAAAATCTGTTTCTGATTCATCCAGTCTTATGCCCATTTTTTTGTAATCTATTTAACATGAGAGCAGGATTTCATTTCCTGTGATCCTAATTTTGCTTGTGCAATCCAGTGTAGGCTTTCTATCTATCTCTTTCCTGCGAGTAAAACAGAATTTCAAGAAAAAGACTCTGTGACTGTCAATATACAGTATGGACATCTCAGTGAACGTACCTATGCATACCAAATATAATTCTGTTTTTCACTCTGAAATTTATTTAAGTGCTGTTGATATAACATTCGGGAATATAATCAACAAATCTCTATAGAAACATTTTGTTGGTATAGTTACAACAGTATATAGCCTGCAGAACTGTTCTTATGGAAATGAGAGGTGAGACCATAAACTACCCTTTTGACAGTTGCAAGCCACCGCAAATGTGGCATACCTCAGTCAATAGGAATAGAAGGGATGCACCTTACAAATCACTGATAAGCACCTTATAAAAGACAGCAATGCTTTTTCCTAAATTGTTGCCATTTTCTTTCATTCCTTCACATGTGATAGAATAAAATGATACCTTTCACATTGATTTATTCCCAACAGGCTGCTTATCTAAATTCAGCAAGGCATTAAACAATGTAAATAAGTAAAGCTTTTGCCTCAAAACTTCCCAGAATTAGCAACAAGTGTTCATGATCTCATGCAATATCTTTCCAACTCTGAATAAGCTGAAACGTGTGATATCACCTATAATTAGCCAGAATGGGATTAATTTTATTGAAATTTAGAAATCTGCTGTGTATACATTGACATCTCTACAACTAACTTCATCTCCCTTCGTAGTCAATGAAGGCAATTTTAGAACCCAATCTCTCTAGCACGTTAGGATATGTCTATTTCCAGATGAGATAGACAACACCCAGAAATGCTTATTTCTTGGTTCACTATGAGAAACTCAGGGAATCTAGACAACTAAATCAGACAGAAAAATGCACATTTGGTCATAATGTCCCAATTTGTTGTTAAATTGATAGCTACAGACACTGTAATATAATCTGTATATTAAACCTATTAGTAAATTAAACTGGTGATCTGCATGGGCAGTGGAATACCGACATCCAGACTGCTAAATTATTCAAACAGTCCCTGGCATGGGTAGGGCTGGGGTCACCTGCCGTTTACCCAAGCAGTCCTTTGGTACAAAGTGGGAGTCAGCATGTGGCCCGGCCTAAGGGCAGGACAGCAAGTCCAACGTTATTTAGTTTGCAAATATGGATGTGGTTTATATATACTGTATTCCAGTAAGTGAAAGGGACTTTGTTAGCTGGAGCCAAATAGAAACACAGAAATAACAAACGCACAGTACTAAATCTCTGGAGTTATAAGCAAATTTTAGTATTTGTCTCTGTTTTCTAGTAGCAGTCATACTATCTTTCTCTTCTTAAGTAGGATTTGAGTCTTTAAACAATATTTTAATGAGCTCTGCTCTTGCGAGTAGATGTTTATGGTTAGGCATACTAAGTAAATTTCTATGAGGTCAGGATGTCACCTATTATATCAATAAGACTGATATATGGCTTCCTGTGTGGCAGATATTACTCAGATAGGTACATGTCCTAATTTCTCTTTCTCTTATTTCTATGTGTGTGATAATCTGAGATTAGCGGTAAACGCACCAGGAAAGTAAATCTCCCTCTAACGCGATTAAGTCTCAAGTAAGTGGAGATATACCCAGGGAATGTGTTTGGTACATTTCAACTACCAAAACAAAAAGAGATCAAGGTAAAGAAAATTAGTGTAGGGCATGCTAGAATTTGTAATATTTCAGCTATTTGAACAGTAACATCCTAAATCTCATCTCATGTATATTCTGTGAATAGCATTAAGGATCCAGACAGTACTGATAATGGTGTCTCAAATATTTCAGACTCTGAAATATGCATACGAAATTTAGAAGGGGCAGGTAATGGTAAAACCTAATAACTATATATACTTTCTTATGTACAACAATATATACTGACATATCTGATCCATGGGAAAAGATGAAAAAGAAGGTAGAAGGTCGCATTAAGTGAGACAAAGATAGATCAGCCAGTCAAAGGCCAAGTTTTTGAATGAAAGGGTAATAAGATAGGCAGGCAGAGTGTGGATTAAAAAAGAGTGATGATAATAGAGACAGTAGGGAAATGGACTGTAATTCTGAGTTCTGCAGCTACAAAGATTAGAATGCAAAGGTGATAACAGTAAGCAGTTTCCATTCAATGCTTTATATTCTTCTTTTCTAGCTGGGCACTATTATTTATCATCTATTTGCAGTTTCATATTCCTTTCTCTTTCTGTCTGTCAAATCGCCGCCGCCCCCCTTTTTTTTAAGCTCTTCAACTTGCATCTTCACTTCTTATCATATTGTCCCCTTTCTTCTGTATCATTCCCCTTCTTTCATTTCTTGTAAACTGACTCTCTCAGACCTCTGGTTGCTGCTTGTCAGTTTGGTGTACATTATGGATATGACTCTAACTGAGGACAATTACGTTGAAAATAAGAACAATTCATCAGGAATTTTTGGCTGTTCATGTCTACAGGCTTTGTTTCCAAAGGAACTTTTGGTCCCTGCCTTTTTAGCTTAGCCCTTAACACTGCTGATGTGGGTTTCTCTGAAGAAATCAGAATGGAATTGCTTCTGGAAGCCTGAGATGTGATGAAGACTGAGCCAAACGCTTGCTCCAAGCAGGACCAACTTTAAAGTTAGAATAGGTTGCTTAGGGCCTTGTTTTAAATATCTCCAAGGATGGATGTTCTTCTGCCTTTCTGGGCAGCCTATTTCAATGTTTGACCGCTTCAACCTGGCAAGGCTGAGAGCAGACTTTGCCAGTAAAGACCAAGGCAGAGAAGGCATCGGGTACCTGGGTCTCTTCCTTTTCTTTTGGATATAAATTATACAAGATTAGTTTGATATGTAAGTAAGGTTTCATCTTTTAACTCGTTATGAAACCAAGTGAGAAAAGTCCAGTTGCTTTGTTATTTCATTTAACCTCAAAATCTTAGTGATCGCATAGGGCTAAATGTAAGTAATTTGGGAAGCTAATACCAGCTAGCGTTCACCATCGCGTGGACTAGCTCATCACTTAGGAGAACTGGATTGTAACAGATTGTGAAACTGATTATGTTTTCTAAATTTATGCTGTGACAGGTTTCCCAGAAACTACCTTGCCCCCTGCAAAGATGTGACAGAATTTGTACTTGGTTTACACATGGTAAAACTGGTAAATATTGAGTTTAGCATAACATAATTATCATTGGCCTAAGTGTGTAACTATAGGAGGAGATAAAATATGGGAAGCTGAAAGATTATTCAAAATTCTCTTTATTGAAATGTCTTAGGTCTTCAGAAAGGGGCAATGTTTGATAAGGCAACATTCTTTTCCTTTATTTTGTTTTGAATTTTACTTAACTTAAGCAAAAAATGACCTTAGTTTTAAGCTTTAGATCAGATATTAGAAATGAAAATTTAAGCCCTGGAAAGTCACCAGAAAGAAATGTGTCTAAGTTTTCACGTGGCATATGCAGTACATACTTCAGTATTTTTAGTACATTTTAAGTAGGGGTGCAAAGCATTTTGCCAACAGACTGCCAATACTGATAGCAAGTTAGGTCTTTCACTAAGAAAATATTCCAAAAATAGGCAGAAAGAGAAACATAAGTGTTAATAAGTATTGTTCTACCTATTAGAGGCAGCATTTGCTTGTGCTTGGAGCTTATGATTGTGAGTTAATTGATCCATAATTTTGTTTCTGACATGAAAAATAACAAGAAATTATATAACATGGTCCTCAATCTTAGATTAAAAAACAAACAAACAAACAAACAAAAGAAACAAACTTCCAGAAAATTAAATGAGACAGAAATAAACAGAAAAATGGACAAAATAGCAATCAATTGGTAGAACTTTTAAGGGTAAAATAGCCAAATTAAATTCTACCTGTTAGATACCTGCTGTACCTTATACTAAGTACTCAGAAGTTGAGGTCTATGAAAACAAAGGTCATTTCTGTAATTTTAACAGCAAAAAGCTTTCAATTAACCTACGTCTTAAAAGCACTGACTATATAAATCTTTCAAAATTAGAACGTTTGTGAAATATATTAAATCAATACCATTTATTCAGAAAAAAGCTTAAATGTACAATCTTACAAAGGTGAAACATGTTGATGTCACCATTATTCTGTGATAACTCAGTTCTTAATGCATTCAGCTGTGAACTGCCTACTGAATAGAAACAATGCCTCATAATAGCAAAATCCATTTTCAGATCAAGTGAAGAAAAGACAATTTACATGTCACCTCTACCCTACTGCCTGGCATTGTCATAAAAGAAACTCTCTCAATCAATATTGCTCATTTGTGAATTAAGTATTTAGATATATAAAAAGCATTAACATTTGTCAGACTCTACCCCTTTCAGTATATTTGGAGGTCTGACATTATTCTGATGTATTCAAAAACCTTGTGAAAGCTTACTGATTAAAAGCATTTATCTGCTTTCTCAAACTTTCAATTCCAAGTCATAGTAATACAAAGACCTTGGATACTACAGGAGACTTTGCTTCATAGACTGAAGCTAGTCACAGATTGATTGCAGATCCAATGTATTTATTGAATGACTCATACACAAAATTCACAACAGCTAGATTGTGCTGTGTAGCCATGGGAGGGCTGATCTTGGTGCTATTTAGGTGAAGCCTAAAGGGAGACTGAAGGCCTCTTGGACTCCTGGATGCAGTGCTGAAAGCCCATGGGGAGAATTTATTTGAAATATGTGCTATTTGCAAGGCTGGCAATTCGGCAGCTTAAAATATAGTAAAACCAATGTGTGAGGGACTACTTTAAGTCCAGGGTTTTCATGGGGACAAAACAGTCAGTCCTTCTAATTGTGACAGTGCAGATGGTGTAATTCTGACTTTATCCTCTTCTACCTCTGTTAAACCTTTCCAGCATGCATTTATGTGAGGGTAGGTCTGCAATTTAGCTCATATATTTAACTTCAATTATCCATCATCATTATTTAGACAAGGAAGAGAAGTACTGTACACGAGCTATAAATACCTTGGAGCAGGTTTTGTTTGTTTATTTGTTTGTTTGTTTTTGTTTTGCTGTGTGGTTTTGGTTTGTTGTTGKTTTTTTTTTTTTTCCCCAACCAGCTGACTACATACAGGGTTAAATTTGTAGGTATTCATTTTCTGGCTGCAAGACCAATACTTGTTGAATCAATGCTGCTAAACTCTCTTAAGATTGAGAATACAGGATGGTTGCATTCAATCTAGGTGTTTGCTGGTAGTCAAACCAATTGGAAAATGTCCCTGACCCAAGATAAATTTCAAATTACTTGAAGAACTTGTTTGGGAGAGTGCTAGATGGCCCAGGCCAAAAATTTATCAGGAAACATGCTAACATTTTAACAGTAGACAACTAAGTTACAGTGACCTGGAATTCACTAGCATAAACGCAAGGCTGCAGGGTGGGAAAGGATGCAAAGGTACAACCATTCCCAATACAGCTCTGTGACTTCAAATACATGTGTTAAAGGATGAAGCACATTAATAATATTTTTAGTAATGAAGAATAATCTTAGACCCACTTTCCCAGCCAACAAACCCTACCAAAGGTCAAGAATGTCTAACATCTGAAAACACAAGTTGGGCAAATCAAATCTGCGTGTTACAATAGGAGCATTTCATGATACTAGGGATGTGGTGAGAAATTTTAAGTGTTGCTTTTTCTTTTTTAAATAAGTTACGTATTTCAGCCAGAAATTATTGATATAAGACTTAGTAGCTGAAATTCTATGCCCTGTGTTATAAAGGAGGGTACAATAATCATAGCAATTCCTTCTTCTATTGCCAATTAAAACTTTTCTTAAAGGAAGGTACTAAAAATAAGGCATAATATAAAATTTATTTCTAACTTTATTTAACTTAATTTTAATGGAATTCTGGCATTCCTTTTGAAAAAAGCAATCCTGAATGCTCCTGCTTAAGCAGCTGCAAAACCCATTAAGGGTAATATTAGACAAAAACTATGTAATAATCCAAGACATCTTCCTCCTGAGAGAGTACCATACTCCTCTGCAACAGTTAAGTATTTCATAAGAAGTGGCCAACATCACCCTTAGAAGTTCTTCCCTTTACTATGTTTCAACAAATGAGTCATGCCGTGTGAGATTCCTTCTATCAGAAGGGAACTCCAGCTATGGACCTCCTGTGTGTATCTAGCATAAACACCTAACTCCTGTAGTCTGCATGCCAGTGAACTGTTTTGTGCTTTTTGCAGAATGTGTCTTTCATCATGTACCTTTTAGAGAGCCTAGATGTCTGACTGTATTCATTGAACCACCCATGAGGCTAATTTTAGATACCATGAAATCTAAATTGGAAGCACCTAAGGGGCCTATTTGGGTCTTGTTTCTATTCTCTGAAATAAATATTTAAATCTTCCAAACATCTCTGTGAGAATACAAAGAATTAGAAACACAGCTTAATTCCAATACATAAATACTATCATAATTCTGTCTCAAACATTATTTTCTCTCCTCTACAAGCCTTTATAGTCTGAGTTTGAATCATGACTTTAATAGGGATAGTTTGCAAAGCAGTTTATCATATTTACTCTGGAAGAAAATACAAGCTAATATACTGATTTTAAAAAGCTCTAGTTTCCTCCTCATGTCACCTTCACTGGTGACTGCAAAGGCTCAGCAGTTCCCACATTTTTTACTTGTCAACTCAGTTCTGGTTGTGTGATCTCTGTCACTCTTTCCCTCACCAACCCCACAGACTGTCTTGTCTCCGTTGTAATCCCACCCAGAGTCTTAGACTACTTTGTTACTGGAAGATGCTTTCACCCTCAGGATTAATTCATGCATGCCAGATCTGTTCCAGAGTAGTTTACGTGTATACTGCTAAAGTTGATTGCCAGGTACAGTGGATCACTGTGTATGGATCACTGTGTAGCATTTAGATTCATAGAATGGTTTAGGTTGGAAGTCACCTCTGGAGATTGTTTGGTCTTATCCCGCCTCAAAGTAGTGCCAACCTAGATTAGATTACACAGCGCCTTGCCCGCTCAGCTTTCAACGGTACCCAAGAGTGGAGAGTTCATAGCCTCCCTGGGCAACCTGTTGCAGTGTTTGTCTACCCTTGTGGTGAAAAATAAATCCTAATGCATAATTGGAATTTCTCTTGTTGCACTTTTGACAGATGCCACTCATTCTTTCTCTGTCCTCCTCCAAGAATAGTCTGGCTCCATCTTCTCCATATCTTCCCATTAGGTAGCCTCCAACAGCTATAGTATCTCCCCTCATCTATCTCTTCTTAAGGCTGAGCAAACCTACCTCTCTTATCTTCTCCTTGTACATTATGTGCTCAAGTCCCCTGAGAATCTCGGTGGCCCTCCTCTGGACCCACTTCTATGTTTTTCTTTATTGTATTGGGATATAACTGGAAACAGTATCCAAATGCCATCCCACAAGTGTGAATAGAAGGGAAGAATCAACATCAACCTCAACCTGCTGGTTGCACGTCTGCTAATACGGTCTGCTAACAGGTTGGGGGAGGTGATTCTGCAGCTCTACTCTGCTCTGGTGGGACCCCACCTGGAGTACTGCGTCCAGCTCTGGAGCCCTCAGCCCAAGAAAGACATGGACCTGTTGGAGCGGGTCCAGAGGAAAGCCACGAAAATGATCAGGGAGGTGGAACGCCTCTCCTGTGAGGAAAGGCTGAGAGAGTTGGGGTTGTTCAGCCTAGAGAAGAGAAGGCTTTGGGGAGACCTTATTGCAGCCTTTCAGTACTTAAAGGAAGCTTATAAGAAAGGTGGCGGCAAACTTTTTAGCAGGGCCTGTTGCGACAGGACAAGGGGGAATGGTTTTAAACTAAAAGAGGGTAGATATAGACTAGATATAAGGAAGAAATTTTTTATGCTGAGAGTGGTGAAACACTGGACCAGGTTTCCCAGAGAGGTGGTAGATGCCCCATCCCTGGAACCATTCGAGGTCAGGTTGGACGGGGCTCTGAGCAACCTGATCTAGTTGAAGATGTCCCTGCCCATGGCAGGGGGGTTGGACTAGATGACCTTTAAAGGTCCCTTCCAACCCAAACTATTCTATTATTCTATGATTCTATGATCACAACACTTTGAGCCCTGTGATCAGCCAGTTTTAAGCCCACCTTGTAGGTCACCATCCAGTCCAGCTCTCTTCAGTTTGGCTACAAGGATACTATGGTTGGTCAAAAGTATGCTCATGGATGCTATGACTGTGTCAAAAGCATTGCTAAAGTCAAAGTAAACAACATCCACTGGACTTCCCTCATTGATGGAGACAATAATCTTAACACAGAAGGCCAAGATCACCTTTGGGCCATATGTTGTATCTCTTGGTGTGTGATGAACAATTATTAGCTTATGTATTTTCTTCATTTCAAAATGTCTTAATCCTGTAAAGGCTGTTTTTATAGTTTGAAACTAAGATTAGCTGATGCATGCTCTGGGGAGGCACAAAGGCATACATGGTCATGTGAAGGTACAAAAGTGACTGAAATAGTAAGAGAGGTAATCAAATGGCCAATTTGGAATGGCCCTGGGGTGAGGTATCCTGTATAGCACACCTAAGTTTCATCTCAGGAAGGACTAGTTCGTTCAGTCCAGAAGAGAGTCTGAGAGTGAACAGACAATTAAGTGAATGGGTTTTTGAGAAGAAACCAGGGAACTAACATCTTTGACAGTGTAAATGTACTTTTAGCTTAAAAACTGAACTCCTTATCACTTCGTTATCTGAGATTTTCTCTGCCAGGATTACTGGCAGAGGAGAGTAGAGGGGAAAGCACAAGGATGCCTAGCGCAGCGCTCTGTATTTTTCAACATAAAATGAGAGTCTAGACCATGTATTTTCAGGCATGTTGCATGTCCCCTGGTGGGTACACAGTGGTATCAGAACCAAAGTTCCTTTCTTTGCAGCTCAACAGGAAGAGTTTCAAACTTCTTTAAGCTATAACATGGAAAAAGCTGGGAAACATTGATCTAGAGGAAGACAAACTCAAAAGCATTAGAATCTGACTTAAGGATTATACTGCTTACATCAAGGGAGTTTTAAAATAGTGTGATTATTAATGGTTTGATCCAAAATAATTCTGCAAAAAGTATAAAGATGGACAAGAATCATGAAATCTACAGAGTAGAGCAGGTGGAAAAGCAAGTGTGAAATTGGCAATTTTTTGAGTTACATGGGGAGTCCAAGGCTTTATTGTTAGACATGGTGTGACTGGAACTGAGTTGCTGCAGTTATGCTATCTAAACAACGGCAATTTATCATGTTGGAGTAACAGGATCTTTAACCCAGATTTGAAAAGTGTGCAAAATTATGATTTAATTGAACTGAGCTAGACAAGGCACGACAGGTTTATTCCTGTTGCTCAGGTTTACTCTGTCATGTTGTGACAGTATTAACTTATAAGCAGCAAGACTGGATGATACCATATCTGAATGGAAGGTGTTGAATTAAGAAGTGGTTGTTGTTAATATGTCATCACTGAACCAGGAGATATCTATCATTTGTGGTAAATTTATTATACTTACTGTGCCTTCAGATTGTATTTTGTGCAGGCACATTTCTGGCTGAGGAGAGACTACTCCCTGAATTACTGGAAAAACACAAAAAGTATGGAATGAAAAAATTATCTTTAATTAATTACTGTTAAATAACATTATTTGCCTTTTCAGATTTGTTTTTGTCGTTGTTGTCATGCTGTGCAATGGGAAGATCATATTCAGAGAGATTGTGACTTTGGTTTGCTCATTTCAGAGGCATACACTGAACAATCTGAACTCTTTTCTTGTTTTGCTTATAAATGCAGAAGCTAATGTATCAGAACAACTCACGACACCTTTATTAATGGTATGAACCTGATTAAGTTTAAAAGCAAACACGTAGTGATAAGAACCAACTACAGATCCTCAAGTCCACAATGTTTCTGACTCCAGTTGTGTCAGAGTTGTAACCATACAGTTGGTATAAACTAATTATCAAATAAAGAAAAGTAACAGCTGAAGTAGAGAAGAAACAGTGTTTTGTGTGGCACTGCAATTTTTGTCTCCTAATTGTTCTTTTCTTGAATGTGCAAAGTGCTTATTCACCTGGGGTGGGAGTTGCAGGATTGCACCTTCTATACTGTACTTTATATAGTTAGTTTATAGGACGAAAGAAGAGCTAACAACTAAACAATGACACCACATAGTAAGAGCACCTGAAAATACAGTTGTACACTTTTTAAGTAGAAGGATCAATACAGGCTTCTGAGAGCATATCGTGCCAGTGTGCAGCACCCATCATTCTCTCCCTTTAGATTACGAACTTATCAATGAAGCTGTCAGTCACAACAGCGGAGTTCATTTGCAGGAGCCAAAGCTGTATCACCAAACTGTCCACAAATCTGGGAAACTGCCAGGGGAGAAAGGAAAATGACTGTGAGTCTAAATGCCACCAGGCTAAAGTGGAAGACCTTGATCCACGCTCGTAGGTATCTCTGCCAGACTCCCTATGTTCCCCAGAGAAAGCAGTTTTTGCTCAGATTCCCTTCAATAGAAAATGGGGATAATAGTATTGCTGAAGACAGGAGATTTTAGCAGATTATTAAGTACATAGATATTACAGTGATAGGGAATGTCACAGATAAATTCTTTGATGAAGTTTTCTCTCCAGTATGAAAAGAAAAATAAAACAAACAAAACCCACCTGTTTCCATCTCAAAAAAAGGTGCCCCCCCAAAGTCACTGCAGACTGAAGATAGCTATGCCTAGATAGCTGTACTTCAGAATTTTGTTACATCCTCAGATATCTCTGTGATGAAATCCACTACAAAATCCATTTGAAAAGAGAAATGTAAGATATACATCATACGCACTACTGCCTTGATAAGTGATTTCTAGTTGTACTGCACTTTTCATGTTGTTTTCAAGCACCAAGCTTCATTTGAGAGGCAGGTGATTAATAAAGAAGGCTTCATAATTTAGTACTGTGTGCTGGTTTTGGCTGGGGTAGAGTTAATTTTCTTCATAGTAGCTAGTATGGGGCTACATTTTGGATTTGTGCTGAAAACAGTGTTGATAACACAGGGATGTTTTCGTTACTGCTGAGCAGTGCTTACACAGAGTCAAGGCCTTTTCTGCTTCTCACCCCACCCCACCAGCGAGGAGGCTGGGGGTGCACAAGAAGCTGGGAGGGGACACAGCCGGGACAGCTGACCCCAACCGACCAAAGGGATATTCCATACCATATGACGTCATGCTCAGCATATAAACTAGGGGAAAAGCTGGCCGGGGGTCTGCTGCTCAGGAACTGGCTGGGCATTGGTCAGCGGGTGGTGAGCAATTGCATTGTGTACCACTTGTTTTGTATATTCTTTTATCATTATTATTATTATTCTCCCTTTCTTTTCTGTCCTATTAAATTGTCTTTATCTCAACCCACGAGTTTTACCTTTTTTTTCGATTCTCTCCCCCATCCCACTGGCGGGGAGCGAGCGAACAGTTCTGTGGTGTTTAGCTGCCTGCCGGCTTAAACCACAACACACTGCTATACTATTAGTTTCTGCTATTTAGTCCCATATCTATATCTAAAGAACTGAAAAAACATGATGAGGACTCGGATGTTATTTGAAGGCTGGAAATTTAGTTACATCGTTAACTAAATTGTAAATGATAGTAAACTGTAAGAAAAAGGTGTTATAGCCATGCTTGAAAATGCTGGTTTTTCCTTTCTGTTAAGCTGTGACTGTTTTGGTCCTCACAATCTGTGACTGTTGACAACGTAGGAATACGTTCTGCATCTACCCCTTTGACTGTGAAGCTTTATTTTCTGGTGGAAATCAATGGCTTTTGCTTTATAACACAGAAAGGAATCTCAGCAGCATTTGTGGTAGTTTAAGCATATAATTTTTGTTAATGTTAAGGGGAACTGCATGTCTAATCTACCATGCACAGCCCTAAAAAGTTACTTTGGTACATCTTTTTTCCAGAAGTGCCATTTTGTGATATTGCTTGTCACAGTGAGTTGATACGCAATTCTACTCTTTTTTGTAACAAGCAAGAACCATTGACATTTCTCTACCTAATTCATGTCATCATTATAAATAGTTACATTTATAACTATTACATGAACATACTATTTATACAAGAGAAGATGGGGAATCAAAGCCAATGTTTTCCTGTGAAGGATGCAAAACCAGAAGCACATTTTCTCTTAAACAGATGGGATCAAACACTGTAGGTTAATGTGTATTTTCAGTAATGTCTGTCCTTATTCTACCCTGTGGAACCCGCTTGTAGCTGATTTCAACAACATGGAGTGCATTTTGAGGGCACCTGGAAAGTAAACAGACAGCCTTACAGAAGCCAGATATTCCTTGTTTCCAGTTATCAGGGATCCATGAATTTGCACCTTTTCCACACAGAATTCTTCAAAGTCTATCATTAAAATTTTCTGCTCTTCCATTTGCACAATGTCCTTTCACTACAGTTTTACTGGTAAGTCACCAATTTAAAGATAGCTTGGGCTGTTCCCAACAGATAGCTCTTTCAATCTGATGGAGAAATAAAATTATTTTGCAGCCTGACTTCAGTTCCCAGGAAACGAGGTGCAGTTCCCAAAGAATATGCTCAGTAAAAATCACCAGAATTGACACCATGGTATATTGGCAGTCTTCCTTAAAGGGGCCAAGCACTATCTGACCTGAGTCACATTCTCACTCTGAAGGGTACCACTCTAGAAAATAATACTGTGTACTATGGGATACTTCTAAGGCTCTCCTTCATTTCCCACCCCCCTCCCGCCAATATATTAATCTGTATTAAAAATTCATTCCAACGCATGTTGAGTGATTATTCCTTCAGAAAGAACTAGCACTGACTATTCAGATGCAAGTGTAGCCACTATAAGGGCAAGAAACTGTTTCATATTCAAAAGACATTTGCAGTTACGTACACAGCTTAATCTAATTTAGGTAGCTAAACATTAGCTGTTACAGTTCAAACTAATTACCTTAGGCTCCTAAATATGTGTGTTGAATCATCCTTGGGAATTACCTATTTCTCTCCACTGACCAAAATAAATTTTTAGGTGCCCAAATTAGATGAGATAAATCCTATGCAGTTTGTTTAGACTGTTAAGTGCTGATAGTCATAGGTCAATTCCCCTGTGTCTCTAAACACTGGGGCATAAGACAACTCTGGTGCTGATACCATTTAGATAAATTTGCATGCACTGACATGACATGACTGTGCAGAGTATTAATGCATTCTGCCTCTCAGGTGGCTGACTAGCCTGTAGGCATATTCCTGCACTTCTAACACATTTACTTTGGGACCAGAACTGGTTTGCTCTACCCTGGTTTGGATTGTAGATAGAGTTAGTTGTATTGAAAAAGCTGTATAATTTGATCCCATCTGGGCAGGGAACTAGGTCTAAAGGCAGCTTCATTTGAGCATACAGGCAGATATAAAACTATCCAGCCTTTATTTGACTGCATGTGAGGACTTGTGGGAGCCCATTTAAGACTACATTCAATGTATACATTACAATTTTCCTTTACTGTTTGGATCCAGATCTTTGTTTCAAGGATTTCAGTGGAAGCTTTCTATATTGATGAAAGCATATTCTTGCCCATGTCAGGAGAGAGCTTGTCAGGAGATTAGGGATTAGGTTCTTGTATATCCAGCTTGAAAATAACTTTTGCAGCCAAGCATTTCAAATTGATTTGGCTGTTTCACTATTCCCCTGGTTTTATATACTACCATTTGCCAGCAATGAAAATAATCTTATTTATTGTTTTTGACTATGCTTCTTTTTCTTCTGGACATAAAATATATTGTGTTTGTTTTGTTTTGTTTTAAAAATCCCCCCAAATCCCAAAAAAACAGAAGAGGGTAATCAGACTAATGAAAATACAGTTTTCCCCTTACCTGTCCTCAAAGTATGATCCAGCCCCTCATGTGAACCTTCTCTCATCTGTGTGGAAAGCATGGAGATTATCAGGCTGGTCAGTCTGTCTATGTAGAGTATTACTGGTAGGAAAGCATTTGGGGATCCTCTATTTACTCTACAGATCTGGGCTGCTAACAAGAAGAAATTCCAATCAGAGAGAGAGTTCTTTCATATAATGAATTATTTGGAGAACTCTTAAGCACATTAACATCTTTCCTCACTACTCTGAACTCTTCATTTTCCTCTTTTTTCCTAAATAAGACTTCTGACTGTGTCTCAATGCCCCCTTAACCATCCAAATCTCAAATACCTATTTTACCTCCTCAGTCCTAAAGTCTGTCCCATCTTCATTGCTCCCTTAGATTTTCAGGATCTCTCCCGTCTTATCAACTCCTATTTTTCTTCTGTTCCCAAAGATGCTTCTCAGTTTCAGGTCCCCCAGAGAACCATTGGCCTCTCACTACAATCTTTTAACCTTGACTTCAGCTATTACTGAATACTGTTCACGTGCAGGCTGAGCTTTTCTGTTCTTCCCTTACAGTAAACTGGGAGAGCAGAAAGCAAATAAGCAACAGTAATGGCTCAGCAGAATAAACATTTTCCCTTTCCATAAGAGGCAACTCCCATCCTTTCTCCCTCCTTCACCTTCTCCACACTGTATTTTGGCTTCCTTTCTTTGTTTTGCTCAACAGATGATCACAGCATCATTAGCCATATGGGCTACAATAACATTATCTGCAGATCTTATCCAGGGTAGAATTACAGTAATATTCCTGTTATGTGGGCACTAGAACTCAGTTGCTTGTGCTCCTTATTTGATTGTTGCAATAGTCCCTAGTCTGTTTTTCACCTTGGCGGACTAACAATCTCCAAATTGTTTCCCAGGTGTAATTCAGGGGTTTAGCATAGGGTAAGTATACAGTTTGAATGCATCCAGACTGCTAGGGAGGGGGCTAAGAGAGTTTCACAGAATGGATACAACCAAGCCGTGCCAGTTGGTTTGGGGACCAGAGAGGAGGCCCTAGCATTATTTTCTTTACTATTTCAGATATAGTCAAAATTCTTCACCTTCCCTGTTCCAGTTCTCTTCTAAAATTAGTCCAGTGATATCTTTGCACTTATAAATGTAATGCCCAAATGCTCTGTGGATGCCCAAATGCTCTGTGGATGTATACCAATACGGTTCTACTGATGTCCAGGGGAGTTCCACTAGTGCCACAGTTGTAAGTTATAGGACCGTATGTAAAGCTGCCCAACATTCAGTGTTTTTCTGAAGCCTGGGTTCATGTGACTGTGTAAGAATCTCAGTTTTCATTAATAAATTAATAAATTGCCAAAAAAACTTGAAAATATGGCTCTTGCGGTCTTAGCCTTAGAAACACAGAATACAGAATATGCAAATAAGAAACAAGATAACATTTGTAATATGAACAAAATGGGTTTCATACATGATTTTAAATTTTTTTCATTACTTCAAAAAAAAAAGGTAAATTTTTGTACCAGCACAATTTACTAGACTTATCCAATGTATTTTAACTTGCCATTCAAACACATGTCCAAAACACTGCTGACTCAACTGGCATATGAGTATGCTTGTTCTTCTGGAGTTAAGATTAGATTGTTTTCTGTTCCAACTCTATAGTACTTCAGCTGCCCAAAACAGTAATTTGACCCACCTGCTCAACTGTATTCATACTAAAACTATTTGTTCTGCTAAATAATCCCACGTTACCCACTGTTCTGGGCAACAGAGCTTTGGAATAGAACACTTTTTTGTGCAGCATGTTTGATATTTACTGAGCTGCACTTTTTTATAGGCACACATTTGTGTGACTTTCAGAAGATAAGCTGACTTTTTTTTTTTTGTCAAGTGGCATTTTTTTTCAGTGCCAATGACTGGCATTTCTGAGCTGAGGTTTTTGACTTGTCTGTAGAATGATTTCAAGCATGGGCAGTCTGTACATTGTCAGCTTAGTCCCTCCTCTTTTCCCCTCATTTTTGTTCAATGATCACCCACATTAGCAGGTTCTCAGGTTCCCATCTGGCATGAAACAACTAGGTCTTCCCAGCAACAAGACCAGGTGAAGTCAAAAGAATCTTGCTTCAAGCAGGATCCAGTCCACATCTGCTAGGATAGGTGGTCTACAGCAGCTTTCACTCATTCTGTTAGGGTAGTCCCCCAGTATGATACCAGCAGATCTTGTGCCTTCACTAGCATCCAAGGCATGCATCAAATATCCTCACTTGACAAGATGTAGAAACATAATTATGATGGATTGCTAGCAATCTCGAGTATTTGGTCTAGTGACTTGTGGGTTTTTTGGGGCCTTGTGTGGTCAAAAGATCCATAAATAATATTGTCTCAAAAGTTTACAGAGGAAAGGGATGGAGAATATTAAATATTGTTATATATATGGGAAGACACAGGTCTTCATGGAGTTGTGTGTGTAAGGTGAAGGGGAGCCATAGTTCTGTTGTGGAGAAGACTCCCCTAAGTATATATGTGGAAGTAACTTAGCAAGTTGGTACTGCCCCTTCTGACTCCAATCCTGAGCAGTACAGATTTAATTTAAGACATTTAAGGTAGCAAATCCAGGGTACAAGTCTCTGCAGTGGTGTTTCTCTGTATTTGCATTCACACTACAGTGAGCTGCTTCAGCTGTTTTTACATGAACCCAGAGAACTGCCAAGACACGCTCCCCAGCCCTATCTATGTAGAAATAGTTATGAGGGATGAGGGAAGTGTGAAGTGAACAGAGCAGCTGCAGTAGCACTCCCCTCCAAATCATTTCTCCTTCAGAAGAGGCAATAGTGTGGCATACAAGAGCTGCACGGCAAATAGGAATGACTCTACACCTGAAACCTTGTGAGGTTCTGGATTCATCTGCCACTTTGAACACATGGCAAAGACACAGCAGGGAAGTAACAAAACATGCCCATCACACAGCAGACACGCACAGCCTGCTGCTGCCTTAGCTCCCTTTTCCTGGAGTGTCACGGCCTGCTGCAGATCACTAAAGCCTTAGGTAAAGGCGTAACTCCTAGCCTAGAGGATCAACAGTGGGAAGACTATAATTTCTGTAGCTTCTCTCCAAAATCCCTTTTAGGATTCAGTCTTCAAGGCATAAAGCTAGTCTGACTATCCTTATAAAAAGCTCAAAGCTTCGATACTGGGATGCAACAGACCATGATGATCCTGGCAATATTCTCAGTGGTGGTGCCTTGCTAGTCCCATTTTCTCACTATCAGTCTGATGTTCATTTTCACATTCAGTAGTTCAGCTGTGGCCTTGCAAGAATGCAGAGGATTTTTTGTTTGGATTCATTCTGGCTTTTTTAAGGCTGCATCTGTTTCCTTACTGTTGAGGTCCAGCTGTATGAACCAGGATAGTGCACTGTAAGCACTGATGTCTTTTAGTAGTGATATACACTAAAAAGGGAGAAGATAGTTGTCTGTTCCTACTGTAATAACTTCAAAATGTTTAAACCCAGGGTGATGTTCTTGCTGGTGTCCATAGCTCACCTGTGCTGGTTTAGGAGAGTCTGAAAAATAATTGAATGCTGGCCTTTGCAGTCTATATGATCACAGGAACCATGTTCCAGAGCTTGTATGACACAGAAATCCTATGAATTCTTCCTCTTTGGGTGAGATTCCCTGTGATCTTAATGATTTGGCTGATACAGACTTTGTTGAGATCTGCAAAATCATCTGTAACTAGCATGCCCGTCATATATTTGCCTGCTCAAAATGACTTATTGACTGGTAGCAGTCTTGGTTTGTGATAATGCATAATGTGATGACCAAAAGGAAGGACATTATCTGGATGTGAATGGGTCTGTAGGTGACTACTAACTGAAAGACAGGCACCTATTGTGCCTAGTTCTGGTCCACAGGTGCATAAAAATAAGGTGTTTTTCTTCTTGTACCCAAGCCTGCTTTCCAAGCTGGGGAGAGTGTTGTGGCAGATGGATATGAACCAGACCAGTGAAATAGGATTTGTGGGGCAAAGGCTTGAGGAACTCCATGTGCACCAGCAGCACTGGTTATCCACACGTGGTCACTCTGGAAGACAGAGCACGGCTTGGAAGGGGAGAAATGTGAGCCAGTCCACAGTGCCTACTGTGGAAATACCCTGTAAGAAACAGAAAAGCCAAGTGGAAATGCTGTGCATATCCAATATTTCTTTCACAATATAGTATGAAATTCATGCAGTAGTACATACAGTAAAAATTCAGGGACACAAATCCAAAATCTCCTTATGGCAATGGAGACCATTAACAGTAACAGGAATAGTTCTCAAATTTATGAAGTAGATCACAATTATCCAATTTCACCACCTGTACTAATATGAACAGGTATTTCTTTGTAAGTAGGCCAACTGAAATCAATGGGAATCCTTTTAGTGTAAGATACTGCTTGTTTGTAGTACTGAAGCAGACAAGGAAAGATAAATATACAGTAAACTTGACTTGAATATACAGTAATATGAAAAGCTTTTAATTGATGAGATCAAACTTTTAAAATAAGTATGTAATTGCTGAGCAGTATATTACTGAAATTCCACAATGATTTTTCTGTTGTTTCTCTTTTGTCTGTTTTTCATTCAGTTATGAATTTGTTTTTCAATTCCGGACAGAATAATTGTTTTAATTGTGTGTTAATATAATCAATTTCCTTTTGAGTCTACCCTACCCAGTACTGTTGCAAAATGATCAATGTTAACAAACACAGAGGGAAATAGACAAATCCCAGTCTAACAAAAAAAACCCCACCCCCAAAATCAAAGAAATGCATCAGTCAACCATCTGGTATAAGGATATTAAAACTGTGGCTTCAACTGTGACATAACTAAAGCTCACAATCTAGGCACAGCAAGGGTCCAGTTATGTTCTTTAACGTGCTCCCTGTTGTGCCTAGAGGTTTAAAGTTAGGTCTTTAATTTTTATTTTTCATGCTTTCATGGGTTTGAATACAGTTCTTTTAATGCAGTTTTTGTCTATAATGTGTGTTGTTAAGAAATTGCATCTTTTTGTGTTTTGGTAAGGGAAGAGTACAATTAAGTGATTTGTCATGAAAGTTAAGTATTAATTGCTTCAATTTAAACTCCTCCATTGTAAAAAGAGATAAGGATCTAAAATCTGATATACAAGAGTAACATCATGTGATAGTTGTGCTGTTTATCAAATTAATCAATAGAGAAATATGTGCTGAACAGAAATGTTTGATTTGCTTATGAGCTTTCTGTAGAACACAAGCCAAATTATGATATGTTCTCTGAGACTGAGTGGTGGTTTTTTTCACCAAAGGTGAAAGATAACACTTATGAGATATAGCACAATTTAATACAGTCTGAAAACAAAACATTATCTCTGCTGTTTTCCTTTAAAATTACAACACTTTCTCAACTACTTCATTCTTGCTGTTTCTCCATGTAGCTGCTGCATAAAATTCTGCTCCTATCAAAGTTAAAGTTAAAATTTCTGAAGGCTTTAACAGGGTTGAGATTTTACTCTGGAAATTGTGAATTCTTGGTATTAATCTAGTAGGATTTTTTAAAATTAAAATTCTTGGTACTAATCTATCTGGATTTTTTATTAAAATGTATTAAAAGATTGAAATAAAAAATAACATTTCCCTGTTTTGTACATCAGCTACATATCTGTGTGTATTTTTCCACTGTGTTAGAAGACTGTGGTGTAATCAGTTTTACACAAAAATTGCCCTCCAGGTCAAAGTGGAATTCCACTTCTGACCTGACCAGGAATGAGTTAATATGGATAGATAAACACACAAAAGCAGAAGGCAAGCTATAGCAGCTTTACAAGGAGTAATACAAGTACAGTACCTTCCATCACAAGTACAATATATTCCAAAAGGATGCAAAGATAGAACTTTCTCATAAATGTCAAAAGATTGCAGAGGGACCTGGACAGGCTGGATCGATGGGCTGAGGCCAACTGCATGAGGTTCAACAAGGCCAAGTGCTGGGTCCTGCACTTTGGCCACAACAACCCCATGCAACGCTACAGGCTGGGGGAAGAGTGGCTGGAAAGCTGCCTGGCGGAAAAGGACCTGGGGGTGCTGGTTGACAGCCAGCTGAATATGAGCCAGCAGTGTGCCCAGGTGGCCAAGAAGGCCAACGGCATCCTGGCCTGTATCAGAAATAGTGTGGCCAGCAGGAGTAGGGAAGGGATTGTCCCCCTGTACTCGGCACTGGTGAGGCCCCACCTTGAATACTGTGTTCAGTTTTGGGCCCCTCACTACAAGAAGGACATTGAGGTGCTGGAGCGTGTCCAGAGAAGGGCAACGAAGCTGGTGAAGGGTCTGGAGAGCAAGTCTTATGAGGAGCGGCTGAGGGAACTGGGACTGTTTAGCCTGGAGAAGAGGAGGCTGAGGGGAGACCTTATCGCGCTCTACAACTACCTGAAAGGAGGTTGGAGTGAGGTGGGTGTTGGTCTCTTCTGCCAAGCAACTAGCGATAGGACGAGAGGAAATGGCCTCAAGTTGCGCCAGGGGAGGTTYAGATTGGACATTAGGAAAAATTTCTTTACTGAAAGAGTGGTTAAGCATTGGAACAGGCTTCCCAGGGAAGTGGTGGAGTCACCATCCCTGGAAGTATTTAAAAGACGTGTAGATGAGGCACTTAGGGACATGGTTTAGTGGGCATGGTGGTGTTGGGTTGACGGTTGGACTTGATGATCTTAGAGGTCTTTTCCAACCTTAATGATTCTATGATTCTATGATTCTATGATTAGTGTTTTCAAGATGGCATGTTACAGTTACAATAAAAGTCAACCTTGTTTGAGTAACATTTTTTTGTTGGACACACAGACACACACGTGCCTACACACACACACACATACACACATACATGTATACACAGAAATACCATGAAGGATATCAGTTTCCAATGCAAAAAATAATTATCAGTGGCATAGTTTGGGGAAAAAAATGTTTACATTGTTTAAATTATTTTTGCCATTATGAATTACATGATAATAAGGACTGTTCTGTAAGTAGCTATAGAAATAAAACAAAATTGCTATGAGGCACTTTATAATTGCCTCACATTGACTTCACTGCCACTGATTTTCTTATAAAGGAATAATGCTGTTCAGATAGGGGCAGCTTGGACAGAGCCTGGAACAATGTGGATGGTAACATAACCAATTAATAATTAATGATAATTGTATGATAATCTGATGCATTTACAAAAGTTTCATAGAAACACAGATTTGCTTTTATAAAACCCAGAGCACCTCAACTGAGTAACATTTGTGGGTGTCTAAGAGAATAATTTAAACCATCAATATCAGACTGTCTCACCAGATGGTTTAGAGCACCTACTTCCTCTGAAATGGAAAGAGTTAGGCCCAGGGAAATATATCAGAACCATCTTAGAATAGCTTCTGCTGGCATCTAGCACAGCTGGATATAACTTATGGTTTCCCGACAGCAGTATAAAGCTAAGTTTAAATGAATTAACTTTGCTCTTTGCAGCAGAGAAGCTCATTTTACAAGCTAAGAGGAGCTCCATATTGCCAAGGCCAGACTGCTTCCAGCACCTGACCTGGTTCCTTTGAAGCAAGCTCTATTCTCATGAGGGGGATTCCTGGGAGAACTGATCTGTGGCCAAGCGAGAGAATCCAGTGATATATTTGTTAACTACAAACATATGGATCAGAAGTATTTCCTTCTGTTGCCAAACAGTGCCTTCAGTCAGAAGTGCTCAGATCTATTGGGAAAATGTAAAACCCTTTGGCTGTGTCACCATAACAGCTTAGCTTGTGCTCTCAGACTCCAGAAAATGTGATTCATGCTTCCCTGTGTCCATACATAAAAGACTATTCAGGCCAGTGTCTGGCGCTTGATATCTGCTCTTCAGGGAAAACTGGGGTAGTACTCAGAATAGACTTCTGGCATTCCACCTAGCATGGAATTTATCATGGAGTGTAATCCCCAACAGGAGCGTTTCCAAATCTTGCTTTGTTCATACGAAACACAGTCACATAGTCAATACCTTTGTTTTTCTTAAAGACAGGAAGTCAAACTGCTTGAAAATAACCTCCTCATCACCCATCTTTCCCTTCTGATTCCAGAAATAACCCAGTAGTGAATGAAAGTTCTTGAAAGCAGTATAATTTCACACCGGCTGAATCACTATTTTCTGACAATGTCGCATGATAATTTTTGAATATCTTGTTACTTTAAAATACTTTGTATACATTTGTGTGAGTTTGATCTCTTCTACTTCTAAAAGGCTGTCAAGGAGACCTGACAGTGATCTAATGTAGAGTTAGAAAGAGGAGAAGTAGTGAATTGTTAACAATACAATATCCTTTGCTGTCTGGCTGGGCTGAGCACTCTGTAAGATACAAGATTTTGTGATGCTTGAAGAAGAACCCTACCAGGTGCTCAATGTGGCATTTTACTCTCTGAAGAGATAGGGAGGACAACCAGCAACTGCAAATTCCTTGTAATCCTGAAACACAGAAAGAAGCTACTAAAACTGTAGATCTCTTGTAAAAGAACTAGACTTTAGCTTTTAAAATGTCTGGGAGAATTAGACCCATATAACTATTTATGATTAACTGCAACACCTTTAACTGCAAGCTGTAACCTTGAAGCCATTAACAGAGTTTTTCTTGCCAATGGCTTTCTTGAAAAAAAATGCTAAAATTGGAGAGAAATGGAAGAGGAAGGGGGARAAGAGAGGAAATCTCTGTTTCTGCTAGGAAAAAAGGAAAAAAAAAAGAAAAAGATGAGCAACAATATAGGAATGATATGAAGTTTAGAGAGCTATTAATAATTAGTAGTAACGACACATACACAGACCTACCAAACTACCAAAAAAGTTGCTCTGAGAAATTGCATATGCCAGAAGATTCCCCATTCAAAGCTTGCCTGTCAGACATCACTTTTAACATATGCTGCCTGAAACCACAAAATAAAGCTTCTTTGTACAAGATTAGGGTGACTATAGGTCCTGGCTTTGCAATAAGCAGTATGTGCAGTGAAAAGATCTGCCTACTGTTACATAAGCAACTTTATTCTCCCTTTTGTGTTGCCTGGGCTGTCAGACAAAATCGCTTGCCTTCAATTAAAGTCTTCTAGATCATAGTGAGGTTTGTGCAAAAAATTTCAACAGCAAGATTTTTTTACCCCCCCAACACAAGTTTTGTTTGACTGAAACCATCTGTGACCTTGCATTGAATTCATTGTATTGTTAGATCCGCTGATACGTAAGAAAAGAAAATGATGCAACAACCCAGAGAAAAATAGTCTTTCCTACCAGAACCAAAACATTTGCTCTGACACCTTCTAATTGAAAAATATCTTTTCAGTTCAGTTTTCTTCAATTCACTTGAATTTTATTTATTTGAAAAATATAAATTCCATAAACAAAATGTTTCTTTTTAGCTCAAATGATACTTTTATTCCATTTTAAACACTGTTTTTACTATTCAATGTTTTCAAGAGCTACTGTTGTTTGGCCATTCTAGTAACCTACCTCAATTCTTTCAGCTACCTTCTTCACCCCACTAACCAAACTACTTGTATAACTYGCTACAACCTAGCCACTTCACTCTAGCCCTAAATAACTACGGAAGGCTGAGTCAACACCCAGCTTTATTTGTCTTCTGATGTGAACTCATTAGATTTGTCATGTGCTCCCCCATATCTACTAGCTTTGGGTTTTGTTGCCTCTTTTGAAATAAGTTGGACTTTTGCCATTGGCTTACATTTTAAGTGCCTTCAGCTGATGAGCTATGAGCACAGTGAACCAGGGGTTTCTGAAGTAGCAACATTGCAAATATTTCTGTGTTACAACCACTGCTGTCCCATTATCGATTTTTATTTTTGCATATAGCTTTGTACCTTTCTCTTCAGCAGCTAAGAACAGTGACAGTCTCCACTGGAGCGGCTGTAGTCTACACTGTCTGCTGCTACTTCTGTGTCTGACAAGACGAGTTCAAAATGTCAGAAACAAATTGAGAATGGTGTCGCAGCATAGCACAGTAAAGTTTTTCTGTAAGAGAAGGTAGAAATTGCATGCCCTGGTGTGTGGTCTGAGGGCACATGCGAGTGTCTCAGGGTGAAAAGCCTCTGGGACATYATAGGGGGACCATATAGGGTAGAGAATGCTAATTGGCATGGGCTAAACTGTACTGGCTTACCTACTTGTACTTAAGTACCATGGACAACTGCAGGGAGCCTGTGCTTGAGCTTGTGCCCAGGACTTGGTTTATATACTAGCATAACTACACGCCATAAGCTACCTGATTCCTGTTATTATGAGCTGAGGATCATTGTATCAAAAACATTTCACATGGATCAGGGCCAAAAGAGCAACATCTTTTCTGAGTAAATTGTGTTTTCCAAGCCTTTTTCTTCTGAAGGAATGTTGCTTACTCTGCTATCCTCCTCTGGCCTCCTGGAGAAGTTTCTCTCCATTTACACAAACCAAGACAAAAGGTAGGCAGATTTCATTTTAGAGGAAGATGAATTTTAACGATGCCTGTGTTTTCTACAAAATTCAACCATAAAATCTGTGCTTCTTTTTAGTATCACAAATATCTCATTTGTTGTATTGACCCACGATACTAAATGTTGTGGTGCATAAACCTGGCTTTCGGTGTCATGCTTTATGTCAGCCAAGCTGTTTTGGTAGAAGAGAGAGAAATGTTTACTGACCTCCTTTACAGTCTCTACTAGCTTGTTTTTACCTCTGACATGTAAAACAGAAGTCAATTAAATGATCTTGCTATGATGGTCTTACAACTTGTTAAGAAAACAAAGGAAATTTTGAAGATTTCCATGTGATTCTATGCTATCCTATCAGATGTGCAAGATAGGTCTAAATAATTGTTTCACAGTCTTTTAATATTAATTTTTTAGTTTATTTATGTATTTATACATTTATTCTAATTCTTGCTAAGGGTTTTTTTTTTGTTTGCTTATATGGAAATTATTTTGCTCAGACTCAGGCTTTCATTAGCAACACAGGATTCTAGTTTTCTTCTTCTTGCAATTTTTCGTCAATAAGTTCAGAAGAGACCAATGAATGGAATCATTGCTCGGCTGATTGTTGCACTGCAGCTCACGTACACTGAAGTGTGAATAATTTAAACTGTGCTGGCTTGTCAGTATTGGATTTGTATGTGGTGTGAGGAGAGCACAGAGGGAGGCGTCAGATAAATCATACAGCAGAAAAAAAGCAAAAAAAAAAAAAAAAAAAAATTCTCCCAAAAGAGTGGATCAAGGGTGAAGAGAAAAGAAAGGTTCTATTTTACGTACAGCATGAAGAGAGAGGGGAGGGTAAATCCTATCCTTCTTGTCAAGAAACTGTTTTGGGTACTCAGTAACTTTAAAACAAATTGCATCAGCCTACAGCATTGTTCAGATCTTCTGGGAGGAAAACATTTTCTGAATTCAGTGGGAGTGAAACCATTTTGAAAGATGTCTTTCAAAAAGTCATTACTTTCTTTTCTTTTGAAATCATTACTTTGTATAGTAACAGTTTAATAGGACATGGTAACAGAAAGAAAAAAAAAAAAAATCCAGCTCAGCATTAGGAAAATAACACACTCAAGGTTAAATGTCACTAATCTGTCAGTTGTTATGATTAAAGATTGGGGATAAAAGGGACTTTGATACGTGCCAATTTCTAACCTTCTCCATTTCAAAATATGCTGTGAAATCTTCCCCTTACAGAAGAATCAAGTGGAGCAAAAGGATTTCTGTGTCAGCATTTTACTGTGATTGTTTATTATTTATACTCTGGGGAACCCATAAATAGGGTTGGTCCACAGAGCCAGACAGCAGTCCTCTGCTTCCCATGATGGGCAGTTGCTCCTGCGTGAAAGCATATTGACTGAAACCAATGTGCACATTTTACTACCAGCCTAAGTGATCATCAGTGTCCCACAGAGTCATTCTAAGAGTTTCTCTGTGTACTGCAGGAAGCACAACTGAAAATAAAAACAAACAAACAAACAAACAAAACCCCAGTTTTAAGTAGCCCAAGATGTTGATTTGCGCATGGAGTGTTTTGGCTGTTACACTTTACCTTACTTAACCATATTTTCATTTATTTCTCTTCTCTGTTTTGTCAAAGCCTGACATGTCCTTTAGTCTGTGCCTCAGACTTAAAATAGAGACAGCAACCCTGTCCTTGCCATGTTCTAGCACAAGGTTTCAGTTATTTCCAGTCCTCTTTATCTCAGAGCATCTCATTAACCTCAATGAGGGGTCAAACCAGATTTGCGGGTTTGGCTATGGACTGGACATGATATCTTTACAGAAATAAAATACTATATGAGATGCAAAATGTCAGGTCCCTCTAGCAATCACTGATGATTAAATGCTGGTTTTCCCCAGTGGAAGCTACATTGCTATGCTGCTGCACAGCTGATAAAAAACTATCTGGGGATTAAAAAAAAGATAAAGAAAAAAACCTATCTATTTCTTCATGTCCAATATTAAGTACTGTTTACTTATAATAAAAATGTGTTGCTTAAATAAGCATTCGTGAGGAGGATGGTTTTAGAATTTTAGAAGTCCCAAGGTGTTATGAAAACTGGAAAAGACACCGGGGAAAGCRATTAAGCGCTTTACATTTTTCAATGTAGTACCACAAAATAATGACCCCAATAGCCCCTATTACAAAAATACAGCAAGCATGCCATGGGGCAATAGTTTTATGAAAGTCTTCTCAGAGAAATTTTCCCTCTTATCATCTCATATCACACCAGGTATATTTGTGAAGAAGTGTCATTTCTGACTGCCTACAATTCATACCAATTCAGTTCTCAGCATTTTCAGACATTACCTAAGACTTGCCCTTAAAATCAAGGTACCACTGTACCAGGAATACACTTTAAATGTTTTCTTTTCTTCTCTAAGTTCTGAGAAGAACAGGAAAAAGGGGCTATTAATATTTATTCATTGTTATATTTATATGAAAATGAGCAGTGCCAGAGTTTTTCTCCAGTTCTGAGTCCAGCTGGCAGAATTTGAGTACCTTCATACTATGAAATTATCTTAGCCTGCACCCAGCATGTTTCTGCTAACTTCTGAACCATGCCTGGAAATTTTTTTAGGAAGCAACTGGCCCAGACCAAAAAACATACCAGGGACTTCTCTGAAAATTTAACATTACAGGCATGTAAGTTTTTTTCCACTACCCTGTTTACAGCCTCACACTGTTTAATATACTGGTAACCTATAAGTCAAGTGCATAGAATTGAGCATAAGATATTGATATTTTAGGTACTGTAGAGATAGAGGGATTGCCCTGATTCAGGTTGTAACAGTCACTAAAACTAGATCACAGAATCTCTGCTACCTGTCACATATATCTAGTTTATGTTAGGTTATTTGAGTTAGAAATAAAGGGAAGCATGTTAAAATTGTAAAGTTTTAATGATCGTAATGATGGAATAAATAATAATTTAGGTTATATATCTAAATACTGCTGAAATAGTCCTGGGCCACACTGGAACAGATTTTTTGGAATTACTGTTATTCTTCAGATGCAAAATATTATTTTTGTTTATATCAAAGAACAACATCATGATACAAAATTTCATTAAAAATGATTTTTTAAAGAAGAGTTCCACTTCCCCAAACCTTTATGGAACCAAAGCCAAAAGTGACCATYTAGATGACCATTTTGGAAAAAGGCAATCTCCTCTTAATTTTAGTAGGACTAAATAGTCCCCACTTCTTCACACTGTTGGTGGTCATCATCTTTCCTGAAAGCTGCTTAAGTGACCTAATTTTGATAAATGGGATATGACAGACATCTGAAAGAAGCAATTGTTCCTGAATTTCTGTGAAACCAGGAGAAAAAATTCTGTAAACAATACTAAGTACTTACTTCCTAACCTTTCTGATTACAAGAAACCTAATGAACTGTGAATGTAGACAGAAGATGCAAATTAGTATAGAAATGTGTCTACATGCTTATATTGAAATAAGAGGGCAGGAGACATGTATTCTGTCAAGTTAATAATAGGGGGAATCCAGGATATTTAGCCAGTTACTTGTTCTACTTTAATGAAACAAAGAAATTTTGAACCCATCTGCTTTGGCTGCAAAGCTCTTTCTTTACATGGTATCCCAAGAAACATAAAGTAGGCAGAACATACAAATGAATATGCTACAGCATTTTAATTACTTTTACAAGTTTAAATCTCATGGTTTAGAATCKTAATATGCTAAGCTGTACAAATGCAGTTAAACCAATTAAAAGCCTTACCTCTGCTTTGTAGTTAAACCATGAAGGTTAAAATATGTATTTTATAAAAATAAAATGTATAGGTTAAAAAGGATTCTATAATCTTAACAGTTTACATTCTAGACTTACAATATTTAGTTTTTCTGTAATACAATATTACTTTGATGTTGTAGTCACATTTCTTTCCAACCTTAACTTTTGCTTGCAAACATACCTGGATGATATTATTTACATGGGATAATTTTCTTGATAGTAGAGGAGAGGGTGAAGTTCGCACAAAGTGAATACAGAAGAAATCGGTTTCTTTGTTGTCCTTAGATTCAGCACTTGGTTGCAGGGTTTAGTTACATTATCAGACTGTATCTGAGTTTAACATCCTCTTAATGGTCTGGCTCTTTTCTTCTTCATTTTGTATGCTATTAAAATCTTGCTGCATCTATCATTAAGAAGTATGTGCATTACATTAGCATAAAGTAAAGAAAGAAAAGAAATATTAATTTATTTTTTGTGCCCAGTCAAGTCAGGCTATCAGACAGATTGGAGAATGGGATACCAGAAAAAACATATGCCTTAACTAAGACTGAAAAATGATCATTAACAACTAATTTTTCTCTGCTGTTCTCTGATGCAGTGTTTCATAATTTTGGCAGATGCTTTTAGCAAAATCATGCATTCAATACATATACTTAGACCCTGAGAGTCTTTCCATTGATCCCACTGAGCTTTGGTTTATGATATAGTTAAGCTAGTTATAGTTTGGATTAACTTTCTGGCTCAGTGGTATCAATTGGTGTGGTCTGTACACAGTGAGATTAGGAAGGGATTGTACCACTACTGTGTTAGATACTCCCCATCACTCTTCGGAAATAAGTGGAATACCATGTACTTACATCAGAGGATATTTGATACTTGAACTGTTTTTTCTTGTGTGGTCTTTATGTCTGCATTGTCTACAGACTCATTGCTTCCAGGAAGCTGACCATGGCAAAAGAGAGGAGGAGAAGAGAGAAGAGAAAACAGTCCCCTGGAATTGCTCGGTTTGGAAAGAGTGGCTATTTTGCACTCAGAATGACTAATAAGTCAAAGCCAGCATTTCCTCAACTTTTACTGCACCCATTTTACTGTACTGACCATTCCTAAGGCCATTTTGGATGCTTGTATCCCCCTAATACGTGCTTCTTTTCTCAGTTTTTTAGCCCTTCCCGTACTCCAAGAGCACAGTCTCCTCCTCTATGGCACTGGCTTGCAAAGCTGATTTAAAACGAAAACAAGCATCTTCCACTCCAGCAGACATTTGCATTGCAGGAGTTTCACCCGAAATGCAGCTCCATGCAAGGTAAACAACTAAGCCATTGGGACAAAGGCAATCCCCGGTGTCCCACAAGAACAGTCAGAGGCACAAAGTGATGACGGTATGTAGAGAACAATAGGAGCTAAAAAACATCTGTTTGTTTGGGGKTTTTTTAGGAATTCTGGGTTTATATGAGATAGGAAGTCCTGTCCTTCATGATAAGAAGTAAAAACTTTTCCACTACAGCAAAAATGATTTCCTACTGGGGGAGAAAAAAGGCTCATGTTCACTGTATTCAGTCATTATATTATTCTATTAGACATGTGAGGTGGTATTGATTAGGGATTTGTGAGTGCAGCTATAGTTCACAAGGCTGGGACATAAATGCATATACTTAAATCTTCAGGAAACAAGTTGAAAATTTATAGTGGTTTTCCTTTTTTTTTTTTTTTCAATCTTCTCCTTGTGGCTTAAAATAAAACTCAATTTGTTCCTTTTCTGAACTTTCTGACTTGAGGGATTTTAAAACTACTATGTACTTGAAATCCATTTTAAGACTAAACAGGTGTGGAGGCAGGAGAAAAAAAGTGCCAGTTTTCATCCTGCCTTGCCTGTCATTTGGSCTGTTAATAACAGTTTAGTATCAGTGGTAGGATGGAAGCTGTGTGGGCTTTCTAGCAACAGTACTTAGGCCTCATCAGTGAACTGATCTCAACATCTGTGATTCCAGAAACAGGTGAATAAGCTTAAACTTACTTATCATACAGAAAAGTGTTTTTCCCCCCCCCCAATTTACTTGCATTGTTATGTTTATTTGTCTGTCACAAAATATCTCTACTTAAATAGCCAGTTATCCACCCTGCAATTAAGATTTTAAAATATGTACTTTTAATAAATTGTTTAAAGGTTAATGTGATTTTAACACACTTCTCTTTTCATGTGGAAAATGTTTTTGCACTGTTACTAATATGCTAGTTTAACAATTTCCATTCAACTTTCAGAATGCTTATTTTTTTTGACATGCATGACCATACCTTAGAGAAAATTGAACATTTTCACTTGTAACTAAACCATACATTTTGCTTGCAAGTTTCATATAATTTTAGTCAAATTAATAGCAGTTAAAAATTTTGCTCTGCCAAAGACAATGTAGGTTTCTGATCACAGAGCTGAAGACTGCATCTGTAAAACACTTTTAGGTGATTGTATAAAACTGCCAATCGCAGGGGCCATAATAATGGGTTGGGAAGCCTTAGTGTTTAAAAGTATCTGAATTACTCAAAATATAGTCAGTATAAAATGCACCTGATTCATAGTCTTTGTCACCTTCTTTCCTTTGGACGTCTGCAGAAATAACCCACCCAGAAGGCTCTTGCTCACTTTTACCTGAGCTGGGTGGAGGTGGGAGTTGGACAATTTCTCATCTAATATTAAATAACTATTTTTATCACTTAGGCTGTCTTTAAAAAAAAGCTACCAGTATATTATAAAAAGGTGTAGCCTGAGCATTAGCAACTGCTTTAGTGTTAAATTTCTTATTGAAGATGCAGGAGTATGAATTATCAATAAAGAGAAACTGGTTTATTGTGGCCTGCTGCCTTTTTACATAGAATAGAATCATAGAACCATAGAATCRTTTAGGTTGGAAAAGACCTTTAAGATCATCGAGTCCAACATATTGATACTTGAGGATGCATAATTGTGAAATACGTTGAGTAAAGCTTTTGTTTTCTTAACTTAGAAACTGGCGAGGTCCAATTTACTTTTTTTAAACCAGAAATATCTGAAGGCCCAAGTTCATATGCATATCTATGGACTATGTAATCACACTGCCAAAAAAATGAGTGTAAAATAACAAAGAGCCTGCGCATGTGTTTAAGGCTAAGCATATGTAGAGATGCTTTCCCAAACCAGGAAGGTCACCCTTTATTCAGTTTAAGTAGGAGGAATGTTTATTTCAACAGCACAAGGTAAACAGTTACAGAGTGGGTAAAGAATACAGTGAGGCATTTGCAGTAAGGCTTTGTGACCATTGACTAACTAATAGGAAGTACAGAGTGTTATCTAAAGCAGAAGAAAATAAATGATCCTACCTAATACCTTAAATATGATTATGATCACTGCATATATGTGATCAGGGGTTTATCACTGCTCACATTCGATTCTAAAACAAATGCATATTTAGAGTCAAACAGAAGTATAAATGGAGTGGAATAAAACATGAAAAAATGACTTGTTTTACTAGTCTTTACCATCATGTAATCTAATACTTTTCATCTATGCGTCTCTGTGGTACCTATACGCAATGTTTACCTTGTGCAATCTGACTGAGCAACACTTTCTGATTAATCTTCACTTTCAAAGATATGATTCAGGGTGGACATGCAAGGACACTCCAATTTTATATTAGTAAAGCAACAACAATTTGGAAACTGCATTTTTATTTACATTTGCCCCCATTTCATTTTGTACCAAATACTAATTCTAGTCTTGTGCTGAGATAGTTGAGATCAGTATTGTTTATTCCATGCTGAGCAAACATACATCGGGGTTTTTATTATGCAGTTGTAAAAAATGTTATAGATAACCCCTATTAATTTAATACAAAATTCTTTTGCATTTCTGTAAGCACCTCACTGGGTTCCTGGAACATCAAAGTGCAATATAAAAACTTGTTTACTGCTGGTTTTTAAAGAGCATGAAAAAGAACAACTTAATCTTATTAAGAGACATTAAGAAACAAGTATATGGAGTTGAAAGGGACCCTGTGAGGTGACTGAGGCAATCTCTGTGCTCTGACATAGGTGTGCCAAAAAAATGCCTCTTAGCTGTCTGCCTACCATCTTCCTGTGGACCACAGTGAAAAGATTCCACATCTTCCCTAATCCATATTTCCTAGTTCCTGTAGATCTTTGTATGATTTTTTTTTTTCTTATAACTAAGCTATTTGTTATTTTCTTGCTACAAAGTTAATGACTGTTTCATACCTGACTTCCAGAAGATGCAGAAAACAATCATTATTATCTCATTTTATGAACAGAAGGAAGAGGCAAGAAGAGTTCAATACATGCATTTATGAAGATATTGACGCATATAGCCCCAGTTGACTTTAATTCCCTGACATTATACCTGAACTTAGCTACCAAATAAAATATGCTGAGGTACCTGCATCAGTCCCCAGTCCCTTTACTGTGTCCACAGTTAGTAACCCATGTAAAGTTTAGCTGTTTCGGTAGGAACATCAGCAAGTAAACACTTTGTTTTAAAATACACAAAAGAAAATATCTTTTTACATGGTAAATATTTTTATAGTCAAACTCATTGTTGGAATGCTGTAGACACGAAAAGTGTAATTGAATTTTAAAAAGTGATTAAGCCAATTTATGGTGCTAAAGTTCTTAAGGGTTTTTAAATTTAATAAGAGGATGAAAAAWGTTATTCTCTACCTAAACTGCAATTTGTCAGAAATTGGGTACTTTGGGTGTATCACCCTATATTTGCCCTCTTCTTCTGATACTGGCCACTGTCAAAAACATAGTCCAGGCTATATAAATTTGTCTGTTTAAGGATATGTGTTCTTATCTCCTTATGTACATTCTTATCTGTGATATTAATACATTTAAATTTGCTTTCTCTACAGTGCTACATGACATTTCTTTCCAAAAGCTAAGATTTTTGTTCTAAAAATAACTAAACTAATGAGATACTTGCATGTTTAAAGAGTTTGAGTAATTTATATAAATGCAAATTATATATATACACATATGTATATATGTGGAGAAGGATATATATTTATATCGATATTGATAGATATATAAAACACTCTTTCCAAACAAATTTTGTAATCAAATGAGTTATAGTAGTTATAAAATGTTCTCACTGAGTCATAGAAATAAATAATGCTATCCATCTCAAATTGTTTATCGACACCATATTCAATTATTGTTTTGATTTTCTACACTGAATAGCTTTGGATCATTTTAGCATTTTAGCTATCAGACAAAAAAACAAGACAAAATCCTTCTTAAACATTGTAGGTATAAATTACATATGCCTTTTGTATATGTGTGAACTTACGAAGGGTATAAATAAATATACATCTGGGTAGATCTTCCAGTCCTTTCATGGATGCCAAGTAAAAGTCTGGATATTGCTATGCACACTAAATCTGAGACTGGTATTTCTCCTCATGATATTTCAGCTTTAAATGTATGGATATTCTCACTAACAACCAAGACAAAGTTAATGTAACAGTTCGACCAAAAGGCAATTTAGTGAGAACTTATGTAGAAATATGTACGAGCTATAAATTATTTCAAAGGCAATTTATAAAAGTGACAAGAGAATACACATATGTAGATTCTCCAGCTGTTTGTTAGTCTTTGCTGAAAAATAAGAAGTTAAAGTACATTCCTTAATCCAGAATTCTTAATTCAAATATTCTAAAAATAGTTTCTATAGCACACTGTAAGGTTAAGATAGCCACAGAAAATTGTGGCATATGTTTTTCTGATGACTAAAGAATTCAAATTTTTCATTTGAAGAATTAAACTGACTCTATCTTTTTTATATTCTCCCAGAGCTATGTCTTTTTGCAAGTTGACGTGGTTTAACCCCAGCCGGCAACTAAGCACCACACAGCCGCTCGCTCACTCCCCCCTGCAGCAGGATGGGGGAGAGAATTGGAAGGGTAAAAGTGAGAAAACTCATGGGTTGAGATAAAGACAGTTTAATAGGTGAAGCAAAAGCCACGCACACAAGCAAAGCAAAACAAGGAATTCATTCACTCCTTCCCATCGGCAGGCAGGTGTTCAGCCATCKCCAGGAAAGCAGGGCTCCATCACGCGTAACAGTTACTTGGGAAGACAAACGCCATCACTCCGAACGTCCCCCCTTCCTTCTTCCCCCAGYTTTATATGCTGAGCATGACATCATATGGTATGGAATATCCCTTTGGTCAGTTGAGGTCAGCTGTCCCAGCCGTGTCCCCTCCCAGCTTCTTGTGCACCCTCTACTCGCTGGTGGGATGGTGTGACAAGCAGAAAAGGCCTTGACTCTSTGTAAGCACTGCTCAGAAATAACGAAAACATCCCTGTATTATCAACACTGTTTTCAGCACAAATCCAAAACTTAGCCCCATACTAGCTACTATGAAGAAAATTAACTCTATCCCAGCCAAAACCAGCACACAAGTCTTGAAGGGCTGCAGTCTGGATTAATTTTGGATCATATACCATATCAGAACATGGTCTTTCAAAGCTTTTATTTCCCTGAATCACAATTTTCAAAGCTTATCCAGAGTTCTGGATTAACTACCTGCATGTTATCTGAACAGGAACACTTTCATTGTCTCAGTATGTGCCACCTTATCTATTTTAGCTCATCATAGAAATGGTGTTGATTTTGAGCTTATTGAGAACCAAACCAGTTGTACAAACCTTTACAGATCTAAGTTTACTTTATAATTAGGTTTAACTGAAATTACTTACACAGCCTGGAAGAGACAACAGAAATTGCCAGCTAAACAGAAGCCTGTAAAAATCAATAGTCCCTTAAAATGGATCCTCCTCAATCACAATCCTTAAAATGGTATTTAAAAGAAACTTTTTTTTTTTTTTTTCAGGTTGACCAGTTTCATTTTTTTAAATCATAACTTGGGAAAAAAACCCTTCTCCACTAAGAAGTGTTTCCTTTGTCTCCATCCTTCAATCTAAATGACACTGTTAGAAGGAAATGATCTTAGAGGCTTTCTTTGAAGAACTGCAATAGAGGTGGGCATCTGGGCTTTCACCAAGAACCGGGAAGAATAAGAATCTGAAGAGCATCACCATGTAATTCCTTCTGTACTGGCAAAGACAAAAGATGTTTAGTTCAACTTCAGCTGTGCGTGTATCTGAAGTGAGCTATATGGAACATACATCATGTTTTACCTTCCAGCCTGGGGAGAGGAGATGCTTCTTCCTAGCTGGATGGAGCACAGGCATATTGCTCAGGCTTCTCATTAGGTCGAATTTAAAATGTTGCCTTAACCACAAACATTCATGTTTATATCAAGATCATTCTTGTCAATGATCTTTTTTGGTCGTTTCTGTAGAAGAGGGACGACTCTTACTGAAGAGAAAACATGTTTTTTTAAATACTTTTATTTAAAAAATTGTTTTCAATAATTTGTAATAAGTATTTATTCAGTTATTTTAAATGCCTTATGATTCTACATCCATTTTTGTACTAGCTATTTTTAACTCACACATATATAAAGAAGTCGTTAGATCTACAAAAACTGTATATGTACCTGCTTCTATATGCAAAACATCTTCTGTCCAGATGAAAAATCTTAATCCAGATAACCTTCACAGTCACTGCTGATTATGACTGTTTCTTCTGTTGTTACAGGATTTAGTCATAAGCTAAATTTGTAACCCTGTTAATCTTAAAGACCTGTCATTTTCCCTAGTAAATGCTCCACTATTTGAAATAAATATTTTAGAAATGTACCAATTCCATTAACCTAGCCCAAAAGGTTCATGTGGCCAGATTTTGTCCAGAATGAAGAAGGACAACCCTAAGCAGAAGAAGCAGAGAACTGAAACTAGGCCCTTTTGGCCATATTTGTGTGGACAGTATTTCACAAAACATAGTCTTCATTCTTTTTTGCATTAAAAAAAAAAAAAAAAAAAAAAGTTGGTTAGAAAAACGATTCCCATTCAGATTTTCACTGTCCCTTCCTTCTCCATCCCATTTCTCAAAGAGAACCATGTAGCTGTATATTCTATTCATAAATAGAAGTGAGATTTTTTCTTTTAAAAAAAAAGTGAATGAAGACATGAAGTTCAAGTCATGAAAGAGGAGAATCATGTAATGGCAGCCATATATAAACAGGCTGGTTCTTCTTTGAATGGCAGGAGTTTCAAAGTGTGAGAAAGTTTTCCTTGATTCAGTCATTTAGTATAGGTGCCATAGGATAGGACAACTTACTTCTGTGTGTGCTGTAGTGAGTTCTCAGCTTTATTACTACAGCAGATTAACTTGTCTAGTATTACCCATTTTTACCTCCTTATAAAAAGCCTTAGATGCTGGAGACAAAGTAGGGTCTCCTATAGAAAAGAGTGGCATTTCTGAGATGTAACCATGCCCAAACTAACTGCATTAAATACTAATGAACTGTAGGTGCTTCTATAAGAGGAGCAAAGCATGAGGTGAACATTCACCCTATGCAACTTTCCTGTTGATCAAACCCTGGATTTTAGAAACTTGTATGAATGGTTGCTTTCTAACTACAGGACACTAAAAATAATTGATGCCCACAGAAGAAATTGAGTTTATGGTTCCAGCTTATGTAATTTGTGATTCTTGGTCTACAAAACCATCTAGTGTGACATAAGGTCACCCTAGAAATCAGCTTTGGCTAATAAAAAATTTTATGTTTTGGTGTAAATTTTAAAATATGAGGAAATACTTCCTGCTTCCTAAACAAAGCTGAGAGCAAATATATGTAAGTACTGCTAGGACCACAGTTACAAAGAACGTAAGAAATGTTTCTATGAGAAGAAAGCATGATTTTATAGGTATTACAGAAACAACATATTTTGTGACAAGAACATTAGTATTGTATATTTTGTATGGATATGAAAGGGAAGCTTGAAAAGAACTAGCCTGCAGTCTGAACCAAATGTATAGTACATACATAATCAGATATATCTGCATAAGGAACACAACACTGGATACTGAAGCTTTTTGGACAAGGTTAAGAGAAATGAAAAGCCCCAAGCTATCCAGTTATAGAAAAAAGGGAAAAAACCCACAAACCCACAAACCCACAACCCCACCCCCAAACCACTGGTAATATGTAAAATACTTGAAATGTTTAAAAGTCACAAAATCAGATACCGTTCCTGGGACAGTTTAATTACTCAATTTTATGCAGGAGAAACATTAACAGAAAAAGAAACAGTTATGTATGGGGGAGGGGGCTAGTAACAAGTCTAATTTTCTGCTTTAAGTAGTGGAAAAAGATAAGTGAAGACAGATTTGGATTAATTCATTAGTGATAGAAAGAGCTATGGACTACAGATTCTTGGGAATTTTGTGATTATTCTAAATTACGAGAAGTAAGTATACTGAGTTAGAAGTTAGGCAGCAGGAAGTAGGACATGGATGTCTAGCAGYACAAAAAGAAAAGCAAAATCTCAATCCTAATACATTTGCTATTTTTTTCTTCTCCATCAGTAAATAAGACTAGTAAAAGTCTGTAATACATTTGGAGGAAGAAGGTTTTGGACAGTGAGCAGTTCACTTTTGAAGACAACCTGTCCTCTTCCCCTGTACAAGAGAGGATAGGAGCAGGACAGGATTAATCTGGGAAAGAAGGAAGGTCAGAAGATCAGAAGCTTCTTGATTATTCTTCTCCCTACCCAGCCTTTAAGAAGATAAATAATTGGAAATGAAAAAGCTTCTGTAGCTGTACAGAGAATGTGTAGAATGGGAGGCTGTGAGCCAAATCCATAAAGCATTATGAGGTAAATATTAGACAGTCACTGTAGTTGATGTGGTGTTTGCAATACTTTCGTTGAATTGTGTATACACTTCCATTATGTTAGACTTTACAATGGCCTACGTCCCATGAGCAGAGATGTTAAGGAATAAATAAATAAATTCAGAGTGGGCAATATCATAATGAAGGCAGAAAAGTAAAGCAATCCACTAAGAATATGCAACGGAGGAAGAATGTGTGAGAACTAGAGAGAGGGTTAATCAAAGAATTGAAACATGGCAGTGAATCATATACAGTATAGTACAAAAGAGTATAGAAAAAGGAAAAGAGATCCCAATAGACCATCAAGGCAGCAATCAAAGCGYGTGTTAACAGATATAGGAAGCAAATGAGAGCATTAGGAAAACCATAGAGTTTCATGCTGACAATGTATTGTTGACATTAAGCTGCTAAAAATGGTGAATAACAGAGTTGAAAATATATTTAAATGAATTATCAGGACTGATGGAAACAACCATAGACTGTGTTATTCCATGGTTACATGAATGTGGTAAAACCAAATAATACAAGAGGGGCACCAGTTCTGAACCACTGGCATTAATCTTTGAAGAGACAAGTAAGATGGTAAACAGAATAGCATAAGAAAAGTAGTGGCACTTTCTAGTGACTTTTAGGGGTAAAATTATATATAGTGTTTTCTGTTTATGAACTAGCCATGAAAAAATAGAAACTTGTTTGTTCAGAATAAAGCTTTCATTTCACTAGTCATTTTCTGCCTTGTTGCATCTGCAAAGGTTTCTTCTTAAGTTCCACACAGTCATACCCAAACACATACACTATCATAAAGAATTACATCAATTACCTTTAATGTTAATTTTTAAGAAAGATAAATTACATTCCTTGTTCCTATTGTAAAGTAATCATACTCTCCTGCTACTCAGGAAACTCAGGCAACTAAAACCAGGAATTATTCAAGAAAAGGACTATAATATGGTTACAATAAGAAACTATACATATGTTGAACATCATTAGCAAACTAAATTTGTCTTGTCAGCTGTTTTACAGGCTCATGATCCAATTCTGGTATTGACTGCATCCAAAGCTTCTATTAAAATACTACATGTACTTCCAAGGTCAGATTCAGTTTCTTAGTTGACATATGACTTTTAGTAACTGCAATCGACAAAGTCCTGTAAGCCTTTCTATTCCTTTGTGCTGGAAAATCTATAGACAAATTATATTGTCTAGGCATCTGAAGGATAGTTTGTTTATAGAGAAGACCGCAATTACAGAGATAGTGTTAGGACTCAGTACTGTCCTGCATGCTTCTGATGGATGTATCAGAAATTACTGAGCACTGATGCAAGCAAGTGCTGGCAAATTTCATCTCTGGTAGGGTGACAAAGCACTATGTAGGTTAGCCTTTAACCTGCAGCTGTATTAGTTTGAGCAGTGATGTCAGCAGATCACACAAGTTAAACAACCTTGCAATTGCCTGAGAGTTGCCTCATGGAGGAGAGCTGCTTGTGATTTCTTTTTTTCGCTAAATTTTTTTCAGACTATTTTCTCAGTATCTCTGGGGATTATTTGCTTGCCTCAGTTCTTTTCAAGTGCAATACTGCTTTTGGTATCTGCTAAATTCTAAACCACTCCATCCAGCCTCACAGTAATACTGCAAACAAAAGGACAGAGTTTGTAGAGATAATCGTGCCTTTCTTGTTATTAACATTATTTTTAGACAGGCATGTAATGGTGCCAGAAATAAAGTTTTGGACTCTTAAGTATACTCAAGAAACTGGAAAAAGGAAAAAAAAATGTAAAGTATATTCAAGAAACTGGAAAAAGGAAAAAAAATGTATGTACATATGTAGATCATGTTTGCAAGTGTTTTTTATGCTTTTCAGGGGCAAGAATAACCACTTTCAGGAGAAACAAAAATCTCTGTGCACAAGATTGAATTTAGATGGATCTTTTGTAAAAACCCAGCGGGTGGATGCCAGGGAGAATAATTACCTAATTTTGTAGCTCTGTCCTATCAGAGAACTCTCTGTACAGGAGGAGCAGAAAAGGATCATGGACACCTGTGGCTAGCAGATAAGACTTTCCAGTGTGTTGCTCCAATAAAATGTTAGTCTTTCTTCAGTGAATTTAAATGAGAATGAACATACGAACATTTGTAGGTCCTAGTAAGCTATAGCCTCTTGCTGTTACTGTACTTTGAATCTTCTGTGAATATGCTTAATATAGAAAGACCATTTTATAAACTTAAAAAAAAATCCAGAGAGAAGGATTAGAGGCTGTGACATATGAGAAGAGATTAAGACAATTTAATATACTATGCTACTGCTTGAAGGAAAGACTATAAAGAATGATATGACTACTTACAAATACCTCAGAGGTAAAGTGTGAGAATTACAGGGGTTGTTACAACTTTATTTACTGTAGTGTCTCTTCTACCATCAACATACACTATTAACTCTCTGAGGAATATAAATTGAACACAATGAGGCCTACTACATAGAGACATTTCAGAAAAAATCTAGACATTGAAGACACTGTACAGGAATATTTAGGTTATATTTTAGGAAATAACTTTAAAGAGKAAGGCTTCTAGTGCTTCATCTTGCACCATTAATATCTTTGGGGATTTAAAAAGTGACTTGAATAAAAAATTAAGATAGAGCCCTTCAGGCAATAGTATGAGCAAACTAAGGAAGTAGTTGATATGTGAAATTCACTTCCATCAAAGATATTTCTAAAGAGCTGTGTGTGAGGGAATATCAGAGAGAGGATTATAATGGGAAATCCTGTTTTTTTTCTGTAGAGGTCTGTGCTAGCTGACCTCAAAGGCTTCCAAACTGACTTTCACCTAATATTTTAGAAGTGCCAAATGAGGGTATTCTGGAGAGTGAGCAGATCAGTTACTCATTATATGCTATACGTTTTGTGTACTACAAGATGCTGATGCTGTTTCCTGTCAGATATGCCACAGGTGAAGGAGGCTTCTTTTCACAACTTAATTGTAGTTAGTGCAGACCAAGAATAAAGCTATTGGTATATTAAATTCCACATGGTTGCAAAATGGCTTGTTTCTATAAGTCTTACTCTGTGACAGACCATTTTTCTGCAGGTATTTTCACAACCTTAGGTGTTTCCACACCATCATAGAACAATAAAGCTGCTGCACAAGAGTACACTATCAAGACACCAGTGAAAATATACACAATTTCAGTGGGCTATTTTCCATGTGACTGCTATTTCATTTGAAACATTTGCCTATTTTGCATTCTCAACTGTTCTCAATGTCATAATTTCAGAGCACAGCCTATAATTTTATTGAAATAACTCTAGCTCTAAGATTTATGGTAGAAAACTGGTTTGAATTACAGCCAAACTACAGCAAGACTCAGTTTTCCAATGATACTAAACACTGACCCTTCTTGTGATTTAGTGCAAGTTTTGGGTGGCATAGGATGTATTGGTATTTTCTAATATAATGCACAGCTGAGCTGTGGAAATCACTGTCTCTGGGTTCTGTGGTTGCTAAAAGCTTACACATTTCATAGGGAGATTGGAAAAATTCATGGAATAGAAATCTACTGTGGGTTATTAAATACTGACAAACCACTTCTGGTAGAGGAAACTCTTACGCCACACATGATTCAAGGCTAACGTAGTACTCGGTAGAAGTGTCCTTGCCTCCTTCTTGCCTCTGGACATRTATTTTGGTCATTGTCTGAGAAAAGTTTTCATGCTGGATGCAGTGAGTATGGCTGCTGTCATGACTGAAGAACTTTCACCAATAAAAGCTACTCACTTTGCTGTTTATGTATCCCTGCACTTCACGGGTAATTATCTGACTGTGTCTATGTATGATTCTGTTTCAGTCCTTACATTGTACTGTGGTGTCTCAGAGCTCTTTTGTTAACAAGTGGGAGACTGATTTTATAGCATATGCACAAACAGAATCTGATGGATGACCCATCTGATGATGCACTGAATGTTTTCCTTCTGTGACAAAAATAATTCTGTGTGATCAACTCCTATTTTTATCTGTATACAATTCGGATGTACTCTCAAATGCTTCTCTCACAGGATCTGTACTGTAAGGTTTTCTGTGTCCATGGCTATCATAAAAACAGTATTACATATATTTTTCTTTGGATTCTTTACAGGACAATCTTTAGCATTCATGAAAAGGTTGGGGTCAGGAAATCTAGTCAGGTGCTAGTCAGATTAGATAAAACAATGTATGCGCTTCCTGAAAGCTACAGAAGAAAAAACGGAAAGAAATGATGCTGAAAAATAATCCCCTGACAACAGTCCATGAACAGATTGCATATAATTTGATTACATTGTAAATAGTGGTATAAGAAAAGGCAACTGCTTCATCAGCGTTTTTCAACAAACAATTTGGCTGCCAACTGACCAGTGTTATCCCTCAGACATACCACATTATTTAACATTTCTCTGGCAAGAACATACCCTCTTATTGACCTTCATGCAGTTATATGGCCATTAGTGTTTTCCTTAGGGCTTTGTCAAGGTGCATACATTGCTTCTGCATTTGAAATTAAATAGAAAAATTACCATTTTCTTGTTTATATTATTTCTTAATTCTTAGACATCTTTATGCATTTTTTCTTTCAAACACCTTCAGAATGAAGTCCATTTCAAAGCAGACCTTTGTTCTGTTGACTCTTCCTCAAAATTGCATAACCATTCTTAAAACTATTTGAAATCATATAAGACCAAATTTGAAAACAGATTCCTATAAATAGTTCCTTTAGCTGCAAACTGAAGCTCTCTAAAGCTGGTGCCACAGTGGAAAAGCTCTCAGAGTGAAGCCTAGTTCTACTGTTTTTACACTGAGCAGCACCTTACTCTGTGAGCAAATCCATATGATTTCTTTGCACCTTTGTGTTCTCTGTTTTATACTTACTAAATTGACCAAACTCAGACCATAATGATGAAAGCATTTTCTCAGAGCAAGGTTTGTTGTAGGTTCTTCGCTAGGGATAATTTTAATTGACCTGCAAAACCTGGAAAGGAATTAGAATATGTTTAGTAGGTTATGTTGTATATTTAAATATAACTTGCCTATATACAGTTATAATACTTAAATTACATAGAATCACAGAGTCATACGATGAGGAAAGATCTGTACTATATTACCTAGTCCATCTTTAGGCCTAAATATCATATGCTTTATGTATTTCATTATTAATAGACATTTGATTAGACTTTTCTTTAAGATGCCCATTTTCTGAGGTTCCCATAATCTCCTAAAGCAATCTACCACCAGTCTTATCAGTAAAAGTGTTTTCCCCCTATATGAATTATTCTTCCATCTATTAGTCAGTTCCTTCTTGTCCAAACTGTCAAGAACATAAGGATCTGAGAATACACTTTGAAACACTTCTAACGTGTATTTGAGGACTATTACTTCCCCTCACCCCCCACCCCATTTTACCTTGCATCCTCCCCTACCTGACTTCTCTTTAAATTAAAAAAATGCAAATCTTTCAGTCTTCCTCATCACTCATGTTCTCCAGACCTCTAATCTTTCTTCTGGAGTCTATTCTATTAATCCCAACCTTTATTGACACAGAAAGCCAAAACTAAACAGAGGTTAATGCAATGCTGAATAACAGAGCAGGATTACATACAAGATATACTCTGCTCATACAGCCCAATATGGAATTTCCATGTTTCAGAAAAGTGCCATTTCAGCCTGTGAACTGTAATTCCTTTTATGAATAGAGTAGCCTTATGAAGCATCATATTTTATGTGTGTATTTTATATATTTTGAGGAAAAGCATAGAATAATAAAACCACTAAGTGAAAAATATGTATCATTATATATGAAATTGTCTTTAGTGTTAAGTAACATCCTGTCCCCAGTCCTGTGGATATTCTGACCAATTTATACTAACAATCAACGCCTTCCATTGTGCTCACACTCAATACTTAAGATAGTAATAAAAGATTCAGAGTGATTATTTTGTCAATTATGGCCACTTGAGGACCACAGAGGTAATAAAATGCTGTAAGGAGATCAATTTATGGACAAGAAACAGATGGGTTGAAGTTCAGCCCAACAAAAGACAGGTTAAAAATGGAAAGTGAAGCACATTGAAGAGTTTGTATGGCACTAACTCCTTTTTTTAAAGATATATAACAATCATAACATTATTTAGGAATGTTCTCGTGTTTCTTGCTGTTTTTAAAAGTGGTTTTCATCTCATCTAATTTCAGACATCTATAAATTGGACATCTAATTTCAAGTTATATACTCTTGGTGTCTTTACTAGCAATGGGCAGATCAAACCACCTCTGGGGGTCAATTCAATTATTCTACACCACTATCTTAAGGGAACTTGAATTGGTATCTGAAAGTACCTGTTTGTGGTGGTGCATTCCCCCCGTGCCTTCTCCTGGGCTGCTTGTTGATCTGGGCCACTTGCTGATCTCAGAAATTCCCATGAAACCTTGGCCGTGGTGTACTGAGTCTGGCGGTTGAGCACTCCTGGACCGTATCAGAAACTCTGCATAGCTGAGGCTGGGAACATACTCCCACTGCCTGGCCCAGGYGTCATCCCCTGATACCCTTCTCTGGGTCGCAGCCCAAGAGTAACAACACTGAAACCTTGAGAATTTTTTAGTAATCACCACCTGGGACTGTGGTCAGGATGGAAATTTACTGTTGACTAAAGCCTATCATCTTGTGAACCTATAAACGGTGGTCCTAAGTGAGACCCTTTGAGCTCTCCTGGACCACAGTGGGCTGTGCCCAGCATCTCCGTCTGAGTGGGATGCTCGCAACATCTTGAGTCTGCGATATTCGGAGGACCGTTGACAAAAGCTGACGACAGGACCTGGGCTGAAACCCTTCACTCCTTGAAGCTCAACCCTCACCCGTTGAGAGAAATGCTGAGACATTTTACGTGAATATTCCTTCAAAGAACTCGAGGGGAATTTTTAACAGGTACCTTTTGTACATTTATATATATATTTCTCTGTGTGTGTGTGTGTGTGTGTGAATTAATAGTAGGCATAACCTGCGATTAAGTTACTGTAGTGATTGTAGTAGACTCTACTAACTTACTTTGTAAATGTTAAATTAGTTAGTGATTAAGTGCTGTTAAAATCTTGTGATCCGCCTTAAAACTGTGAATGAACCTTAGACTGCTGCTAAATGCATATAATCCCTTAGACATAAACCGTTGACCAAGTCTGAGACTGCGGGTAGATCCAGCCGCACCTAGACTCCTCTCTGAGAAGGAGTTTAGAAAGCAAGGGGGTCTACTCTGGACCTCGTGACTCAATGGGAGGGTCTCCCTTACGCTTTTCATCCTTTGTCTCTGTACAAATCATTCTAGCTCAATTATAACACGATTTTCCTTTGTATACTTCATCCATGTAGTAAGTGATAGAGTGAACCTTGCCGTCAAACTCTGTTAAGTTGCACTTTTATATCTATTAAATCACTTTCTGCTAATACCTTTGATGGTGATTCTTTAAGTGGCCTCCAAACCACTCATTCGCGACACTATTTCTCTGCGTAGACTAAGACCTTGGCAATCTCATACGATCTATGTTGGCCTTAGACAACATACCTTGAGATGCCTATGTGAAATTAAGCCTATTCAAAATTTTGGAGAAATCAAGTGACGTATAGTTTCAACCAACCCACAGCATCAACTAGTGACAAGATAGAGGGCAGTTTTTACTTATAGTCTTGACCTGAAGTAATTAAATGACATATAGCATTCTGTTGTATACACAGTCTTTTTGTTACAGCGTCATATCAGATGACTAACCATATTAACATCCTAGTCTTTTAAATTTGGATGGGCATTATGAGACAAAGAGTGAACAACAGTTTAACTCTCTTGTGTTAAGAGACCAATCTACCAAAATATCACATATATTTGTCATGGCACTTTGATGGCCTTTGGTGGATTTGAAGTACCAGTAGAATTAGATATTATTTGAGATGAGGCCATGCTTGAACTTCAGTAAATGAAAAAGCAGTTTTTTGGGTACTAGTATGTTGTTTGTAGCTCTCACTGTGACARCATGATTGGAAATGTATCATCTTTGCTGCTTTGAAGTTTTAATATCATCCTCTTTCATTTATGTCATTAAATGTAAATGCTGTTGAAGGTTAAAGCCCGTTGTGATATCTTATTTGAAAAAGTGTTTTGCAACTGGGCAACTGTTTATGAATATATTTGAACAATACATTTACATTTTATTTCGTGGTAAGGTTAACCATGATACATGATTATACTAAACAGACTAAAAAATGATGGTTTTGGGTGAAGAAACAAGGGATCAAAGATGGTACCAAAGGAACTATAATTCAAACTCTATCATCAGATTTAACAATTCTTTTGCTCATTTGGGAGAGGAAAAGGTAAGACTTTTGGCATATTTTGATACGAAATCTAGAAAATACTTAACAATCAGATCTGAAAGGAAATTTCTGATTTCAGTTTGTGAGAAGGGTTCTGGAAAAAAACCAAGAATTAAGCAACAGAGAAAAGTCCACAAARTATATGGAAAGAAAAACTGAAAGTGCTATTTTATAAATGTTTCATGACATGGTTTTTATTTTTAATATAGGTTTTCTTCAGAATAGAACGATGATTAAAACTAAAGACTGATTACCAGTTGTAAATCCAATGTAAAAGCTCTAGGTCACAGGAAGCAAGCTAAGAACAGTAATATGACTAAAGATTATAACTATGATGTGAGGAAAAAAAGCAGTTTAATTTCTGCCAGGCAGTTTTATTAGTGTAAGTTTTGCTTTTGGCTATAAACTTACTTATATATGATGATTTCAGCTATTGACTTTGGTAAATATGCTTCACTTATTCTTTGAGGCAAAGAAGAGGAAGCATTCCTCTAATATTAATTGTTTTTCAATTATTCCACATCTGTGAAATACAGCCTAAGCTTACCCACTCTTAGATGAATCTCTGTATTCCTTACCTAGAGACTCCAATCACTCTTATGGTTTTAGTTTCTTTTCTTCAGAGAACAGAACTAAACCCAGGGCCTCTGACTGAGAATCCCCAAACTCCATGATTTGTGTCACTTGGCATGAAAACACTAATGGAAAATCCTCACAATTTTGTATTAAAAAAATAATACCCTTTATTCCAGTTTAAATTAGTGTTAGCCAACACTGATGCTCAAGCTCTCAAAGAGAACCAAAAATCTTCTGGAAGAAATACTTCATGTATTTAAGCATGCTACTGCTCACTGAATTTAACCAGCAATTTACAAAGTACTTTAATTCCATGGAAGCTGCTGTCAGCCCAAAACTTTGATGATGTCCATTTATGTCTCTTCTAAGCTGATTCTGACCAGCATCCATGGAGACAGTCCATGCACTAGCATTTTGATTTCATAGGTTTCARGTTTGTGTAAGTTACTGGGTATCCCCCTGAGAATTTATTCCAGGTTACAAATGTGAAGATAGGAAGCCTCTAGCAGTTTCCTATGCACTGTTGACATGACAGCCGTGGGGAATGCACTCTTTAGGAGAGAAGACACCACTATGAGACATTTTGGTTTTAACCTAGGAGTTTCAGTTCAGCAGTTTTAGAGGCATTTTTTTTCCAATTCTCTTATGTGCGTCTTTAAAATATTCCCAATTCCCCCTCTTCTTTTTGCCCAGATAATCATTCACTTCCCTCAAACCAATGTAATTTGACAGAAAGACATTGAATGACTAATGCCACTGAGGGCACAGCTAGATTTTAGCAGCACCAGTGAGCACCATGGCTATGTCTGAAAAAGAGTACTCAAGATGGGCTGTCAGCTCTTGGCTCTGCTTGTTTCCTGTCTAAAGATATTTGCTGGACATCTCTGATGATATGATAGTGTATTATCTACCAGTGAGCCAGGCCCAACCCMAGGGCTGACATCCTCCCTGGCCTCAGTCTGTCCCCGTCCCCAGGGAGGTGCCCGATGCCCAGGGCTGGGGCTGCCCCCAGCTGCCCCCCGGCTGCCCCCCCAGCTGCCCCCTGGTTGGCTYGGGCAGTGGGATGGGTCCTGGCTGCCAGAACCTGTCCTGACATCCCTGGGGAGCCCCTGCTGCTCCTGGCCCCAGGTAGCTACTGGCCTGTGCTGCACCCTGACATATTTTACTCTGTTTCATAAAATAAAAATTCAGCCAAGATCCTGTCTTGACCAACTGTCTGTCTCTGAGGTCAAAGATTAAAGATGCCTTGAAGACACTCAGAGAGGAATGGGCAGCCTACTGAAGTCAGCCTGTACATGATATACAAAGGGTGCATCAAAGATGTAGATGTAGACGGGAATACCAATGAGAGCCATGCAGGCTGCTCTGACTGCAATTACACTCTTCAAATACACAGTCCTCTCTACTCCCTATTTTCATATTGCAAATGCATGAGGATGTTCAGAGTAAATCTGTTTGCATTTCAAATACTTATTCCATTATCTACACAAAAACAATGTGTATTTTTWAAAAAAAAGAGATTTGTTAGCTCCAGACTTCTATGAGGTCTGAAGACTTAATCAGTGAGAAATAAATATTGTGTTGCTTAAAGTACTGGTCTTCATATTTACATGTTTTAAAAAAAGATGAATAACTGTTAAGTCCTCCAAATTCTTTTTTGCTCTCTGACAATATCGAGCTTTGTGCAGATTCTGTCAGCGTTGTTAAAGGGATCATATRTTTCATGCTTTTCTTTATTACTGAAATTTTACTGCTTTGTGAAAATACCTTTTGAATGTCATGCAAAGCTTCAACTTTTTAGCATAAATATCATCAACTTTCTAAAAATAATTTCCAAGAAGTTCACAATTAGCTCCAAATTCTAAAACCCTTTATGCAAGATTTCCAAAGGGCAGAGACTAAACTCCAAAAATATTTGCTCTGTAGGGTGAGGTGCATTATTGGCCTCCAACATGTCAGAAAAGAGGTCACAAATTCAAATAATGCTTTTATGAGTTTCAGTGATAAAAAGCTGTGTGCGTTTTTTTTCAGTAACAGAATTTTTCATTCTGTCTCACAATGAGTAAGGGATTAAAATGGGAAGTCATGCTACAGAAGCAAGTTGAGTGTTAAAATAAGTGCCATTATGGAATAATAAAGATTTTTTGTCCAGTTAATGTCACAGGTATTTCAGCACGGAGTCACAAAGTGTAATTCAGTGTATAACTTTTATTTGTTTTCTTCTTCCTAAATAGCATTTATTCTGCACTGGTAACAAAAAGTAAAATCATGAACATATTTTCAGATATGTTCACAATTACCTATTATAAATCAGGGAAACAATTCTCTTTTATCTAGTTAGTTTGAAGAGGATCATTCCAGCCTGAGGTAGAAAAGAAATGGTGCTTCTCTCATCCTGAAAAAAATAATAGACTCTGATTTTTATTGAAAATGAAAAAGAGTCATCACTGGTAAAATCTGAACTCTAACTTAGGGATGAACTTCCTTGACCATTTCAGTGAACTTCATGTAAAACATGATTGCTCTGTACAACGTTTCACTTGGGGCATCAAATAAACTTACTCTGCGTCTCAGGTCTCAACTTCAACTGGTACTAATAGATGCAAACTAGTGTCTTCAATTTACCTAAACTTAATATCAGATTTTCCTATACTTATTACAGATATATTCCTTACCATACTTCATTCTAAAAATGCTCTGTGTTTTCCTATATGTAGGCCAAAAGCAGCTTATGATTAAGCTCCCTGTCTTGAAGAGGCTGACCTGGCAATTCTTGCCTGTGCAAACCTTTCACTGAATAAAGACTTACCTTTTAATGATTTAGATGTGCTTTTGCTGCTGCTATACGCTCTCTCAGTGTCTTGCTCAAGCAGCAATTCAAATCATGTTTGTTCCTAGGCACAATAGAAACTTTATACCCATACTTTATGTATTTCAGACTCTTCAAGTACTCTATGATACAATCCTCTTGATTACAGCCTACATGAGTTCATGATTGACACAAAGGATCATCTATTTCAAATATCTTGCAAGCAGCAAAAAATGTACTATGCTTCAGTCTAATATGTTTTCTTTCACGGTTACCATAAACTAAGAGATGACCTTTTGGTTAGTGCTTTTCATTTGATTTCCAAATTGGAAAAAAGGGATCCTAACAGAATCAGGCAGATTTTGTATTTGCCATTTAATATCTTTTAAATCTAGCTGAGTTCCCCAAATTAATTGTACCACTAATGAATACAAAAGTCAAATATTTTTTGACCTCTACTGTACTGTGACTGAAGAAGGCCTGTAGCACAGATCATATGAAAAACTTTGCCTGTAGGCAACKAGCAGCCAAATGAAATCTTTGTAGCAAATCTGCATGGGACTTTTTAAAAATTGTGACCATCCTCAGCAGTTCTAGATAGCACTGTGCCTCCAGTGCCTACATAATTTTTTGTGATTTTTTTTTTTAACTGATCAAGGTGATCTTAAAGCTCTACAGTTGAACAAACCAGGATGCAACTGCTATAACTAACCCTTCCTAGTACCAAAAGCCTTCTGCTGAGCTTGTTCCAGTGCCCTTCTTTCCACTGCCCCAGATTACTTTGGTGCCAAAGCTGTCACTTTATGTCCTACCCTATCTGGTCCCCTCTGAGAAAAAATTAGCAGATGTCTCCCACACTTGGGCACTGGTTTCTTTACATATACGCTATTCCTACAGCTGAATGCAGAAACTTTGTGTTTAGATACCAAAATCCTGATTGTATCCAAAGGAAGAAAACCCTTGGCTTTTATTTCTAAAACTATTTTTCAAGGCTTAGGAAGAAAAAAACCTCTTTTGCAGTTCTTGGCAATCAGCATTTCTTTGAAGTTTCTGCTTTAGTGTGTGACATTGCAAAGATTTTTCTGCAAGACTGACAGCAGATTAAATCACAGATTAGACAGCTGCTTTCTTTGAAGTTTGCATGAGTGGGTGATTTATTCATGAATGTCTAACAGGTAAGAGACTGATAGATCGATTTTTATATCATGTGTCACCTAAACAGCTTCTGTAGTGACCAACTATTTATTGAGAAAAGGCTTGGCAAAACATACCAGACTGGAATGAATCACAAAAATCTGCTTACAAAATAACAATATATGTACTGCTATCACCTTCCTACAGACTCTCCTGAAGTTGAAGATTATAGTGGTGCATTCATGCAGAAGATACATCACAGAGTTCACAGGCACTGTGGTATCGTCCTCCTGTAACTTGGGATTCCTAGTATTCAGTCTGAAACCTTGACTTTACACTTAGTAAAACATACAGCTAAAAAGACAAGCAATRTGGGACAAAGATATCTTTTCTTTGCAGAGGATTTCTGGTTTCTGTGAAACATACAAGTTCTGGAAAGAATTGTGGGTTTGGCTGTGGAAGAGCTTACACTCGCAAAGGAAGTGTGTATTTAGTTTGTTTCAGCAAATCTTGAACTGCTCTGTAACAGATGTAGCAGAAGGTATAAGAGTATAATGGCCCCTTTTGTAACTTTGTCTTTATATCTGCAATTTGATTATAGCACTTCTGAGTCTTAAAATAATACATATAATTGACTTTATTATATTGCTTTTGGTCCATGCTATGCTTTGCTCCCTAGGGTAGAGTAATAACAAAAAAAATGAATTTTAAATACAAGACAAATACTGTATCAATTAATTTGACAAAAAGAATAACTGACAGTTATATGGCATTTTTATTCTCAGAGGTTCCCAGAGCAGATCAGAACTCTAACAACTGTTTAATCAACTTAGAAAGAAACTATGAATGCTGACTGCATTCTGGCCTGAAGCTGAGCAACTTCTCAAAAGTACAAAAAATTTTGATTAAACAACTGCCAGTTTCAAAAAGAGCTGCAAGGAAAACCAGTGGGTTGTCAGACTGCAGCTCTATGTAAATGTACGTAAGTAAGTAAGCAAAGAAAGAAATATAAAGGTGATGTCAGTGCATCTCAAGTTTCAAAAATGAAAAAAATAATATTTTTCTGCATCTACATCAGATGTAGGAACATCATGGGAACATCAGGGTTATACAGCATTTCATTCTTTACAAAAAAATGCATCTATAAGCTTGAGACATACAACTCATTGGAAGGTACAGCATCTCTAATGATTATTTCAGTCTGGAGTGATGGATCAGGGCTAATTCAGATGGAGGTGTGCCACCAATGAATTACCACAGCCACACTGCACATTTTGGTCTTCAGAGGCAATTCAAGGTTGAGGTATCTCACTGGATCACAGCACATGGTGGAACAACTTACACAACACATTCACCTATTGCTTGATTTCACCTGTTTTCAGGCTCTCTATTCATTAGTGTGCCAATAATACTAATAAAAAGTTGTGAGCTGATTCTAATGATCTTTGGAAGTTCTAATAGGTATACACTGTAGGAATGAAAGAAATTCTAAGAAGTAGGAAGGTAATTATGAGAGAGTTCAAAAGGATCTTGTAACTAAGCAGTCTACCTTCTGTAGTGGAAAAGACAAATTCGAATCCCATGCCAGGCAYTGGATTCTTAACTGATATGGTTACTGTAGGTCACCCCATTGTTATTATTTCTTTACAGCTGAGAGTAGCTATGTGTTTGATCATTAAATGTAATGCTACAATCCATAGCTGGTGAAGGGTCTGGAGAGCAAGTCTTATGAGGAGCGGCTGAGGGAACTGGGACTGTTTAGTCTGGAGAAGAGGAGGCTGAGGGGAGACCTTATTGCCCTCTACAACTACCTGAAAGGAGGTTGCAGCAAGGTGGGTGTTGGTCTCTTCTGCCAAGCAACRAGCGATAGGACGAGAGGAAATGGCCTCAAGTTGCGCCAGGGGAGGTTTAGATTGGACATTAGGAAAAATTTCTTTACTGAAAGAGTGGTTAAGCATTGGAACAGGCTTCCCAGGGAAGTGGTGGAGTCACCATCCCTGGAARTATTTAAAAGACATGTAGATGAGGCACTTAGGGACATGGTTTAGTGGGGCATGGTGGTGTTGGATTGATGGTTGGACTTGATGATCTTAGAGGTCTTTTCCAACCTTAATGATTCTATGATTCTATGATTCTATATCTTGATGTGTTGACAATTTATTTTTTCAGAGATGTTAATGTATTCTTTAAGGTGTTGTTYAGGGACAATAGCTTTTCAGCATCTTCATGGTGATTACCTTCTATCTGAGAAAAAAAGATAAAATCCTACACTTTCTGAAAAAAAAACCCTGTCAACAATTTTTTCTCTTACATAGCCAATCAACTAAAGCCAAGAAAACAGAATAACAAAAAATCTAACATTCCTACTGATGTACACCTCATTAAGAGTTGAATTCATACTAAGACACATAAATTAAATATCCAAATACATATCAAAAGATATGAATAATTAGCTGGTATTTAAAGGGCATTTAAATATGGTGGACATGAATATTTCAAATGATTTCTGATGAGACTTGGAGGCAGTAAACAACCTTGAAAACTAGAAAAGTATTTTAAAGCCATGAGTATGCATCTTGTCTTCAAAAGAGGGCTTGATTAGTATGTAATAATAAAACATGGAACCACATAGACAACAATGAAAAGAAACAAAATCTTGAACAGCTGTTCCTAAATGAGCATCATCAAACCTACGCATAGAATGAGTCAGGGGTCTTGAGAAATAAAATCATATTTTGATTATATCATTGAACATCAAGTACACATAAGAGAAACTGAATATTTTTTTTTCCTAACTTCTGACTTTCACTTTTCAATTCCAGTAAAAAATATCCTAGATAAGGTTTAGGGTATACTGCTGTGATTTAGATTTCTCCCATCAAATACTTTGGCATTATTGTTAGCATATAGAACCACCTGCAACATTCTACTTCTAAACAGCCTCATGGAACCATCAATGTTTACTTTCTCATTGTATATTCAACTGAAGAATATTAAGTTTGAGAAATATTCTTTTTATCACTGTAAGATTTTTAAAATTAATTTTCTCTGGTATATTTACCACCATTTTCTGTTTGCTTTCCTCGGACAGTCATCTGACTGAACTTAGTTACAAGGTTATTCAAAAAGAAAATGAGTTTTAAAAGTTCATAGACTCCATTAAAAAAGCTTTACCCTGTTTTTCAGTCAGGATTTTGAGCCTTAGATCAGATATCATGTTCAACCAGTCATGGATGTAAAATAACACGATTGCAGCCAACTAAACTAAAGAACATGACTTATACTTGAAATAATAAGCCATTGAGTCAAATATATTTATAAAGACAGCAGAATGACTTAATAAAGATGTGTGTTTGACTCAATGCATTTACAGATAAGTGAACAAACGAAGCAGAGCAATTTTTAATCTCTCTACTGAGGTCTGTTTATGCAAGTTTATAGTAAGCACAATATTTATGTTAGGAAAATCAGAACAAATTGGTATATCTCAATTACTTGAAATTAATATTATTTGCTTTGTTTACATGTCTGAATTTCAAATACTTTTAAAATATTGTTGATTTTTTTTAGTAACAGTCTAATGTCATGATTATGGCAAAGTTAGGAGAACTTCTGACAGAAAAGACTTTCAAAGTTCTTAACATTTTTTTTTAAATCTATCTATTTATTTCAGTTTCCGTGTACATGGTGTTTTCATTGCTTTGGAAATAACATGTGAACTGTGAATAATTTTCTGTATGGACTCAAAATCTGCTCTGCTCTGTTCAAGCTCTGTATTGCAGGAATCATTTGACTGAAAGGAAAGATGCTTGAAATTACAGTTAACTTTTTTTTGTTGCTTTTTTTTTTCCCAAAAACATCATCTCTTTTTACATAGTTATTTATTTATTCATTGCTTGTGCCAACGCACGCATATTGTCAGCCAGAGGAGTGACTTTTATAACACACGCCTGTACACGTTTTCAAATTAAACTGTCATTCTCATAAGAAAGTCAATGACAGCAAAGGAATTTACTGATAATTAACAATATTTTGATAATCCTTTGTTTATCTGTTTTCTGAAAATCTGTGTCTGTTTACAGTCAGGCAAACATATTTAAATCATCTTCATATATACAAATAGTTATATAACAAGTACACTTCTAGCTCTTATACCTCAGGCTATAGATGTCCCTCTGAAGTTTAAAGCCATATGTCTACATGAATTTACCATGTATTAATGATAAACCTTCTTCCTGTCATTCAGAGCTCTATCTCTCTATAGAGATCTAAAGAATATGGTATCTAATTTCAGAATGAAATGAGGATAACTTAACCATAAACCTCTACAGACAGTTTGACTTGAACCAGTAAAACAGAAAACACCCATCAGTATCATCAATAGCCACTGCTTCAATAGTGGGGTGAGGCAAGGGCATTAATAAAATTCCAAGGATTTTTCTTGGATTTTTGTTTTACCCATGACATTTTGCCTAATCTTTCTTCATCTAATACAGTATTGGAGAACTGGTAAAGAAGAGGAAAAAAGATTTCTTTTCAAAAATGCTTTTCCAATTCCTTCTTTAGTATATAACTTTCCGTGGAAATCCTTACTTTTTCTATGTCAATACATTCCCATAAGTTCAGTGCCTTGTGCTGCTTTTGGCTTTCCTGCACCGGGGTTTCTGCAAATGAAGAAATGTATCTAGAGCTATTAGTGGAAATGTTATATACTTATATAAATATATGCTATTTAAATTACATAAATATATATAATTTCCACTTACATTTGTGTATATTGTATATAGAAATATATGTGTTGTATTTTGAACAACATATTCATACATTGCAACTATATAAATACAGAACTGAAGGAAATTCCATTGAATCTTTGAGATCTGTCCTATATGTCTTGCTCTCTTTCACCTGAGTAGGCAGAGGTAGACATAATATATTTTCTTATTAACGTGATGCAGTTTTGCAGGGATTATCTGTAGTTTTATAGTCTCACAAATAGGTGGCACTAATGAATTCTACATTTGCAATAATTTCTATGTTCTCAATTAGGAAAGTACAAGTCCTTTGTGCCCTCTGACACACTCCTTGTTGACCTTTAGTACTAATAGCAACTTTGAACTTGGTTATGAGGGCTGAAGCAGATAGAGAGGATCCTGTTTTCCACTTCCAGGAGATAAGTAACTTCTACTGAATGTAACAGGAGTTACTCACTCATGAGTGTAGAAGAAGAATGACTACATGCTGMATTAAAATAAGAAAAGCATATCGCTTTTTAATATAAAACATGTCTAGGGTGACATAATGTATTGACAGTTCTTATGAAAGACCTGATTAAACTAGTTGGACCTGAAATATTACCTGGCACAGTAGAAATATCAAATACAAATCACCTTGAAATGTGAATCTAAGTCACATTCCCTGCTGGTTTACACTGGGGTAACCTTCTGAGCATCAACGTAATTAGGGGTGTTTTTCAATTTCAGCCAGCACAGACTTTGGTTTGTTAGTGTTTTTTAAACAAGATGCTTCCACAGATATTATTAGGTTCCCAGGCAGAGTTAATCAGTCTATCAAAAACACTTTGGTGCTTCCAAGGAGGGAATCTGACCTCTCTCCATGCATTGTATGTGCATATCTCTATGCAGGTATGTGCGCACATGCACAACACATACACATGCATATGTAGATATTGAATGAAATTATRTATACAAAAATCTTGCTTTATTTAATTTTATCATACAATTCAATGAAATTTGATCCTGTTTGGATAGTGTCCTGGTTTCAGCTGGGACAGAGTTAATTTTCTTCCTAGTAGTTGGCATAGTGCTGTGTTTTGGATGTAGTATGAGAATAATGTTGATAACACAATGATGTTTTAGTTGTTGCTAAGTAATGTTTACACTAGTCAAGAACTTTTCAGCTTCCCATGTTCTGCCAGGTGCACAAGAAGCTGGGAGGGAGCATAGCCAGGACAGCTAACCCTGGCCAACGAGGTATTCCATACCATATGATGTCATGCTCGGCATATAAAGCTGGGGGAAGAAGAAGGAAACGGGGACATTCGGAGTGGTGGCGTTTGTCTTCCCAAGTAACCGTTATGCGTGATGGAGCCCTGCTTTCCTGGCGATGGCTGAACACCTGCCTGCCGATGGGAAGGAGTGAAGAATTCCTTGTTTTGCTTTGCTTGCATGCATGGCTTTTGCTTTCCCTATTAAACTGTCTTTATCTCAACCCACRAGTTTTCTCACTTTTACCCTTCCGATTCTCTCCCCCATCCTGCTGCAGGGGGGAGTAAGCGAACGGCTGTGTGGTGCTTAGTTGCTGGCTAGGGTTAAACCACGACAGTCTTTTTTGGCGCCCAATGTGGGGCTTGAAGGGTTCAAGGTAACGACAGATTTGATTGGAATGTGCTAGATCAGATTTATAGCTGTTATTGCTGTTTAGCTATTAATCGGCAGGCTCCTGTGCTTGCCATGGGGCTTGCTTACCTTACTGTATATTAGAGTCTAGTGCTCGTTAGTGGCTGCTTTTTGCTTTCGCTGCTTGCTGTACTGCTGTACTGCTGATCTTCTCACTCTGCTGTGCCTGGGAACATTTTGCGAACAGCAATGGGGATGCGCCTGGGCTGGCAGATGGCCAGGGCATCGCTGCTGTTTCTGTGCTGCTGTACTGGACAGGCTGGAACTCCAGTGTGAACTCGAGTCAAAGGGACTGTGACCTGTGGATGAGTCCACACGGGAGCAGGACACCCTGAAGCATCTGTGGCCATGATTATGTCTGTGCCGCAGGAGGTATACCTCTGAAGGGATTGTGGCCYAAGGATAAGTCCWTGCTGGAGAAGGTACACCTYGAAGCATCTGTGGCTGTGGATAAGTCCATGCTACAGCAGGTACACCTTGAAGCGTCAGTGGCTGTGCATGTAGTCATGCTGGAGCACCTCAAAGCGTGTGTCCATGGATAAGCCCATGACAGGGGAGGYACACCCCTGGAGGGATTGCAGCCATGGGTAGGGCCATGTTGGAGCAGGTTTACTTCTGAAGGGACTGTGGCTGTGGGTAAGGCCAYGCTGGAGCCGGTGCACCTCAAAGCGACTGTGGCTGTGGATAAGTTTATGCCACAGGAGTTATACCCCTGGAGAAACTGTGGCTCGTAGATAAGGCTCCACTTGGAGCAGGTACAACCCTAAGGGACTGCAGTCTGTGGATAAGTCCAAGCCAGAGCAGGGGCAAGGGGAGGAGTTCATTGCAATGTTAAACGCCATGGTCTGGTCCAAAGGGACCAGGGGTGGAGATTGTAATGGAAATACCTTTAAATTGTTGTAACCTGGGACTTGAGTTGCATGTTATGGGAATTACTACAGCAGAAATCCCTTGCTGCTAGCCAGGCTGGGAGCAAGGGGAGGAGTTCATTGCAATGTTAAACTCTATAACCTGGCCCAAAGGGACCAGGGGTGGAGATTGTAATGAATACACCTTTAAATTGTTGTAACCCATGATCTGAGTTGCATGTTATAGGAGTTACTATAGCAGGAACCACCCAAACCAATGGAGGACAAGCCTTTCAAGAAGCAGTGCAAGTGCAGCAGTGACCTGACCTGAGCTGGCTTTGGTGCCCAATAACTCCACGCAACACACCACCTCTCCTGTCCTGAGTGACCATCATAACAGATGGAGGCCAAAGTCATGGACTAAATGGTCTCAGTGGACATGTTGTGGAGATTTATGGACATTTTACAGACATTTCACAGGGGTRGTCCATAGACTAAGGGAATGATATCTGTGTATTATATCAAAGGATGGGAAGGGTGGTGGTGGTTAATGAGAATGTATTGCATAGTGTTGGACCTGAGCATGACGTAAATGGTATGGAATAAGAGGTGGATACTGTCCTGGTTTCGGCTGGGATAGAGTTAATTTTCTTCCTGGTAGTTGGTATAGTGTTATGTTTTGGATTTAGTATGAGAATAATGTTGATAACACATTGATGGTTTTAGTTGTTGCTAAGTTGTGTTTACATTAGTCACGGACTTTTCAGTTTCCCATGCTCTGCCAGGTGCACAAGAAGCTGKGAGGGAGCATAGCCAGGACAGCTGACCCAACTGGCCAAAGGGATATTCCATACCATATGATGTCATGCTCAGTATATAAAGCTGGGGGAAGAAGAAGGAAATGGGGACATTCAGAGTGGTGGTGGTTGTCTTCCCAAGTAACCGTTACGCTTGTGTTGCGAATGAATGGTTTTGAGGCCACTTAAAGAATCACTGGCAAAGGTATCAGCAAAAGGTGATATTAATAGAGATTTATAAAAGCATGACTTAACAGAATTCGATGGCAAGGTTCACTCTATTACTTATTACATGGATTAAGCATACACAGGGAAAATCATGTCAGAATTTGGATTGGAATGATTTTTTTAGAGATTGAAGAAAAAGGGGGATAGGAGACCCTCCCATTGAGTCACGAGGTTCAGAGAAGATCCGGCTGGATCCAATCTTAATCTCAGACTTGGACAACAGTTTATGTCTAATACAAAAGGAATAAGCAGATCCTCCCTTTGAGTCACGAGGTTCAGAGAAGACCCCCTTGCTTTCTAAACTCCTTCTCAGAGAGGAGTCTAGGTGCGGCTGGATCTACTCCTAGTCTCAGACCTGGTCAACGGCTTATGCCTAAGGGATTATAGGTGTTTATCAGCAACCTAAAGTTCATTCACAGTTTTGAGGTAAATCATAAGATTTTAACAGCACTTAATCATTAACTACTTTAGCAGTTAGTGAGTTAATCAAGTTTACCACAATTACTAAAGTGACTTGATTAAGCTTATTACTGATTGTCTAAATCAATACACACAAACACACGCACACATCACACATAAGGGCCCAAAGCTAAATAAATTTACAGGCCTGAAGCTAGGTTATAAAGGCCTTAAGCTAGATAAATTTAGAGGCCTGAAGCTAGGTTATAAAGGCCTTAAGCTAGATAAAGGCACCTGTTAAAAATTCTCCTCGAATGTCGTGAAATATGCTTAATGTCTTGGCATTTCTCAACGGGCGAAGAGTTGAGCCTCAAGTAGTGTCTCGGCCAAAGAGTGTTTCAGGCCAGGTCCCGACGGTCCTCTGAATTTCACAAACTCAAGGGTTTGCGAACTCTGAGAGGCGTCCCRCTCAGAGGGAGACTCTGGGCRCAGCCCGCTGCGGTCCAGGAGAGCTSAAAGGGTCTCGCTTGGGGACCGCTGTTTATAGGTTTGCAAGATGATTGGCTTTAGTCCTCAGTAAATTTCCATCCTGGCTACTATCAGAGGTGGTCCGGGATATAATTATAGTATTGTTTTGCAGTTACAATGGTACCATTTTGTGGTAACTGTTGTATTGTTCCACTTGAGCTACGATCCAGGTAGGGAATGCTTCAGGGCTGTCAGGAATGATGAATTSTCTCCTGTTTTYATTCCCTACTTTGATCAGGTAACCAGTGTTCCTGGTACGATCAGAGCCGTTCCCTAGCTCAGCCATGCAAGAGTGCCTGGTACTCTTGGGACGCTTAACTGCCCAACCCGTTACACAATGGCTAAGGCCTAACRGGAGTTTCTGATCATAGAGAGGCCTAGGGGAAGGGGGGAAATGCACCACCACAGCGTGATGGAGCCCTGCTTTCCTGGAGATGGCTGAACACCTGCCTGCSGATGGGAAGGAGTGAATGAATTCCTTGTTTTGCTTTGCTTGCATGCGCAGCTTTTGCTTTACCTATTAAACTGTCTTTATCTCAACCCACGAGTTTTCTCACTTTTACTCTTCCAATTCTCTCCCCCATCCCACTGCAGGGGGGAGTGAGCAAGCGGCTGTGTGGKGCTTAGTTGCTGGCTGGGGTTAAACCACGACAGATAGTAATATGACTAGGTCTTCATAGACAAAGAATCTATGAGAATTTAAAGATTATTGTGAACCCAACCCTGTATTTTAGAACTCTTGCTACTTTGGAGCCAATGACAGAAAATATTTTTAAGCAAATTARTAAATTCTTGCACTAAGAGAAAGAAAGACCTAGAAACTTCTTTGGAAACAAATGGAACCCCTAATAAAACTGGCACAGAGCTATCAGTACTACTCAAAATTTTAAAAATTAATTTTTCAGTTAACTATATGTTTGATAGATTAGGGATTTTAAACCAAGACAAGCTTCCAAAAAATATTATTTTGTGAACAGAGAAGGAAAAGGAGTTGAGCAAGGGATTAAAATAAGAATCAGAAAACAAGACATACTCACTGCATGCACACAGACCACATTAATGTGAATGGCATATGCACCGCAGCTGAAGGAGCACAAGGAAACATCATCGATCAGAAAAAAGGCCTTCCTTACTATAATGAAGGTTGGAGAAATGCACATTATTCTCCCTTGTGATAACACGAGGTTCTGTCTTACATAGTGATGTGGATATTAACACATCAAGCAGTTTCTGGGTCACTTTAAGTTTGAAGACAGCAGGCAAGTTCTGGTCATGCCCATAACAGTAAATGTTTTTATCCTCTAAAACAAGATGGCAGCTTTCAAAATATCAGTTGAAAATGAATCACTTGTGTGGTGGGTTGACCCTGGCTGGACGCCAGGTGCCCACCAAGCTGCTCTATCAATCYCCTTCCTCAGCTGGACAGGGGAGAGAAAATACAATGAAAGGCTCATGGGTTGAGATAAGGACAGGGACTCACCAATTACCGTCATGGCCAAAACAGACTCGACTTGGGGAAATTAATTTAATTTATTACCAATCAAAAATCAGAGTAGGATAATGAGAAACAAAAACAAATCTTAAAACACCTTCGCCCCACTCCTCCCTTCTTCATTCCTGGCTTCTCTACCCCCTCCCACCGAGCAGCGCAGGGGGACRGGGAATGGGGKTTGCAGTCAGTTCATCACACATTGTCTCTGCCTCTCCTTCCTCCCCAGGGCAGGACTCCTCACACTTCTCCCCTGCTCCAGTGTGGGGTCCCACACACCGGAGACAGTCCTCCACGAACTTCTCCAACATGGGTCCTTCCCATGGGCTACAATTCTTCACGAACTGCTCCAGCGTGGGTCCCTTCCAYRGGGTGCAGTCCTTCAGGAACAGACTGCTCCAGCAYGGGTCCCCCATGGGGTCACAAGTCCTGCCAGCAAACCTGCTCCAGCGTGGGCTCCTCTCTCCATGGGTCCACAGGTCCTGCCAGGAACCTGCTCCAGCGCAGGCTTTCCACAGGGTCCCAGCCTTCTTCAGGTGCATCTACCTGCTCCAGTGTGGAGTCCTCCATGGGCTGCAGGTGGATATCTGCTCCACCGTGGACCTCCATGGGCTGCAGGGGGACAGCCTGCCTCACCATGGTCTTCCCCAYGGGCTGCAGGGGAATMTCTGCTCTGGTGCCTGGAGCACCTCCTCCCCCTCCTTCTTCACTGRCCTWGGTGYCTGCAGGGTTGTTTCTCTTACATATTCTTGCTCTTCTTTTCCAGCTGCTGTTCTGCAGCATTTTTTTCCCCTTCTTAAATGCTATCCCAGAGATGCTACCACCGTCACTGACTGGCTCGGCCTTGGCCAGCAGCGGGTCCRTCTTGGAGCCGGCTGGCACTGGCACTATCGGACATAGGGGAAGCTTCTGGCATCTTCTCACAGAAGCCACCCCTGTAGCCCCCCCTGCTGCTAAAACCTTGCCATGCAAACCCAATACATGCTTGTAATATCTCCAGAAACGTGCCCATGTATTCCCTGGAAGCAYGGTTGCTGCCCCAGGCCAAAAATGTGCCCAAACCACTGCAAGACATGACAGAATCACAGTGCTTGGRCTCTGACAGTGTTTAACTTAATTTAATTGTCCCATTACTGTTTGAAACAGTTTGTCATTTTTTAGAAACATGTATCTTGTTGGAGTGAAACTCAAAGTCCTTCTCAATTAACTAGTGTTTATCCTGCTATTTCACCTGAAAGACAGCTGCAAAGAAAATAAGAGAAATTTAGCAGTAAAAATACCTGCAAAAAAGGAGACTGTAGAAAGAATAATCTGATTATATATTTCATTTACTGCAGTTTGATGGGTCAGSGGTGCCACTAGAAAATTAGATGTTCAGGATAATGGAGTGAACTTGATTGTGAGTATCACAGCACCCTGAGTTGGCTACAGCTGTGAAGTGGAGCTGCTTTCCTTATTTAAACTTTTAAAAATGGGAATGCAGGTTGAGTGCAGCCCATATATGGTTAGGGAAAGTTTACAGTATTATTTCAGCTACTATCTATGACAAGATTTGGCCACAGAGATTAAAATCTAAAAAAACTATGCAGAAGAGCAGGAAGTAAAGAMAAAAAAATGTCAGTGTTCAGAAGTGTTCACAATGCTGTGTCTTCAAATTTTCACAGAAGTGACAGGTTTTTAAATGAATGCAATAATTTGAAAGTCAAAATACATAATACGTCTGATGGGTAAAAGAAGCATGGCTGTGTTGGTATCATTATATACAAAGAAACATTGATGAGGATGTAGCATTGACAGATAATCAGGAGACAGTAATTGATAAGAAACTTGCAAAAAAACAGAGGAAGGTGTGAGTAAGTACCATGAAAAGAGATGTTAAGCAGGGGCCTCCTAGTGAGAAAGAGAGAGAGGGAAGGAAGGAAGGAAGGAAGGAAGGAAGGAAGGAAGGAAGGAAGGAAGGAAGGAGGGAAGGAAGGAAGGAGGGAAGGAAGAAAGGAAGGAGGGAAGGAAGGAAAGAAGGAAAGGAAAGGTGGGGGTGGGGAGAAGAGGAGGGGGGAGAGAGAGTGTTTACACAAGRAGCTGATAAGACAGTCARGCAGTGGAACATGTTGACCAGCGAGGTGCTGTCTCCATCCTTGGAAATTTTCAAGATCCAACTAGACTAAGCCTTAAGCAACCTGGTCTGACTTATAGCTGGCCCTGCTCTGAGCATGAGGTTGGGCCAGAGACCTCCTGAGGTGCCTTCCAACCTGAGTTATCTTATGATCCTAAGATCCCAGATCCCAGCATTAACAAGAATAACTTGGATGCAAAAGTAACATGGGTGCAGTTCCACTGATACAGAAGTGGCTTATACATAGTGTGTCCTTTATGGAAATAGCTATGCCTGCGTTAATCACCATCTGATAAATATAACTACATCCATAYCCACATTGGGGCAGCTACACAGTCTTTCCAGGACAGTTAATACAGCCCACATTTCTAATGTAAAGAAGCCCTATATTGCCAAGGAACAAAAAACCAGCACCATCACTCTACTGTAAAGAAGCAATTTACTAAAATACCATCATCATCCATCAGCTACTAATCTTTAAATAGCAATAATTACTAAATGTTCTTGCTCCTACTAAACTAGACAAAGACAGGATATAAACACATTGCTAAATCACTCAAGCAATAAGTTACAATGTATGTCATGCAGCTTGAGTAAATACTGTTGACTTGGAGTTCACAGTAAACACAGAGTGGCAGGAAGTTACATTGCCACATTGCCTTAAGTAGGAAAGCAGGTCCCCCATATTAAAGCATCTTTCTTCAGTCTTAAGGGAAAGAAATCTCTGTTTATAAATTTCTCTGAACAGTCACATACTTATGAATCAGGTGCCTCTTCCAAACTTATCTGATCACAGTGAATCATGTTCAAATGCTGAATCTCTTTTGGAATGCTTTCTAAAGTTCAGAAAAGCTGCATGAAAGTGTTCTTTAGACTCATATGACATCTCAGGTAGCATAGTTTCTCAATACACTGCTTTGAAAATATAGGCTTATGTGGAAAAATATGCCGGATCCATTTACTCTGTCTAGCTATCACTGAAGTTCCCAAATCATTCAGTCTTTCTACCTAATATAACAAAATATAATTGATACAACCTGAGATGTCTTCAAGAACACAAATGCAGCCACATTGTTTTAAACAGAGGTTATGTTTGGAAAATTTAAAAAAAAGAATATTTAGGCCTGGGGATTAATGAGTAAGAGTGCTCTACCCAATATGAAAATCCAGTATTATACCACTAGTTTCTGTGTTTGGATTTAATTATTTTTCAGGATAAATTTAGATTTATGAAATGAAGGTGTTATAAAGCAATGGTAGCAGTTGTCAGGTCCTCCTTTATACAGCCAGTCAAGGCTCCCATGTTGGGACTTAATAAACAAGAAAAGAAAAGAAAGAAAAAAAAAGGAGGAAAAAAAAAAAAAGAATTTGAGTGATGAAACAAAAAGTTGAACACTTGCGTGTAAGGCAGTGACTGGGGAACAGTCCTATGTGTTTTAAATCAGTATTTTAAAACACATACAGATATATATGATCTTAGGATCATTTAGGTTGCAGAGGACCTCAGGGGGTCTCTAGTCCAAGCTTTTGCTCAAAGCCTGGTCAGCACTATGGTCAGACCAGATTGCTCAGGGCTTTATCCATTAGGTCTTAAAAACTTTCAGGGATGGGAGCTGCACAGTCTGTCTGAGCAATATGTCAAATGGACAAGCAGTCCACTGCTTGACCATCCTCTTGGGGAGAAAGGTTTTAACCCATATYCGGTATGAACTTTTCTTGTTTCAATTTATGTCCTTTGACTCTCCTTCGACCATGCACCACCGTGAAGAGCCTAGCTCCATCTCCTCGATCACCTCTCTGCAAGTACTGGCAGGCAGCTGTTAGGTCCCCCAGAAGCTGTCTCTTCTCCAGGCTGAGCAAGACCCTGTCCATCAGTCTCTCCTTGCTTTGCTTTGCTCCCTGACTATCTTGGTGGCCACCTGCTTAACTCACTTCAGTTTGTCTATGTCTTCTGGGGAACCCAAAACTCAACATAATATTCTAGTTATGAGTGCTGAGCAGAGAGGAGTAATCTCCTCCCTCAGTCTCCTGRCTGTGCTCCTGTTCATACAGCACAGGATGCCAATGACCTTCCTGCCTGCYGGGGTGCACTGGTGGCTCCTGTGCAGCTTCCTTACCAGTTTCTCAGCAGAGTTGCTCCCCAGCCAGTCAGTCCCCAGCCTGTGCTGTTGCAAAGGATTCTTCTTTCCCAGGTGAAGGACTCCATATTTGTCCTTGCTGAATTTTATGAAGTCCCTGACAGCCCATTTTTCCATCCTCTGTAGGTCCCTCAGTATGGCAGCCCTGCTCTCCAGTGTATCAAGTCATCCCTCCAATTTGGCATCATCTGCAAAGTTGATGATACCTGCACTAGGGCATTGCTTAAGCAGGACAGGACCAGGATAGATGCCTGTGGTACCCCACCGGTTACCAGCCTCCAGATAGCATATCACCCATTAACCACTACTCTTGAAGCCCAAACATCTGACCAGTTTTTTATGCATCTGGTTGTCCACTCAGCCAGGCTAGATAGATATGATAATATTGTGGGAGACAGTGTAAAGGCACACATTTAGACTGCTCTAAAGCTTGAAAGATATACAATGTATAAAGGTATGAAAGTTGGTTTATTGAGAAGTGAAGTCAATGAAAATAGTCAGATATTTTTAAAAAAGATAGTTCCAGTGCTATTGTATGCAACTGCCTTCAAAATAAACCATATGGCATTTTTGCATATCCACTCATCCATGCATTTCAGTTTAGCTTCATTTGAATTTGCCTCATGTCATAAAAGAAAAAGTGCGCTCTCTGTGTTGCACCTAGCACACATACCAAATGATTATGTTACCTCTAATGAACAGCAGTGTCACAGAGAAGAGAAGCACTTGTCCACACCTTCAACCTCCCCATTCTTTTCAACAAAAGATTCTTTATTAGGCTTTTTGGATACATTGTTGCTTATTCCTCCTCCAAATATTTTTGAAGAAAATACCTGAATGATCATACCGTTAGTTTTTACCATGTCACTCTCCTCTGTGAGTCACACAATCTGCTTCTCACTGCACATTTTAGCAGAACCAACTGCCCTTAGTCTTTAGAATAAAGTTATTTTGTTTTGTCTTTGTTTTCTCTACAAATCTCTAAACTGTGTTCTTTGCTGAACCACTATTTCACAGTAATCAAACCACCATGCTGCAACTATGGAAATACAGTACAGAGAAACAGGCACCAAAACTGTCCTTATATTAAAAGAAAAGTTAGAAAGAATAGGCATCTACCAGCAGAAGAGCTTCGAACATCCAGCACATATCTGTATGAGTCAGGCATATAGTCAGATGTGCTCAAATAGCCAATGTTCCTCAAAGTGGGAATTAGTTCAGCCATGGCATTGTATTTAACATTTCGGCAGATTCTGTTTGGCCTCTACTAAGTATCAGAATTTTGCAGGTTTTTAATCCAAAGCACTGATTGGTTCCAAGCATTGTTTTGGGTGCACATGCCATTAATTCAGACATCTTGGAGCCAGCTACTGGCTAGGGGCATCCTGGGGCTAGCTGCTTAAAGATATATGACAACATAAACAAGTGCAGGCAAATCTGAGCTCCTCTGACTCTCAGGTAGTCAGGATATGAGCTAGCTCCAGTTCAGGAGACCTATATCAGCGTTAACATTATCAGCTCAGACTAATACGGTCTTTAAAAAACAGGGTATATGAGCTTGAAATCAATATCTGTTAGGTCGTCTTGAGTAAGCTGGGTTGTAGCTGGCCAGCCCCGAACATAACATGTGTGCTTGCATCTGCCCATTTTGCAGTCTGTAGGCAGTCCTATATATGCAAGAATGTCCAGGTATTAGGCAACCCATTATAGAAAATCACCAAGTGAATCCTAGTCCTGGACACAAGAACCATCCTAATYTAAGGCACTTATAAGCTTTATTTTGATCTGTGCTTTCCTTCCTTTTTAGCTGGAATCCCTGAATCAGCAGAGGTGGCAGCACCCTCTATTTCCCAGGAAGGGCAGAAAGTGGTGGCAGACTCCTGCTCTTATGCAGCTGTAATTTCTGATCAATCCTTTAACAACTCTAGCAATATCTTTTTTGGTTTGGGGTTTTAGTCAGATCAAGAAGCTAGAACACCTTGACCATTGCAGCAAATGCAAAAAAAGGGATGTAAATTTGGTTGGCTGAAAAGAGTTGGGCAAAACCAAGCCAACTGTGAAAACACTTAGGAGACTCACTGGGGASCCCTAGTCTTCCACCTTTCCTGAAAACATTTAGACTGTTAAAAGAAAGGAAACAAATTAGCATTAACACAAAAAAAAACCCCAAACCAACCCCAACCCCAAAACCTAAACCCTACCACCATTCTGATGTGAACAGGAGGCTCTAACCTAAACTGTGTCCAGGCCTGGGCCCCTGAACTTGATCATTCATGAAGGTCCCTTACCTCATTTTGGCCTAGTCTCAAGTAGCACTCTCCCAGTCTCCTAAGCCAGCAATCAATCCTAATAGGCAGCCTGGGTATGGCCACCCTGTTCTGGAGGTAAGGGATTTTAATGGCATGGAACAGTCACCTCTCTGTCAGGGAACACTCCCTGCCCTCTTTTATTTACAGGTACAGCTGTGAATTCAATGAGCTAATAATGAGTAATGGTGCAATTTTGTGCTGGGAAGAGAAACAAAAGGGAATATTGGATGATGAAAAAAGAAAACTCTAAGCCGAAAGTGATGGGAACTGGCTGGAGAGTATCAAATGAAGCTCGTAAAATTATTTCTCTACTTAGACTAGAAAGCTTTTGAAGCATGATCTGAGAAATAAATAACAATAACGAATGTTTTAAAGGAAAGCCTTTTTAAAAGGAAATCAAGAAAAACTGCTTTAAAAGCAGAGGATTTTCCATGTAAACASATCTGGAGGACTGGAGCAGCAGAACCAGGAGCAGTATAAGGTCACTTCTGAAAGCCAGGAATAAAAACAGGACCTGCAGGGTCTCGGTCTGTTGCCTGGATTTAAGACAAAAAGGCTTCTCACAGTAGGGAATATGCTCTGTAGTGTACTGTGTCCAGGGTCCTGTCTCCRTATCTCATGTAATACTGAGAATTTCTTCTTCTCTGAGACGAATTCTGTAGGAAGTTTCTGCTACCCAAAAATCAAGAAAATACGCTGTTCTAAACAGGTGGAACTAGCCTGTGTTCTTTAAGGTGCTAAATAAGAAAATAAACAAAATAGTAAATAATTGCAAATGAAAGCTTTATGAGTGATGAACAGAACTGATGATTATCTGGTGTATTGCCTCTGTGTTTCACACAGCATTACACAGCCGCCTTCTGAGAAAAAGTGTGTCTCCAGTCACCAGCGTCTCTCCCTTGCTTTACTCTCTTCTTTAAAATAAATGCTATTGATCAGCAGCAGTCTTTTCTGAAATTGGCAGAAAGGTATGAGCCTATTAAAGCTCTGTTATTAAGGTTGAATATGATTGGAAAGGAGAATTGATTCCTCCTAGATTTATATCCGTTAGCTTTTTATGTAATCCCCTATTCGTAACATTTCATTACACACCTTCAGAAACTATTTTTTCTTCTTTTCATTTCATTCTGTGGATTTTGCTTCTGGTATCCTGAAAGAGTGACCATTATTTTTCCTATTTTTATTACAAACATTACTTTGTACATATGAATTTTCARCCAACTAAATCTTGCAAATTATTTTTTTTTTTCTGGAGGAACTTGAGTCAGCCATGTCCAGATTGTTTTGTTAGCTATGTTTAAAATTACTGCAGAACACATAAGTTTGTGAATGTATGTGTCTTGATATCAGTATATAAATCTTCAGACAGATCAGATTTCTTTGAATATGAAAACTGGCAGTCTCTGCTTAAAAGATTTAAAGAAAAAAAAAAAGTTGGAAGGAGAACCTTTTGAAAAATTATTTCTGAACAAGTGCTACTGTTAAAGGGAACAGTCTGAAATAAATCAGAACTTCTAACTGCCCACTCTGCCCAGTGTTCTCTAGTGGTTGCCATTTAAGAGCCCAAACAACACGGTTCAGTACAGGAGGAAAAAGAAAGATGTGAATCTGAAGTCAGCTGTTCAAGTAGCTCTGCTCTCTCCAGTGCCACACATACCTTTATGTCAGCTAAGATATGTCAGCTGGCATATACATTTAGAGTTTCATTTTAAAAAGGGGATTTCTAAAATACCACTTTGAAAAGAGTTGATTACAAAGTTTCTGTTGCCTTTAATGAGAATAAAGGTAGGCCTAAATTATGTCAGGCCAGTCAGATCATCTAGAACAGATCTATATCATAACCATTCATATATATTTGGATGTTTCTCTAACATAGCAGAAGTGATTTACTAATGTCTGTTTCTTGCATTGTCTTCAGCTCTGATTGAACGCTGAGGGCTCAGCATTGTGTCTGAACAAATGTTTTACAATGTCTWTTTTCTAAAACAAATGTATCTTTGGGTTGCCTGAAGTTACTATTGAATCCAAGTTGAGTAAGAAGAAAGAAAAGTATTTGGAAACCCAAAACCAAGCCAACTCAGGCTAGAATCATGAGCAGATGAGGCATGATTTGTAAAAGGTAAGGAAAGTGTTGCTTGCTTCTGAACATCTCTGAAGAATTTCTTAACCAATGGGCTGAAGATTATCATTGTGGCAAAAGAAATAATGAATTTCTAAGTTTCGAAGTGGTCATGCAAACCTAGAACTTTCCTCATTTCTCCTGTTTGAAAAAAAATTCTAGAAAAATGTCTAAAAAAAAAAGTTCAGCATGAACCATAATGTTTTGTTTCACTTCTTAGTTCACCCATGAAACTAAACCACCTTTAAAAGTCAACAGACAAACAAATAAACAAACCCCCTGCACGCCATTGTTTATCTTTAAATAGAATGAAATTTAAGCATTTCTCACAACATGATTTCCTGAATATATGATTTGAACTACGCATATATGCATTGCTGAACTGGAGTCTATTTGAAGCATTTTTGATTTTAAAAAAATGTACTGTAAGCACTTTATTTCAAAACTGAGATACTTAATAACTGTGGGGGTTTGGGGTTGTTTTTTTGTTTTGTTTTGTTTTGTTTTGTTTTTTAGATTATTCTGACTCCAAGTCTAAAAATCAATTATAAAACAGTTTGTCAAAAAGATGTTTGGTACATCATGCACAATGAAGTGGAGATCCTTTCCAGTGCAACTTTTGGGTTTCTGAATCTGTTCTAATTCTCCTTCTAACAATTTTTTGCTTCTTTGTTATTGTTATTTTGCATCAGAATACAATCAGGTTCTCAGACCTTTCCTACTAATTTCATCAAAATGTTAATGAGCTGGGTTTTTTCACATTTTTAAAGAAAATTGAGCTGCTTATTGAGGAACAATCTAATAAAGAGAKGGACATATATTTCTCATACTTTTGAAGTTCAATATAATTTCTCTAAAAATATGTTAGAGCAAACAACATGGAATCTGCTTTGCCTGATATTTTAAAAATAATAATAATTWAAAAAAACATAATAAGAAGCAACACAATAGCATGTAATTTATTTGATGGCTATGATTAAATGTGAATGTCAAACTTGAAAAGGTTCAGAGAGATGCCAGAAGAGCAAGCTTGCTTTTTTGCAGGTTTATGTTCCTATGGAGAGTTTAATTAATATCCTTTTTCTTGAATCACACAGCTTCTATGATGATCGAAGAGAAAGGAAAGAAAAAAGCAATTAAAAAAAGAATTGTCCAAAAATACATGCACACCTGGAAATTATTGAACATCGACCTGCTGTTTACGAACAGAGAAGGACTG
>JAYKAV010003379.1:232676-259929 GCA_035582835.1 Phoebastria nigripes
CCAGGGGAGGTTTAGATTGGACATTAGGAAAAATTTCTTTACTGAAAGAGTGGTTAAGCATTAACAGGCTGCCCAGGGAAGTGGTGGAGTCACCATCCCTGGAGGTATTTAAAAGACGTGTAGATGAGGCACTTAGGGACATGGTTTAGTGGGCATGGTGGTGTTGGGTTGACGGTTGGACTTGATGATCTTAGAGGTCTTTTCCAACCTTAATGATTCTATGATTTTCAATAAAGGCAGAAGAGATTGCTTTTAGTCCATAATCTTTAGCAACAGTATGATGCTATTCCTTACTAAGCTGTGGGTTCATAAGGGCAATTATGTTCAGTGGTGTAAACCCTGGTCCTGAGCTTGTACTATGATCTTCTAGGGCAAGTACAGAAAATTAACGACTCAGGAAATAACGTTGTGCTGRTGGACACTGGTTATAGGTGACCAGTCAGACTATAGTCGGGCAGAATATCATCTCTAAAAATTGTATCAACTGAACTGACTGGCAAAGATTCACTTATTGTTCCATGACCTATAAACACAAGAAAGATAATATAATTGTATTAAAATAATGTTATACATTGCAGCATTCTTGCGCAGACAAAGCTGTGAAGAATGCATGGTGGAGGTTGAAGATACCTTAATAAAACAAAACTAGACTAGTGCTGGAATAAGTGATAGTTACTTAGCAGTGAGGACAATAAACATCAGACAGATTACAAAGGGAATGTGTAGGTTCACTGTCACGTAATCACACTGTAGATATCTGTAAATCAGATGTCTCTTTCTCTGCCTCTCTAAAGTAACCCTATCTAAGTTCTACAAACAATGCAGATGAACAGGGACTTTTAGGGTATGTTCCACTGATCTGCTTAAGGTGCTTAATTCACAATGACATAAAGCATGACCTAGAACATGTATTAATGTGTTACTAACATGTCAGTGTGACAAATGTTCATCTCTGGAGTCTTTCAGAGCAATATTTTTTTTTTTTCCTTTTTACCTGTGGAAATGTGTTTTAATCCATGTCTGAAATAAAAAAAAAAAAAAAAATATTATTGGTAGAGAAGACAGTAAAAGAGGGATGAATAGTATCAGTGAAAGTTTTAGAACTAGGATTTTTTTTCCTAATTGAGATGTTACAACAAAATATGCATAAGCACACGCACAAGAGGCACCAAGCTCCCAATAATTTCTTTGTCTCTGGCCTAAAGTGTGTTTAATTATTCTATGCACAGAAGAACATTTTTAGTGCAAGAGACTAAAAAAATAATAATTGGGGAAAAATGAARTATTAAAACTTTATTTAAAAAACCCAACAACACAACCCCCGCCCCAACCCATCCCCCCAAAACACCTGAATGAGTGTACTACCCAGTAGTTGGCAGGTTTAACAGCCTATACTGCTCTGCAAAAGTAGCTTCTGCAGGTAGTCAGGACTGATCCCACCACTTGTCCCTCAGCTGCCTCCTGGCTTGTCTTGTAGGTACGTCAGCCCTGGAGAGCCTGTGTGCCATCAGAGGTACACGTGTGCCAATAACCAGCCTTGGGTCTCAGGAAGGAACCCAGCAACCTGCCCTTGAGGCATCTTCAGCAGTCAGTCTCAGAGACAGGTCTTTAAAAGTTGATGCTTGCCTTTTTTTTTTTTTTTTTAATTATTATTTTATTTTAAATATTCTCAAACAACCCATTTCATTTTAAACATTATTGCAAATAAAACTGGAGGTTCTGTTTGACACACACCACGTTTTCTTTTCATTTCACCAATCATTCAATTGTTTTCCAAGTTTGACTCATTGCACATATACATGGGGGTTCTTTTAAAATAACTGGTCCATATGGAAATTGTTTCTTAATACTTGTCAGCTAACGATATGTTTTTGTATAAAAATATGAAGATTTATTCCCATTCTAAACAAAATCATTATTTTCTATCTAATATAACAGTGGGTGTTCCCATTATCCATGTAAATGGTTAGTTGTTTTAAAGCTTACTAAGCTCTTGAACTCAGTAACATATTATGGCAATGAGTTCTACCAGTTAAACAGATTTCCACTGTGAAAAACAGATGTCTTGTCATCAGTTGTAAATCTGTTCCTATCAATTTACTTTAATTTCACTTTTAAAAGGGTAAACAAAAGTCTTTGAGTTTGCTGTTTCACTTATTATTCCTACARCTTTATGTACATCTCTACTGCAATGTATGACTATCTTTTCAATCCTTCTTTCTTTGTGATAAAAAGTAAATCTTTCCTTTACATCTGCAATCCCTTTTAACAAAAGCGATTACTAAAGCAGGTTAGTGTCCTGGTTTCGGCTGGGACAGAGTTAATTTTCTTCCTAGTAGCTGGTATAGCGCTATGTTTTGGATTTAGTATGAGAATAATGTTGATAACACATTAATATTTTAGTTGTTCTAAGCAGTGTTTACACTGGTCAAGGACTTTTCAGCTTCCCATGCTCTGCCATGTGCACAAGAAGCTGGGAGGGAGCATAGCCAGGACAGCTGACCCAAACTGGCCAATGGGGTATTCCATACCATGTGACGTCATGCTCAACATATAAAGCTGGGGGAAGAAGAAGGAAGAGGGGGACGTTTGGAGTGATGGCGTTTGTCTTCCCAAGTAATCATTATGCGTGATGGAGCCCTGTTTTCCTGGAGATGGCTGAACACCTGCCTGCCGATGGGAAGGAGTGAATGAATTCCTTGTTTTGCTTTGCTTGCGTGCGCGGCTTTTGCTTTCCCTATTAAACTGTCTTTATCTCAACCCATGAGTTTTCTCACATTTACTCTTCCGATTCTCTCCCCCATCCCACCGGGGGGGAGTGAGCAAGCCGCTGTGTGGGGCTTGGTTGCCAGCTGGGGTTAAACCACGACAGTTAGTCACAAGTAAACTTTGGGATGAAACCAGAGAGAAAAGTGCCGTCAGAGCTTTCATAGATATAAGAATTATCAAGGACAAGCCCTCAGGTAGAGACAAAATGCTTGAATTCGTAACTTCTTTAGCCAGGATTCAGGTAAGTTGGAAGAGAAGGAAAAATATCAGGACTTTCAATAACTCTTGTGCCAGTTGTTAGCCCTTGATGATGTGGCTGTCTGTGGTCCACTTTATAAGAAAGGTAAGAGTTGCTTCATTCTCCAGCAAGTCTGACTGCATGTATGAGGCATCAAAATGCACCGGTTGAAAAGCTTTCAAGAGCGAATGAACCTCTAGACCCACCATGCTGTGTCAAAGCGGTTGAAATGAATTKGCTTATAGCTAAGTGAATTGAGTTCTGACTTCCTGACCTCTTTTGATTTCACATCCAATGTCAAGCCCTGACAATACTGCTGCAGGTAGGGTTATTTTCTTGACATTCCTCAATAACATGAGTTTCTTCAAAGCACTTCTAAAATGACAGTTTTCACAACCTGTCAGGAAAGAATTTGCAACTACAGCAATATCTGTGATTGCAGATATTCAATCAGAACTCTCCTTTTTTGGCAGAAGACATTAAAAGAGAATAGCTGCAGGGAAGAAATGAGGTTTGTCCAGTTTTATGGTTAAAGAAGTACTCCCAGAAGCAGAAAATGAGGATCTCCATTCCCGTTTTATTCTCATGGATACTCAGTATATTATTAAACAGGCTTCTGCAAATATGCCTATAATAGTAAAATAAACAGTGCCAGAGCCCATTTTCTGCCTCTGAAACTAACTGTTTTAGTCTGGCTCTGTGCCTATGAATTGTTTGGGAGATTTGACCTGAGGCTGAAACAGTTAAGGATTATTCTGACAGTGGTTAGTCCCTTGTGCTGCTTAATTTGCTAGTACATGCATAAGGCACAGGGATGCTAGTGCAAGTGCCCACAAGCAATTTACTGACATTTGTGGGTACTCCTAGAGTAATTTATCTGTGTAGACATCATGCTGATAGAGCTGGATTGCTATTCTTAGTATAGGCATATTTCCTCTATTTCAGTCCCTCATTAATAAATGGGATAGGAAGGAAGGGGGATAGTACTTCCTTTGTCAATGCTAGTTGTTTAAATCATAAGCCATAGTAGATATTTTTGTTTTCTTTCTTTGCACTTGAGAGATGTTAGGATTTAGATCACAGCTGGATGATTTAAGATGCTCTGGTGCTGCAGTAGTCTGGCTGATTTTAAATAAGAAGGGCAATTTAATATTTTTTAGTTTTACCTTTTTCTTTAAATAGAAATCTGTGTAACCTGAAACTTGAAAAAGCAGCTCCTTTCCAAGTTTAAGATGTACCTAACTTATTTAATTTCTGAATACTTTGAAGCCATTCATCATGCTCAGCAGGAAGTAACCAACCTGGAGGAAGTGCATAATGCTCTGAACACAGATGGGATTTCAGCTGAACTTAGTTTTCCTGTCATGAAGCAGTGTGACATCAAGATGAGAAAAAATTGCTCATGTTGAGCTGATAAAATAATTAGCTCAGTCACATAATTACTGTTAGTGCTATGTGCTATCCCTGCCATCAGGTGCTTTGCCCTGCTCTCAAGCCACTAAAACCTAATATAGAGCAAATGATCTCAGCATGTCATCTGCTTGATGTCCCCACTACAATCACTTTTGAAGACAGACTGAGCACATTCATGTATTTTCATTCATTATAATTGCCTCTAGTATCTCAACAGAATTGAAGACAAACAACAACACCATGGCTTCAGAAGAAAAATGACACTGTCATTCTAAGCTGGAAATAGTAATTGTAGCTCAAAAGTATATTTATTTTCACAGCTGTAGTTAAATCACTAGAGTAACAGCAACAACAAGAACCTCAAAATCATACCTACGAAAGCTCAAACAAACGAGCAGTAAGATTTAAGGTCAATATTAATAGTCTTTGTGTAATGTTGTGTTTCATACGCTGAAACTCCATACTATTTATAGTCCATACTGTGAGAGCTGAAGTAATATATTGCTTTGACAGACCTGTACTTGAAGTATATTTATGAAGTAGGTTTATATTAATATGAGAAGTCAGATAGAAGTGTCTACATTTCACAACAGTTGAAGCCAAGATGAAAAAGAGACTAGAAAAAACCTGGTTTTTAAGAATGCATCTTGAATCACCAAGGTGATTCTCCCTCCCCCATTTGTTGATGGAACACCACAAGGTTCCCACTGCATGTTGAATTGCAGCATATTCACTTCTACAGAGGAGAGCTTGAAAGTTTTCAGGAACCAAAGTGACCATGCAAATGACCATGTATCCTGAATAAGCTAACACTTGTAAAGAGACCGTAACAAAATAGAAGGTTTCAGCTTTATACTTAATATCTCAAATTCTCTGATAAATTTAGTGGCATTTACCTCACCAATCAGCAATATTATACAATTTCTGTTGAATGATGTCGTGGTTTAACCCCAGACAGTGACAAAGCCCCRCACAGCCGCTCGCTCACTCCCCCCTGGTGGGATGGGGGAGAGAATCGGAAGAGTAAATGTGAGAAAACTCATGGGTTGAGATAAAGACAGTTTAATAGGGAAAGCAAAAGCCATGCATGCAAGCAAAGCAAAACAAGGAATTCATTGACTCCTTCCCATCAGCAGGCAGGTGTTCAGCCATCTCCAGGAAAACGGGCTACATCAGACGTAACGGTTACTTGGGAAGACAAACGCCATCACTCTGAACGTTCCCCCTTCCTTCTTCTTCCCCCAGCTTTTATTGCTGAGCATGACGTCATATGGTATGAAATACCCCTTTGGCCAGTTTGGGTCAGCTGTCCTGACTATGCTCCCTCCCAGCTTCTTGTGCACCTGGCAGAGCATGGGAAGCTGAAAAGTCCTTGACCAATGTAAGCACTACTTAGCAACAACTAAAACATCAGTGTGTTGTCAACATTATTCTCATACTAAATCCAAAACATAGCGCTATACCAGCTACTAGGAAGAAAACTAACTCTATCCTAGCCGAAACCAGGACAAATGAGAATGAATTTTTATTCCATTTCTGCAGTAAATTGGAGATCCACATAGACTCATGCTTTGCCCTCTCCCTGGTTCTTTCTGAGACAACCATCCATTTTGTAAACTGAATGGTGAAAAGATTCTTCAGTGCTTAAATAATTAAATGCTGTAAAATAACATACATGAAAGAAATTAGACAAATAAAGATATTGCTTTCTTATCTGCGGCTTTAAACATCTCCCCAGAATCTGATAGATGGAGATTTCCCTTTTAAAGGTATGCCTATATCAGGATTTTATTTTAAGGTGAACATTTAACATTCTGGGTATGTTATACAAATTGCACCGGCTTAAAATCTAGTTTTATAGTATAGGTGGCCAGCCTTGAAAATTATCCATATGTATTTGTTCACTGAAAAGCAACCAAATATATGAAATAAATGAAAATACTAATTTCTGAATATCTGTTAAAGCATCTGTCAGTTATTGAATCTCGTCTATGAAGGAGGGTAGGCTGTGGGTCTTGCAGCAGGAAACATATTGATAGAAAGGGAAAAATGCATTGAGGAAAGAGGAAACCTGGTTTAGGAGAACTGTTACATGGGCAAACCGACAGCAACAGTACAGCGTCACACTATCCCTGCCTGTAGTCTTACATCTGAATAATCCTTAATGTGTGATTTACCAAAATGCACTGACAGTTACCACTGGACTAGCCATAAGTCCCAACCAGGCATGAGTCCCAGTATGCGGAGTAGTGTACAAATTCATAGAGTAGCCCTGTATCCCAAGGGCTTTGTTCTCTGGTTTACACAATACCTAACTGTAAGAGGGATGGGTTAATGGAGTATGAAAGAACCATTAATAGGATAATACACTTAGGGTGGAAATGGATATAAATTTCATAATGGAGTTTTGCAGAGCAGTCTTGAAAACTATCTCTTATAGCTAAGCTTCCTATCTCTTTCCCTAATGAATAACTCTGGCTGCTTACAGCTTTGCCCAATAATAAATATGGGAGGATACTGTCCAAGTCACCATCTGAGTTTTTGTGGAAGTATCAGTTAAATTTTGACCATTTCCAAGAAGATGAATAAGGAAAATACACTGCTGTTAAAAACAACTGGCTTGAAACTAGTAACAGCAATGAGAAACAGCAATATCTCTATTCTTGGTGAAAGGACATAACTTTTGAAATAGGTGACAGACTGCCACTTTGATATAAGGAATGTGAGTTTTGCTCTGCCATGAAAATTTACTCAAACTTAACAAAAGTTCTAAACATTTAAAATACATTATTTTGAAAACAGATTACTGAGCCATTCTGTTGGAAACTTCTGAGACATAATTTCATTTGTTACTAAATGTAATTGAAAAAGAAAAGTCTGAATTTCAGTTATTTCTATTCTAAGTTAATTATGAAAAGCAAATAATAAAGTTCTGCCATTTAGTGAAAGGTTTTGCTGCTTTAATGCTATTTTAACACAGTTGTTTAGTTCTCCCATTAGTGGCAATGTTTTTTAAATAGATATAACTATTTACATTTACATTTTTCTGAACATCATAATCAATATGTGTATCTTTTAAGTATAACCCAATTCCAATCTTTTTTCTGTTCTATAAAACTGCAGAATTCACTGTTGAGTTCTAAAATTCAAAATGACCAAATGATCATAGATAACAAGCATTCAAAATGTATTGTGCATAATTATTAGATTCTTTCTCTGTTTGTCCTTCTGCTTCCTGCTGTCTCGGTTGCCCACAAGTGAGTTATACTTTTAAGAGGAGGAAAGAAATCTATTGACTGTAGAGTTGAATTCAGTTAATATGCCTCACACTAGCAGGACAATGCATGTAACACAGCAGGCCTAATTTGCTGTCCATCTCTGGCTATGAATATTACCACCAAATGTCTGCAGCCAAGCGGTTTTCATTACACTGAAGTTCTGTGGTGTGGGATTCTCTGCAAAATTTAATGACCAAAGTTCTTTATTTGAAAACGTACTCTTTTACAATGGCATTCTGCTTGGGCGCCACAAGCAAGTAAAGTACGTAAAAAAGTAGATCCATTGAAAAACCCGAAAATGCAGCCTGTCATAGTATCTGAAGCACAGAGTAACCAATGAAACAATCTTCTAAAGGAGCAGCAAAGGAGCAGCTTGGTAGCTTTTATATGTAAATATACATATTCCCTGGGAATGGGTTCTTCTAATTGATTGCCAAGTCCATGAGAACGCTTCAGTACATTATTTTCTGGAAGCAGAAAGCATGGCTGTGGCTTTGAAAGGCGAATTCTGCTGAACGTGCAAGGTTAGCCAAAAGAGAAATTCAGCAGGGGAACTTCTTTCTTCAAATAGTTGCTACAGTAATCAGAGCCCTGTTCTATGGCTGGGTTATCAAAGGTGCBGCACGCTCTCTGCTGTATTCAATACCTTGTTCTCATTATGCTCGTTGCTAGTAGCACTAGTCATTCCTGTATTTTTACACTGAGCATTGACATTGTGAATTCACAATGGAGAGCAGGAAGAGAAAAAAAAAAAAAAAAAGGAATCTAGAAATTTTTGAGTTGTTTAAATCTTTTGGGATCATTTATTAAGAGATAATGATTTCAGTACGTCCACATACACCTATAATTGTCCTAATTCTCTACAATATTCTTCAAGTTAAAGCTCTTTCCTGTGATCATGCCAAGTTCCTTTGCTGGTTTAATAAGAGCCAGGCAGAGGAGGATGTGTTCTGGTCCACGCTGCAATTTACAATGTACAACGAAGTGGCTGCCCTTTGGGCTTGAGCAGAGCTACTTAGAGAGTAGGTAGTTTAGGCTTATCCAGGGTGTTACAGAACAACTCAGCCTTCTTTAAAACACATGGGTATAGGAGCAGAAAATAGACAACTGTTTTCAGAGGATAGTTGATGGAGTGGAGCCACTTTAGAGCATATCACTATATGATGTACTACTGATATTAATAAATTGCAAGTAAATCAGTACCCAGTTGCCATGCCTGAAAGAGTCGAAAACATCATCTGCCAGGCATTTGTGTTTCTGATAGGAAAGGACTATAGCTGTACTGGTAAACTGAAGGATGCCTGGACTTGTGGCCAACTAAAAAGGTATTTTAACCTCTGAAAGAAAGTGCTAGCATTTAAATCACAAGCTGGAAAAATTACCTGACCTGTCTGAACTCCTGACCCTTGCATGGAGCTATTAAAGTGCTGGCTGGCCTAAGCCAAAATCAAAGAAAACACCTATAGACAGTCCAGTTCCTGTACTTGTGCCTGTGCCCTGGCATTGCTGAGGCTACCAGTGAGGTTGTAGCCTGTTCCTTCTTAGGAGTATCTCTGAAATGGCCTGGGGAAACCACTGTAAACAAAAGTCTGCAGGAAGTTAGTCTTAGAGCTAACTTAAAGGTCGCCATGGAAGAAAAGAATCCACTTGGAGGAAAGTAGTTTACTCAAAAAAAACCCCTCTCAAAATATACACACCGATTTCAAGTGTGTTTTGATTTAAGGGTGTGTAATCCTGTACTTTTAATTCAGCTAGCAACTGGACCAGAAACATAAAGGAAAATGTCAGTAAGCAATTTTATCAAATTCTGAGACTTTGTTACTATGTACAAACTGTAAACCAGAGAACAAAGCCCTTGGGATACAGGGCTACTCTATGAATTTGTATGCTACTCCACATACAGACTTTTCAGCTCCCCATGCTCTGCCAGGTGCACAAGAAGCTGGGAGGGAGCATAGCCAGGACAGCTGAACCCAACTGACCAAAGGCATATTCCATACCATATGACGTCATGCTGAGCATGTAAAGCTAGGGGAAGAAGAAGGAAGGGGGTACGTTCGGAGTGATGCCCTGCTTTCCTGGAGATGGCTGAACACCTGCCTGCYGATGGGAAGGAGTGAAKGAATTCCTYGTTTTGCTTKGCTTGCATGCGTGGCTTTTGCTTTCCCTATTAAACTGTCTTTATCTCAACCCACGAGTTTTCTCACTTTTACCCTTCCAATTCTCTCCCCCATCCTGCTGCAGGGGGGAGTGAGCAAGCGGCCGTGTGGTGCTTAGTTGCTGGCTGGGGTTAAACCACGACAATTCCTTAGTTCACTCTGCATCACAAAAGAGAAATTGAAAAAAAGGAAAAGGAAAACTAGGCATGGTTATTTCAACACCTGTAAGAAATAATTTAAAGGAAGACAAAATTAATCAACTTATGGATAGCCATTTTTACATATCAAAGTTGCTGTTATGCAGAAGGAAAAACAACCTCCACAATAATTAAAGTGAGAATATCTTTCCTTCATAGATTAAGTATTGTTTATGTTATATATAATTCACAAAGTTAAACTCGGCCTCACAGTAAAGCATTGAGTATGAATTCAATGCTCTACTGTGAGGCTGAGTTTAACTTTGCAGGATATGGTGAAGTAATCACAGACCACTAATTAATAATTTTATGATCATCTTTTTTCCCTATATGTGAAGGCTTTTACAAAATGAGGTCTTTTTTTTTCCTTTTTTTAGGGGTAGAAATGAATATTTAAATAGCTGTTTCCAGCTACAGTTTTGTGCCCTTGTGGACTGAACATTCCTAATTAGGTTTATATAGCCCTTAGCCAAATTACTAGAGTAGTCTTTTCACTGTTTTCTATGCAAAAATATAGGCCAGTCAGCATTACACAAACTTCTGCCTCAACTAAAGCACACTCCATTCCACTTCTGACAGCAGTGCATGTGCTCCATTAACCGGGTGCTTGCTTGCTCAAGCGACTCTGTTTTAAGTAGGAGTATTGTTATATCTAACAGCAGACTATATTTTTAAAAGGAAGCTGTTAATTCTAGAAATGCACTGAAACAAGTTTAAAAAAATAACACCATATGTAGCTGTTGGTAGGATCCTAAGACTTAGGATCCTAAGATCTTAATAGACCACTTCTGACTCTACTCAGAACAGTTTGGAAAGGGCAGTTACTTCATATGGTCTTATACTACATTAAGGTTAAGATAATTCCAATATTTTCATAGAATTAGGTGAAAAAAAGTGAGTAAAAGCTGGCATGTAATCAGTGTGCAGTGGAATAATTAGTCACAACTTCATTTGTTATCAGTGGCCAAACTACCCTTATCCAGACAGTGTACTAAGCACTGTAAAAATGAATAGGAGAAAAAGCTTTCATTGGGGCACAAGCCTAGGGCAGGGAAGGGAATCACAGCTCCATAGATCCTCTGCCGAACATAGGTGGATGTTGCTCCTGCTCCCTGCCTGGACACAGGACATGCAGTACTGAGTCATTGAAATGGTGCATGTAAGCCAGCTCTTGGCAGTGGACAATGTTTTGTTCTTTCTCTTGTTGATTTTTCCAACAGAGTAGCTAGTACTAATCCTTCCTGCTTTTTGAAATGGGCCATGCTATCCACGTAATCCGTCTCCTTCCTGTATCACCACTCTCCTGAGCTTCAGCTTCTGGGTCCTTCCAGCTTAACCACCCTCACATTGTCCATTCTCACTCTCATAGACAACCTCCTCATCTTCATTCACAGCATCCCCTGTTAGCTCCCACGCTATACTGATCTCCAACCCCATGCACAAAACATCCTCCTCTACTGTGAACCAACTTGATGCTCACTGCCAGGGCAGCTGTGTGCTCACTAGCACAGTTCTGCTAACATTTTGGAGCCAGCACGCACCAGCATTCTCACACTCTGGTGCACTGCTGTGGTGTCTTATTAATGGTGGGTCCATGGCAGATATAGAACAGAAAGTTCAAGAAACTGCATCGGGATGGTGTGGGATAATATTTAGTGCGAAAAGCCTCTTCCTGATTCATAGTAATTAGAAGAGAGTGAAAATGAAAATTTCCCCAAAATCTTTCTTTTACAAAGATCTGTTAAAATCACTTTGGGTATTTAGGTTAGCTATGCAAAAGTCAGTGGTTGACCGGATCCCGCTCAGATAGCTTTTAGCCTCAGCAACATACTCTGGGTGGGTAAAATTCCAGAAAGCTAAGTATGAGTTGTGTAAAAATAGAAATGTGTCCATTTACGAGGTTTGAATTTACTAATTATAAGAATCCTCGAGTGTCTCTCTGCTTTTGCAGAATGAAGTAAAGAGACCAGAAATTCCTGATTTGTGTAAGGCATTCATCATAACGAATACAGAGAAAACAGAGAGAAGCAGGTAGAATATATGTAGCTAGGGCTGATAAATACAGGAACATAAGCTTACTCTTACATGCACATTTTTTCATTACAGAGCAGTAGAGGGACCATAGGAAAAAAATAAAACAAACAAACCACTGAACACCCGAGCTGTAGTGCATCACTCACTCTGACGATGTAAGTGAATCTTTAAGTCATAGGGCTGTCTCTATGAGTCTTTACCGTTGAATGTCGGGAGCCAAGATGAGAGTAAGTGAATCTCATGGTTTGAATAGAGTTACACTCATTTATTAACACATAGTTTACCCAGATTGTCAGATTCCAGAGCTAAGAAAGCCTGTCTAGATAAGGAATGGGTTGCCACTGTGACTATACCAACAAAGCCTCTAAATGGGGAGAGCTTATAGCAGGATAACAGCTCTTGAAACAACAGTTTATATTGCTCTCCTAAGTGAAAGTTGCTATATCAAAAACTGGTTTTGTTTTTTCTTTTTTTTTCAGTATTACCGCCTTTGTGTGTCTTTGTTGTTGTGGCTATTGTTTGAATGGCATAGATATGCTATATATATATATGGCTAAACTAGATAGGTAATTAATAATAGATAATTCTAGCATTATCGACATATTAAAGCTACACAAGTATTTAAGTGCATGATAGTCCAAACCTTCCAGCTTAGTAATTGATAGCAAGCAGAATGACAATGAGGTCTTAGAAACCCAAATCTCAGACTATGAAAGGCTGTAAAAATCATCATTAATATTCTGATTTATACCTGAAAGCACATTCAAAGTCAGCCAAGAAATTTAGTACAGGTGTCAGCAGGATTGACAAAGATTTTTGTTCTGCATCCAATTAGAGTCAAACAATTTAGCAGAGATGATGATCTTAACTTGTTCAAGAATATTGAAAAGGAGAGACCTTTTAAAATTAAAACTGCATCTAATTGTGAAGACCTTGGCAAGTAAGGACATCTGTTTAATGAAAGACCCTTGCAATGTACTACAGCTCCCCTGCAATATTCTATTTCTTCTGTTTTTCAGACCTGAAGAGCTACTTCCTGATTCTTCCCAGAAGCCACAGGAGAAGTATTCCACCAGACTTCATTTCAGTGGGTAGTGGCTATTATTATGAAATGTTTAGACTACATTACACCACAATGTTTAAATCAAGCTAAGGATCCTAATATTTTAAGGCATTACATAAAAAAAAGCCATTTCTAGCCCAGAAAATTACAGTTTGATGTTGACTGTCGTCGGTGCCCTACTCCAGATAAGATGACCCTAGTCCGACAACGAAATGGCAATGGATAGAAACTAACAATAACTTCTTATTTATTTTCTGTCCTAGAATAGCATAGTCTTATTAGACTCTAGTACACCATTGCATGCTGCCAAAATGCACCTGAAATGCAGAATACAAGTCTTTGCAGTGCATGAAATGGAATAAAGCAGAAGAAATAAGAGGTAAAATGACAATGCTATTTATTTTTCCTGATGTTACTTCATCTAAACAAAAGCTGGGAGCCACCTGATGTTTTACGTTTGCAGCAAATTATTTCCCCAGATATTTTCAGTGGCTGAATCGCCATCATTTTTTATTTGTAGATTGAAAATCCCTCAGATGAGCTGTCACCTTCTATTATCAATTAAAATATGAAGAAGAGCTCTGTCGGAAGTACTTTTTCCCCTAAACTTGACAATGAATGCAGGATAAGATTCCATATTGAGATTTGATTCCTTTGACTGGGTACCCAGACTGGTAAGAAGATCTAAACTAAACTAAAATCAGTGTGCATATGGCCTCATTCCACTGCCCTAGGTTTGCTCCTACAGCTTCTTATAACTTTTAGGAAAGAACTATATTACCTTTGAAATGTCTTTCTCCACCCCATACATACTAGCCAGGAAAACACTAGAAATGACAGAAGCAGAAACCTCATAAGCRGCCACCTGTAGCTGCAATCCAGCTGTCCCTAATAACCTCACGAATGAGCTAAAAACTGCCTACCGTGGGGCCTGAAACCTGTGCACTGCCAGTCATCTCTCCTAATTTAATGCTGAGTCATCCAACTTTCTAACATGGCAGGGGCACATTAGCACTACCTTATCATTAGGGTGCAACAAAAACTTAGGTCTCTAGGTATTTGTAGTTGGTTATGGTTTAACAAAAAATAATCTGATTGACATTTGCAATGAATGTTATTTCAGTCTAGTAAAAACAACAAAGCTCCCTTCTCCCCAGATAGCCTAAGCAGTACATCTGTTTCAAAGAATAAGGCCATGAAACAAATACATCATTCTACTAAAATGTAAAACAAGGTTGTTGATTTTTCTGTTTAAACAAAACATGTTTTGATTGAGAAATTGAAGCGATGAAATCTCTTTAAGTCCCCATGAAAATCCGCTCAAATTTGAAAACGATTCAGTTTTTGTACAGAATGCTCCTTAGATCTCTGCTTAATTCCTAAGAGGTTTTGTCCATCTTTAGCCCTGAGATTGCCTTCCCTTGTAAGCAAATACCTGTGAAATCCATTAAGTAAGCGTGTATCTATCATCTCACCCATCTGACATACTGAATTTCACAAAGGATGACAATTCACAGGTGCCACTAGTTATTTTATATTGCTTGATATGATCCACAGAGTGGATCTAAATTTTCCACCTTTGAAAGACTGCATGAAAAGAAAGAAGAGCCTTCTAGTTAAAGCAGTTACTTGGTGACCCAGACAGCAGAGTACTTGTATGGGAATATAATTCTCTGATTGTAGTTAAGTCACTGAAACTCATTTTTTCAGAGGAGAGTACCAACTACACATTTTTCATTTTCTAGGTGTCTGACATGAGACTGTAGGGTCTGATTTATAGAAGTGCAAATGCAGTCAATAGACATTGTGCTTTGAATGTTTATAATATAAACACTCTGCAAAATCAGATCCTGCATTTCTTATACTGGACACCTAGAATTTCTATATACTCTTGAATTTAATCAATCAAAGGCAACAAACCTTACTTAGTATAATGGGGATAATACTCTGTTCATCTTACAAGATCTTATGGAAATAAATTCACAGCTTTATGTGAAACAGACAGATATGATTGTGGGGGCAAATAGGGAGGATGGGTCAAAATCAATAATATTGTCTTAAGGAAAGTAGTTAAACATAAGTCCACATATCACAAAATGAGAGGAGGTTATAATATAAACTATATTCAATCATATTGAGGGAAAGTAGTTCAGGAACATGTAATAAAGATTATAATAAAATTGGATTAATAATTTAATTTTTACTTTTCCTTTTTAAATTAGCTTACTTAGAGCTTTAACATGGTTCTATTCTTTTTCCTTTCACAGTTCTTTTATAAATACCTTTAAAAAAAAAAAAAAGTGTCCAAGTTATATTGTGAATCACATTGAATTAAAAAAATTGTTTTCTGTGTGACTGGTATTAAAGACCAAGTTTAGAATACCTTCTTCAGATACCTAAGCCAATATGTAAAGCATGCATTTCTATACATAGAGAGAATTAGGTAGCTCTCCAGGGGAGGSATATAATTCTACAMAATGATGAAGAAATGCAACAAGACRCTTCYGTAATGTTATTTTCAGAATGTGAATTACAGTAATTTTGGTGCAGTTAAYTCCCATACATCACAGCAGAAATTTGCTAACTCCACAAATCAGAAAAAAAAAAGAAAAAAGTTTCCCTTCMTTTAAACTGAATGATCCTTAATCCAAGGATTTTCTGTTTCCTTGTGGTTCCTGTTGTTTGTCGTATTGTTCCTGGAAAAATGTAATTTTTACATTATTTGTAGCCTCTAGGCAGCACAGAATACAAAATAAAATAAAATGGAGTAAAACAGAATAAAACCCCTGTGTAGCATTGTATCAGCTAGATACACTACACTGTAATGAATTCACCTTCCTCTGAATTAATGGGTRTTTACTACCAACCTTAAAACAAAAAGGTACTCACAAACTTGCATGTTTAATGTTTTGCAAGATTTGTKCTGTTTCTTTCCTTCAACAAATGAACCACTTTAAACAGCTCTATTTATAAATATAAATGATGTGGATATCTATACAAAAAGTTTATCTGAAAAAGCCTGTACAAGTAGATTTCAACTTTATTCACAGAGAATAATATTTCAGATCACAAAAAGAGCCAAGTTTCCTAGTGAAAACAATTGCATTTATGAAATCAGCTTTTTTTTAACAAAAACAGGATAAAAATCTAATTCTCCACAATTTTTTACTTTTTTTTTTTTTTTTTAATTTTTTAATACGATAGTATYGAATATCAGTTTTGGCTGCCTCTTCTGAAAGTTGAAATCCTCTATTTCTTCAAAGAAAAAAATATACGGCTGCTGCTGCCCATGGTGTAAACACGCTTAGTGTGCCCTGGAGGGCCCAATCCAACTCAGCTGAAGACAATGTCTGTCTTTTGATGGACTTCAGTGTATAGTTGAATCGGACCTTAAGGGAAAGGCTGACTAAAAAATGAGTTATATCAAACTCTAAAAGAAAAAGCTTATCTCAGCCACAGTCCAAATCATGTCAACTTTAATAGCAGCTGAATCTGCCCTCAGCCCTTGGCCATTCTGTGAACCTTACCAGCAAAGTGGTGTTTAGTGCAACGTCAGTAGGGAACATGCAAAGACAAAAATCACAATAAAATTTAGTACAAAGAATAAATAGATTCTTTTACCTGCAAGAACATTGCTTTCTCTAACCAAAGAGTAGAAATCCTTATGATTTTCAATGTTTTGTATATGCTCCCGAAAATATTACAAAGCATAATAAAAAGTCAGACACATAATTGGAGAAATCAACATGCACATTTCAGAATATGCAAACAAATAAATTTCCCCATTTAATGTGATTTTTAATAGAAAATCTTTAATATAGCTGCTAAAGTAAAAGAATATCTGCATGGGGTACTGAAGGCTGAATTCATTAGTTCAATTAAAGCAACTAGCTCTACACAGCTCCACTCAAAAATCTGGAAGGAGACAGCTCTGCTTGAACATTTCATTTTAGTTGTGATAATATTGGCATTCTCCTCATGAAAGTCTTTAAAGGGAGAATGCAAAATAATAAAAGATATTCTTCTTTTAATCAGATGCAAAGAAGAGAGGATAATAGTCTTAAATATAAGAGAAGAAAATAATTAACAATCAAATATAATGATAGTATTGTTATGTTAATTAGGGCACCATGAATGTAGCTCGGTACTGGAATTCATCAGAAATTTGTGCTATTTTCTTTTTATAAGTGTCTGTGGAATGAGGTAAATTGAGGTTATAGAAACACAAGGAGGTATTTTTTTTTTAATTTATGAAGGGCTAAACAACTAACATATTTCTTTTACTAATCAGTGGGGGGGAGATAGTTCTGTTTTTCCCTACAGCAACTTTTGGTAACACTGGTTGAATTAATCAACAATAATTCATGGAATAGTGCCAGTTTAGCCAGGTTTGCAGATGTTTTATGTCAGGAAAGCAATGCAAACCAGATGGGTGGGTCTGACTCATGACTTTTAATGAAGTTAACAGCAAATGGAACCAGCTATTTAGCCATGGTTGAAGATATAATCCTTTCATAATGTTTCAATTTTTACCTTTTCTTGAGCATACAGAAAATCTTTTCAAACTTTCAGAGGAAGTTCAGAAAACTGCTTTTCTGTGGCAAGCGTGAGGAACATATATTGTTCCACAATCCACTCCCTGAGATGAACAACTCAAGTATGGTCTCCAAGAGGAAAGTTTTAACTTTCAGTCCAGAATTTTGCTAGAATTAATCTCTTGGGCTATAAATCCCACCATTTAATATCATCTAAGCTGTGGTTCTCTTTACTGGTTCACATTAAGTAAATACAATTTTATAGCAGTTTCAGCCAAAGTAATAAATGAGCTTCCCCAAGGAAGACACTGTTCCAATAAAAGACACAGAGCAATGTATCTGATAGAGCTCTGTGCGTGTTAGAAGATAGTAATGCTCCAAAGACTGAAATTCAGCCTTGTGTGAGTTGGTGTTCCACTTAAAGGTCTCTAAATTGCCAGCAATTTTGCAATGGTAGTTTTCTCCCTAAAAGGCATATTTCAGTATGGATACTACAGAGGGCTATTACGTGCTGCAGGGCGCTGGGTCAGCTGAGGTTGGAAGAGGCTCCCTCTGGTCTCACAGATGTCACTAAACTCTCCCTGAATCACAGTAGCTTCAGGGATAAACAACAGAGACTTCAGCTTGTCCTGCTATTCTGAATTGGCCTGCTATGAGTTTGCCAACTTCAGATGTGAGCGAGTGACAGAGATTACAATGACTGTATCAGAAGTACTGGAGCATAGTGCTAGAAGGTGAGACAAGCATTTTCCATTGTCAGTGAGGTTCAGGTGAGTGGGAGAATATTGAGCCATTTTAGTGGTAAATTCTGCTGGGATGCATTTRAACTATAGCTCCTGTCCAATGTAAACCAAAACAAGCAAGCATGCACTGTTAAAAATTCAGATCAATAAGGTTGTCTTTTTGTCCAGTGCACAAAAACATGGCAACACACTTTTTCTCAAAGTCACTGGGCACGTCAAACTGTTCATCGAGACTGTGGCAGTTCAAACCAAACCATTCTTTGTGAGAACTCTGTTCTGRAAATCACTAAGCGCATGCGTAGTATCTGAGCATGAGAGGCATCTTGCTGACATCTTTAGGTCTATTTCTATGCTTGAAGAGAAATGAATGCTTAATCAGCATTTGATCAGTACCAGATCAAAATTAAGTTACTCTTCATCTTGACGGGGAAATTTTTAAAAGAAAAATGAGTACACATGCAGAAAGTATCAGAATGCAAATAGCTATCTATGCTGGCCCAGAAAGGGGCTCTAGCACATGCAGTAACCTGGACTGCAGCCCCTGGACCCCATATTGCCTCTGTATTTCACCTTATCTAATCAATTGGTAAAATACAAAACTAATCCTGGCAGCAAGGACTGGACCTGAAGGCTTTCAATGGCCTAAGCAGTAAATGACAGATAAAGCTGTGTTCTTTCTGACCTAGTGAATTGCAGTGGCTCAGCTTAGTCACTAAGGCTGAGAGTGCTTCCGCCCAGCACAGCCACAAGTTTCTTAAGACACTCCTTGCAAGAAATGTTTGATCCAGACAGTACAAGCCTTAAACAGTACATAAAACTTGCCCTATATGTAAATAAAATAGACAAGGTTTTTTTGGTTGCATAATTTAAGCCACAGAAAAGAAAATCACCGATTACTTGAATACTGTACATGGGATAMAARATTCTTTAAAAAAAAAAWAAAAAGGAATATTATGAATTATCTAAGTATATATCCCTGTGGACACTGTTCTTAGTTTGCGATTATTTTATAGTATAGTTTTGTAAGGTTTTAGATGTTTCAAAACTCCTGGAAAAAAATTATTGTCTAGCTCGACAAGTAAGAGGATGCAGACGAAGATGTTCCTGGATATTCCAGGATTCCAGCCCACAAATGAGCAAGAATAGGCCAGGGGTTTAGTCTTTGAAGACAATATTTTAGGAAAGCTCTTGAGCCATCTCATAAGTGCCATCTCATCAGAATTCAGCACATTACAGAAACTTGCACAAGACTTCCCGTTTCTCTTCCTTCTTCTTCCCACAAAACACAAGTCAGAAAGGGGATGAAAAATGAACAGTGACAAGGAGTTTTGCTTCATAGCTGCCATGAGGCTTTCTCAGAAGGCAAATCAGTGTCTGCAAATATTGGGCTGTACATACTTGAAATGTAATAGTCACTTTCTCCATTTGCTAGTTGTCAGTTTTTTTGCTCTTCCTTCACTGATGAAGAGAGGAAGAAGACAAAGAGAAGAAAAATCACGATAAGATGAAAAATGATCCCCACACAGCTTTCCGCCTTAAAGACTCTGCCTTCCTAGATTCAAAAAAAAGGTATGTGAAATTAAGATTGTAAATGCATCAGTATGTAAAATAGTGCAACTGCACTCAGAGAATCTGACTCAGTTTCTGACTTGACACTGGCCTTGTAAGCACACTTGAGGAAACAGTCTGTGTTGTGCCTTTTCAAAGAGCATTAACCTGTAAAAATTCCTTTTTCTGCATCCTCTGAGATTTCTCAGTCTTGTCAGTGCACCTGCAAAAGGAAGCAGCCCTTGACTGGAAAAGTAGGTCTGCGTTCACCAGCTTCAGAAGTACCCAGCTGGTTAGGATAAACATGGCAACATCTGGCAGGTGGCAGCACATGATGGTAGAATAAAAAAAATACACAGCCTAGTGCTTTATTGCAAGTCACTGTTATATTAACTACAAAAACATTTATGCCCCATACACCAGGTTCATTAATTTCTGGCTTCCCACATTTCCGCAAGCTTATTTTGCTTAGTTTGTTGCTGAAGTTCCCAATTCAGCAAATCACGTGAGTGTGTAATAGCATGAACTCTTTTGATTTGTTTGCCTGCCTAGTGGCCGACTAATAACAGCCTTCACAATGGTATGGATGGAAACACAACACATGGCAACATGGCAACATAGTTTGGACCAGCTGGTCTTGGTAGGGGAGGTAAATACCCCTGTCCTGTGCCTCTCTTTCTCCCACACCTCCAGTAAATCTGCATCTGAAGAAGTATGTGCTTGAATACTTTTAGGTTCAAATAGTTCCAAGAAAAGACCCAATTTGAAAGCAATTTGAAAACTATGAGTGAAGCCAACTAATGATATATCTTGTGTCTATTTCAGAGGGAAAATACCTTTGGGAAGGATCAGAACATTAAAGTACAAAACAAGAAAGTTAATTTGGGTTCTACTCCTCCACTTTTCATCAGTGTTGCAACCTTAACATTTGCACAAAATAATATAAAATAATATAGTAGGTTTTAAAAATGATCTTAGTGTCATTCCCATCAGTCAGTTAATCATTTACACCAGTCAGTTTCTAGCCAGTATTTGAAGAAGTTAAGAATCCAGATTCTTCACATAAGTTAAGAATCTGATGGATAGTGCCCTTATTCACATGAATTGCCTTAGCCTCCTTTTCAATAGTGCAGATGACTATAGAAAGAACAGCACAGAAAGGAGAAATATAGTGGAATAATTCTAATGAGGAAAAAAGGTGCAGGATCCACATTTTATGGACTGAATTTCCATACACCATTTTTTAAAATATTAATGATTGTAAACATTACAATTCCACGTTAAGTAAAACCTATATTTGAAGGCATGATTAGGATAAAACTGCAAACACCTGCTGGACTGGAAAACAATATGATTTAACTTTCTTACTAACGCTTGGTCAATTACTGGCATTTTTAGATGGTAATAAAATTACAAAAATGAAAATTCTTCAAGCACATAGATTTCTATAGTTGAAATTCAGTTGTCGGCAGTAATAATGTCAGTATACTTTAAAGGCACGCTTTTGCCTTTTCCTAGTAGTATTCTAAGACTATTACAAAATAATCTTCGTTCATATTTCTTTGAGTGTTAGTCTTCATACATAGTATGGTCAAAACTGCCATATTGCCATCACAAGCATTCCAGAACCTGGAGTGGAAACCTGTCCCACGACTGAAATTCTCTGCTGCTCTAGCTTGTCATAGCTACGCTACAGTCRGTGGAGATGAGCAAATTTATACTGGACAGAGACATTACCCTTGTACAGTCCTCCACTACAAAGAGTTATTTTGAATACACACATGCCCTAGTTCAGTTGTGAATTTATACAGGGAGGTATTTCCAAATAAGGGTGAAGTAGGAACTTGTACAGAGCTCTCTCTGAATACATGAATCTCCCACACCAAGCACACTGTCAAAATGAGGTCTGATTTGTCATTTGTGCTTTTGTTAGCCAAAACGATTGTAAACCTTCTGTTTCAATATGAAAGATTGCAAGCTATATAGGAAAGGTGCAGGAGCCACAGGAGAAAGCACTTAGAGAAAATTGGTTATTGAAATCCCCACAGCTGGTAGTAGTCTAGAATAGGATCATTTGGTCAGTGAGGATGTAAAGGGGTATAAGGCTAAAAATAGGGGGGGGAAATAAAGGATAAAATTGGCCTGAGAAAGGCTATGACTGAATTTGGCTATTAAGAGCACTTACTCTCATTTTACTATTGTCCTGTTAGGTAACTCTGAAAAAACATAGCTAATAAAAGGCATCAGTTCAGCACAGACTTAGATGTTAATTAGGAACTTGGTAACTAGGCAAAATTGAACTATGCAGTACATAGAGGGAAAGAGTGGGCTCTATCTACAAATACAGTCAGAAAGAAAGAGAAAGAAAGAGAGAATCTTGCCTACATATCCAAAACGTTCCTAGTAAGGAAGAAAATGTGTCAAGTCTATTAATCAAGAAGTGCCAGGTCGCATCTGCATTTACAGTGTGTGTCCAGAGATGGCTGAGGTCAATGTTAAAGATTTTAATGACCTAATTTGGCTTTGGACAAGGCCCACAATTTGTCGATGCCTAGTGCTTGGAGTAGTCAGAGAGCACAGAAGAGAGAGGAGAAGGGCAGGAGAGCACAAAGCACTTTGTTCATTGATGCTGTTCGGTGGCATTGCTCTTTTCATAAATGACTTTGAGCCAGACAGGATCAAGAAACATACATTCTCATACTAATTTCAAACACACTGTTGTGAGGCTTGGTGGATTTACTGGGAGTGATAAATTCATCCCGCATCTGACAGAAAGTCTTTTGTTATCTGCTTAGAAGTGTAACATTTCCTGCACAGAACAATTCATGCTGCTTTTTCACCCCTTCCAAACTTTCACAGAGGTCTGGGCCTTAAAACTAAGATTTTTAGTCCAGAGAGATCTATTAAAGCAGTCCTTGTTCTCAGTCATGTGCTGGGAGCATACTGCATCACCTGGAGGATTTCTGTCAGGATGGTATATATCATTCCTCCAGATCCTTAAGCAAGACCTCATTTGTAAAGTATGGATGTTGCATTATCTTCCCTTAAAACATTCTGGGKTTTTTTTTACTGTATTTTGCCTTGTCTCTTTGAGCAATTGGGAGGCCTGTATACCTGCTGCAGGCTGCTGCTGATTCACCTCCAACTGTGGCATTCCCCGTACTGGCAGCTATTACATTGCCACAGAAGGTCTTTATAAGCTAGGATTTAGACTGAATTTTTATACAGAGGCGTCTATTATTCCAGCAGCTTTCATCAAGCCTTGCTCAAAATGCATGAGCACTTTCTAAATACATTATTGTGTGTGCAGGTGTTGCAGGAGCAGTATACCACTTGAAAAGAACAAAACAGAAATGATTTCTATTGAAGTAATTAAGTTTGCAATAAGGTGACTAGCTATAATAATATCCTTGAAATTGTACAAACCACTTGGATGGTGAGCCTCCTGTAGGACTGGTAAAGTATTTCAGACTTTACAACTGTGTATTTCTCCATCTGTACTGCAAAGGCAGGTTATCAATGGGGACGGTCATATTTTGAAAGGGAGATTGTTCCCTGAACCCATCTACTCTGTCTTGTTCTTATCGTTGCCTAAAGGAAATTACAACAATTACTTAGCTGGGAAACTAATATTAAAAGAAATATTTATGTTTCCTTTAATAATATTCAGCAGGAAGAAACAGAGACAGCCGGTATCATCTGCGTAGTATCTTTCCTTTCACCCCCTGAAATCAGCAGCACCACAAAGGGCTCTGTCAATCAAGTGTCTCGAACTGTTGTTACAGTTCTCTGTTATCTCTGACTGGACTTTGCAGCAAAGCTTGTCAGAATTCATAGTCTGTTAATGACACAATCTGACCAAAAATCTTTTCTGGAACTTTACAGTTGGACAAAGTGATACAGTCAGATGTTCCGAAAAAAATAAATATGTTTTTAGTCATTTGCAGTTGAACAGCTAGAAATTTTCTGTCTCACCAACTTGCAGTGTAGTTCTTCTGAGCCAACAGTGGAACAATTACATATGCTGATCAGTTCTTGCTCTGGCAAACAGTTCTGTTGCTGCTGATGTATATATTCATATGCTTAAGTAACTATCAGCAAGAGCAAATTTTTCATATTTGGAGCTTTATTCACAGTTTAAGTTATTTCTCATGCCTAGGGGAATATATGCCCAACAAAGTAGGACTCCATTAAGCTTCAGAACCCATGCTAGAAGACATATGTGCCAGGCCGAGGGAATACATCATTACACCATTAAAAGACAGCACTTTAACTGAGAACTATTCTCAGATTTGCAAGTATCATTCTTAAGTCATAAATCAGGGGTCCAGATTTTTTTTTCTGAGAAGTCATTAGTTTGCATAGCTTAGCCTAAAGGAGAACAATGACTAATAAACTGGAAAATACAATAATCCTTTGGACTTCAAATTTTCACTTTATATCGAAAAGACATCCTAGTTATTAAGTGGAATTTAAAAGGCAGCATGTGTACACAAATACTTGGCAATGACTTACTAATATAAGGAAAGTATAAGAGCTCCCCTTAAAAAGCCTTAACAAATGTTGTGAGTTTTTTTGTAAAATAAACAAGACTTGGCTTAGAACACTTCCAATATATTGTATCCCTGCAATTAGTCTATTGTAACAATCAGATCTTAGTTTTGCTGAAAACKTGGCATCTAACTATCCCAAACTTTGGCACATAGGAGAGGACTGGAAAGAAGCAAGCTGTTCTGATGACGACTTCAGTATAAGAAACTAATTAAAACAGAATCCATGTTATGTAGCTCAAAAGCATCTCTAGTGTAAATCTGGTGAATCAGTTAATTATTAGTATCATCACAGAGCCTAGAGGCACAGGAAATCAGGGTCCATTATGCTTGAGACTACATGAACACAGGAGACAGACTCTGCCCTGAAGAGCCTTCCATCTAAATAGACAACTCAAAGTACGGCAAAGGAAATCATTGCTGTGGAGGAAATGAAGCACAGAGAGATTGCATCATTTGCTCACGGTATCTAGGAAGTTTTTGGAGGTGTTATGCCCCACACCTACCTATATTATTTATAAATATATATGTATAAAAGATCCATTTGGTGTAGCATGATGTAATCCTTAATACATTCTAATCTGAATACATTTTAATAACCTTAATAGTCTGCCAGGAGCTATCAGGCAATCCATGATGGAGTTACCTCACGATTATATACTTTAAATCATCAGTATTATGACTTTATGAAGTGTCATGTTTTACTTCAGTAAAAGTTGGAACTTTTGACCTTGTAATGAGAACACTCTTTTTGCAGTTATGTTTATAGGATTACATGCGTAAATATTAATAGTAAAAATCTGTAACCACTCATTGTAGAATATGGTTCACATTTTTTTGATTAAAAAAAAAAAAAAAGATGAAAATGCAAAGAGTTGACTTCCCTGTTGCAATCCATTACTTTTCTCTGCCCAGGAAGTATACATATGTACAGACAAAGGTARGTTGGTTACAGGTTTGATTTAACACTACGTGGTTTTTCTATATTGATTGGGAACTGAGGTATGCCTAAGTTGGCTAGTTCTGCCACCAGATATCTCCTTAGGATCTCGTTATGAGAGGTCAAGGTACATTAATGGTTTGACAGGTCAGTTCAATGTTGCCTAGGAACCAGAGGTCCTGACCTACTGGTGTTTAAAATGGGCAAAGAAAGAAACATCCTAATCAGCAGTAAATATGTGCCCACTGCTTGTAAATGGAAAATTTCCTAAAGCTTGAGATAGTTCAACTAAAGAAGAAAAACAGAAAAAAATATGACTTAGAATTTGCAGTTCTTTAAGAAGAGTTCATTGAATGTCATAGAATCATAGAATCATTAAGGTTGGAAAAGACCTTTARGAACATTGAGTCCAACCGTCAAGCCAACACCACCATGCCCACTAAACCATGTCTCAAAGCGCTTCATCTACACGTCTTTTAAATACTTCCATGTCTTAACAGCTAAAATTCCATAATCAAGAGAGAGGATGACATCAGATAAAATTTCATTAAGCAAAAACAGCAATAAGAAATCATAGTATTTTATGAATGAAAGAGAAGGAGATGTGTTCAGCAATGTATACAGATTCAAAGTTAAGGATTTTAATATGTTGATAAGGGAAGATAAGTAAACAAAGAAAGAAATCCATGGCTAATGGAGGTAATGACAATAAGAAGAATTGTTGCTATTTGTTTATTAATTTAAAAAAATGAAGAATAATTTGAGTCCATTAGTAGATGGGGATAGATCGCTAAAAATAAAGCAGAAAAGCCAGAAGTGTTCAACAAGTATTTTTCTTCTGTATTTAAGAAATAACAGGATGATTGATTACAACACACAAGCATGATGAAGCACTTTCCAGACCATTAGTAACAGTGGAGGATGTTAAACAACATCTACTAGGTATAAACATTTTTTAAATCAGCGGGTTTGGCTAAATTGCAAACAGTATAACTAAATGAGCTAACTGTGGAGTTTTCTGGCCTACTAATGCTCATTTTTATTAAATCTTGAAACACTGGAAAAATCCCAAATTTCGGAAGACTATTAACATTTAAAGAAGGGAAGTAGATAGCTCATTGACCCAAGCTTCATTTGCTGTGATGTTATTTGGAAAAGAAAATATGTCTAAAGAAACCTGATGAGTTTTAAATACACATCTTCATTTTAGGGCACACATCTTCATTTTAGGGTGTGGGAAACATCTGAACTACCTTTGCTAGCTCCTTACAAATGAAGGGTTCCTTTTTTTGCTGACCAGTGCAGAACAATTTTGGCTTCTCTAATGATTTCAAAGAACCTCTAACATAATGTTTTGACTTAGAAAATGTTATGTTAGTTTTCAGTATGATCAAACCCAGCCTGTTTTTCAGACATTTTGAGAGTAAAGGTTTTCCTTATTAGTCTCTTGCAAACCTTGAATACCTATGCATTTTGGATATGTATTAGAAACTTCTTTAGGACATCTTTTAAAACTATGCCAAGATCAAAATCTCACAAAATCTGGTCCCAGTAAAATTTCAGACATTAAGGTTTATTTTAATGCAAGTTAAATTTAATGCATGAAATGTAAAATGAGGTAAAAATAGCTCATCTTAGCAATTCTAATAATGACAAATAATACTAAACTAGAATCATAGAATCATAGAATCATAGAATCATTAAGGTTGGAAAAGACCTCTAAGATCATCGAGTCCAACCATCAACCCAACACCACCAAGCCCACTAAACCATGTCCCTAAGTGCC
>JAYKAV010003379.1:260809-290174 GCA_035582835.1 Phoebastria nigripes
ACCCAGCGCAGAGTACACCTGTCTAGGCCATGAGCTGCCAGCTTCTCTAGGAGGATGCACTGAGCTTCATTCAGATCTGTGGGACTAGTTCCATCTTCATGGTCAGTTTTCCTGGTAACTTTTCCTATAGGAATTCATTAATTCTGAAACAGTCAATACATAGGTCTTACACTAACYCTTATTTAGCAAACTACCAATTTTCAAAGCTATTGTTACTATCCTGATAAAGGCTCTCCTTTTTAGAATCTGTTTTCCCTAAAACTTTCTGTCTGTCTTTTGCTAACCACAGAGTGTCTTCAACCTAAATTTACAGTACTCCTGCAATAACGGTACTCCTGCGTCTTAAAGCAAGGAATTGCCTGTCTTTGTATCCCCCAACACAATAAGCTTCTGCTCATATGTTTTCCTCTCATGACCTCAACTAAGATGCAGCCAAGTCACGGATTAATGAACTGTGAACTCCATCAAAGGGATAGTTTAACATACATTCTCTCCAGGGCCTTGCCCATCTGCAGGCAGATTCTCTGTATGCTGCAAGAGTATAATGTCTTTTGTCAACCCCAAGCAATCTGCTTTTCCATCTGTATCTTCTTTCTGTTCATTAGCCTTGGGGAATAACTGATCACTCTTTAAGACTATGCCTTGCATAAGAACAATACATCTCCAGCTGCTTGCTACCACTTCAGTTCTTTAACTGGAAGGCTAAACCTTGTATGCCTACAGTTAGCTCATCCATGGGTTATCATGGCTTTCCATCTGGCCTACTTTCACACTGTAAGTTCCTCCAGTAACTGGTGAAGAACTACTTTTTTTTTTTTTTTTTTTTTTAACAGTGCCCCTAGAGGCTGTATGGATTAGTTGGCAGTTTAAGAGTGTGATTTCTATATCCTCCAAAGTTGATCAGTCTGAAAAACATGAGCACAGGAGAGAGTTATTATCACACTGTGTTTGAGCCACCTGTGTTCTTATTAAAAGTTATGGTGGTCATCACTCTGCTCTTCAGTATCTTCTACCTCAGCATGCAATTATTGTCTTTCCTTAATGAGCCATCATCCTTCAAGTTGTGTTTCATTCTCTTCTATCAATTTTTGATAGCATCTTCATTAGATGTTAGATGTTAAAATAGAACTCATTTCTTCATAATTTTATCTAATTTCCTTCCACAGATAGAATCAACATTGATCATCCTTTCACCTTTACCCCAGAAAAGTCTATTTTTTTCTGCATACTAATTCTGACTAGCAAAACAGCAGCCCTGCTTCCTTTTGGATCATCTTCAGGTTGGAGAACCTTAGTAGCTGCCCATACACTCTTGTTATCAAATCATATATAGGTTGGAAGGCATCTCCGGTGGTCATCTGGTCTGAGCTCCCTCCCATGCACAACTCTGCAGGTATGTCTATATTCCTGGTTCTTGGCATTGAGCTGCTGCTTTGCAGTCCAGCATAGCGAGCCAAAATGCATTTCCAGCATTAAGAATCCCCAGTGGCAAGAGATATTTCTCGTTCTCCTTCTCTTTTGATGGATCATCTCCTGTCCTTTCTTTACAGTTTATGGTATAGTTCTGTGAGGTGTCATGCAGCATACAACACTGCAGAGTTGAAGAACTGCTTTATCCCAGCTGTTGTTGGTCAGCATGAGATAGCTCTCCAGGCTGCTCAAGCTATTCTCCAGCTTTTTTTCTGGCACTCCTGAAATGCTGTTTTTCCAGATGGGCTGTCCCTGTTCTCAGCTCCATTAATCAGGATCCAGGAATTTGGACTCCATTGCTTGGCTGGCAAGTGTAAAAAGGAGGACAGGGAGCTGTGAGGCAAGGAATTGATTCTGGACATCTCAACTGACCTCCAGTTTGTTCTGCCTTATTTCCCCTTTTACCTGTTCAGCTAACTTTCCCTTTCATTTTTCATCATCTTCCAAAGTCAGCATGGTCTTTTCTCACAAATCATAATTCTTAAGAAAAGGTAGTTCTTTATAACATGCCACTTCTTTCTGTATTACATGCAAAAGTCCTCATGTGTCTGGGTCACTACTCTCCAATGTAGCAGTTAGCTTTAACAATGCTTGTTTCTTGGCCCATTGCAGGTTGCCAGGTGCAGTCCCAGACCACCTCCCATATTACAACTGCTGCACTGCACTAATACTCAGTGCAAACTGAGCATGGAAAGCAGCCCATTAGCTCTACTTGTGTACCAAACAATCACAGAGGGACAAAATATTATATTTTTCTAAGCTCGCCTTTGCACTTCCCACTTTTTCACATTGTTTCAGAACTATCCAACCCAGAAAAAAAGGAGAAAGGAGTGGGTACTGATCAGTTACTTTTATTCTGCCCTCCTAGCACTTGAGGATCTAATTACATGGGTTTATGCAATTGTTTATTTGCAATACATAAGAGGGCAACGCAAGGTATCTGCTACCACTGTGCAATGTTATGCTTCTCCTCAGTCTTCCCTTAGGCTGACAGTGTCCATACTGGGGGAACAAAAAGTAGGAGGCAGCATCATGTTCCTTCCACCACAAAGGGGAGGAAAGATGTTGATCATACATACTACGTCAGAAGTCAACAGTTTTACATTCCCAACCACTGCCTTGGTTTCTTCTTCTCTGGACTTCACTCTGTACACATTTCATCTTGAAAATCCCTCCTTATTTGGATGTCTGTTTTAGCAATAGAGATAATTGTCTTTGAAGGCTTTTGGAGTGACATCCTCTCTGCTTAATTTTCATATTTACTGTAATACAAGTCTAGAGTAATTTATTTCTCTCCTTTGACTGTATGGGAAGAGTTGAATTTGAAGAACGTTTTTACCAGTTCTTCACCAGTTGCAATTTAGGCACAAATGAGTTACACAAGTTAGGTTGTCTATAGCTCACCCCTGAAATTCCAAATATACATCTTCAGCCATCAGGAGCTATCTGATCTGATGTTGGAATAAGAATTCCCTTTCTGATTATACTTATTATATGTTACTTCTTTCTCCTCTAGGAGTTCTTGTTCCAAATTAAAAACAATGAGCAAAAATCTTTCCATTTGAGTGGAACATCTGCCTCATGATATGTTTTGATTCAGTTTTGGAGAGTTTTGTGCATTATAAAAATACTAATTTATTTAGGTATATTTAGAAATGAGAAGATTCCTACATGAATATATCAAAATCCAAAAGTCAACAGAGAAAATGAAAAATTTCTTTCAATTTTATTCTTATCTGAAATATTCATATTCTTCTCTTATGAATTAAACACTAATTTACATTTTTTTTTTTTCAGGTGTATATTCAGATATGTATTCTTCAACTATGTCAGTCCCAAACTGTCTCCAAGAGCCCCCTTAAAGGATCAGCTAAGCCTTGTGCAATCTGTTCAGGTGTAACAGACTTTCAAGGTAAGGAGAAAAGGATGGCAGGAGCTTTACTTGATACCTACTACATTGTAGAATTGCTTATAGTTTTGCAAAATCATTGTAAATTGTGTTACTGCATCAGACAAGGCAGCATTTTCCATCCATGAAGCACTGTGTACATGACTACACGAAGTCATACATGAGGCAATTAATCTGACAGAAAGTTACTAACTACAGCAAGGCAAATAAACTGTGGCATTAGCATGATATACCTGGGAGTAGAACTGGCTCTAGTAAATAAAATTTTTTCTTTCTTCTCCTATTTTCCTTGTTTCCTTTGTGCCATTGTCACCTGCTGAACAGCAGTAGTAAATTATTAACTTCTGTTTCATAGAAGCACATCTCATTTTTTGTGGGGAACCCTGTGTTGCAGCAGTTACTGACAGTTACTGACGTATATTGTTTGCACAGTCTAATTTTACAGCAATTCAATGTGAGATACATTAGACCAACCTAATGTAGCAGGCACAGCAAGCTGTTACCAGTTATTTTCTGTTTATTCTGGCAAAGATTAATAAAATACATGAAAAGGTTCTTAAAACCGAGACAAGTCCAAGGGCTGTTTCAGTGGGACAGTTTTATTAACATAAGCTGATTTCAGTTAACTGAGATTGCCTCCCACTGTCAGCTTTGTCTCTAGACATCTTGAAATGAACAGGGTATGCTGAGAAAGGGGAAGGTCAGCTGTCTGTGCCCGATAAAAGCAGCACTTGCAGGCTGATGCCAAGTTAGAGACACATCAGCAATATGTCAACCAATGATGCCACCTTTGCTAGAAGAAACAAAGTCAAGAGAAGCAACTGTTAAAATCAAAGTAATTATTTCCAAGTTTGCAAAAAGAATAGAAGAAGAGTGTATTATATTGTTTTCCTGTAACTCAGCACCCACTCAGAAGCTCTTAATACAAAATCCTCATAATCATGGATGTGTGATAGTTTAGCAGCACCTACCTAACTCTCAAACAATTCTACTACAAACTAACTCCCCCAAAAATGTTTTGATTAGCTGTGACAATCTTTGAGCACAGTGGTATGTTCTTCTGGGACAACCCCTTCATCCTATTTTAAAATTACCAGACAACAATAAGGTTGTCAGCATCATGTACCAGAGTCTAGTAAAAGAGCTGGATGGATTTGTATTTGGTCCTGAAAAAGATTTGTTATTTGACACCGTATGTAATGCAGTATTTAGTGTATACTGACTTCTAGGGGCTGCCAAGAAAAGTGAATGTTTTGACGTCTTGATTCAACATTTTTCCCTAAAAGGAAATAAATGCCTAATTTTGGAAAGGATGATTAAAACTTATATGAAAGCACTGAATCCCATCACCTGGGAGATTACAAGTAGCAAGATGCAAGACACCATTCAGTAATTTCACATTCTTTAGGATGGTAAGCAATATTTAATTCACTTTTTGTCTGGTCAATCAATATAGCGCTTTCAGCCATGGCCTCACCATGAAGAAAATATAATCTAGATTCATCAGGTAGAAATATGAGAGACRGCTCTAGCCAAATACCAAGATACATTATTTAAAACTCTAGTGAACTGCTTGCAGACATTATCAGGGCAATCTTAAACATTAATAAGTCAGTTTCAGTAAACAGGGAGATAAACCAAAATCACAGTGGTTGTCCTGGGGGTTTTAGGGGTTTGTCTTTTTCTCTTCAATTCTTTATACATGCCTCTCTTTTCTTTCTGGCAGAGAAGAAGAATGGTTTACATTTAGACAAAAGATATRGATTCAGATTATGTTCCCTGCTATAACACTGTCTACCCAGGGTAACATGAAGAACATGCCATTCCTCTCACATAATTTTCACAATGACTGGAGAAATTCCAGATTAACACTCAGGAAAATAAACCTATTTATTATTTGTAGCTACATTTTACTTGGTAGCAGGATGACATAACTGCAATCTGGCTGACTTTTTTAAGACAGGATTTGTAAGATTAGAGAAGTGTTCTGTTGAGAATAAGACAGGATAGAGACATATTCTTTATCATAATTATCACATCTTCAGAAAGGAAGAAGGAAATCCAGTTCAACTATAATAYGTGTGATTGCTGCGAGAATCACAGGGAATTCTCTGGCCTGTAGGATGCAGGAAGTTAAACCCAAGGATCCTGGCTTTTATTCTTAGATATATCAAAGGTCAGTGATTGCTCTGAGTCAGCGAATAAGTAGAGGKAGGAATCAAAACCCATGGAAGCATGATTAACGGAAGAATGAGAGTAGTGAAAGAAATGGCTGATGTGACAGGTGAAGGCACAGTCAAAGAGCTCATAGAATCATAGAATATCTCAAGTTGGAAAAGCATCAAGTCCAACTCCCTGCTCCTTGCAGGACTACCTAAAACTAAACCGTATGACTAAGAGCATCATCCAGACGCTCCTTGAACTCTGACAGGCTTGGTGCCGTGACTACAACCCTGGGGACCCTGTTCCAGTGACTGACCACCCTCTCGGTGAAGAACCTTTTCCTGATGTCCAATCTGAACTTCCCCTGACGCAACTTCATTCCACTTCCTCCTGTCCTACCTATTGCTGGTCACAGAGAGAGGAGATCAGCACGTCACCCTCCGCTGCCCCCCTTGAGGAAATTTTAGACTGCGATGAGGTCACCCCTCAGCCTTCTCTTCTCCAAGCTGAACAAACCAAATGACCTCAGCGGCTCCTCCTAAGTCTTGCCCTCAAGGCCTTTCACCATCTTGGTTGCCCTCCTCTGGACACACTCTAATAGTTTGATTTCCTTCTTATATTGAGGCGTCCAAAACTGCACACAGTACTTGAGGTGGGGCTGCACCAGTGCAATGTAGAGTGGGACAATCACCTCCCTTGACCGGCTAGCTACGCTGTGCTTGATGCACCCCAGGACAYGGTTGGCCTTTTTTGCTCCCAGGGCACACTGTTGACTCATTCAACTTGTCATCAACCCAAACCCCCAGACCACTTTCCGCAGGGCTGCTCTCCAGCCTCGTCACCCAATTTGTATGTATAACCAGGATTACCCCATCTCAGGTGGAGAATCTTGTTCTTGTTAAATTTCATACGGTTGGTGATTGCCCAGCTCTCTAGACTATCCAGATCTCTCTGKAAGGCCTCTCTGTCCTCGAGGGAGTCCACAGCTCCTACTAGTTTAACATCATYGGCAAACTTACTTAATGTACATTTGATTCCTGCGTCCAGATAATTTATAAAAACATTAAAGAGCACTGGCCCTAAAATTGACCCCTGGGAAACCCTTCTGCTGACTGGCTGCCAGCCTGATGTAACCCCATTTACTACAACCTTTTGAGCCTGACCCATCAGCCAATTGTTCATCCAACATATTACGGACTTGTCTAGCTGTATGCTGGACATTTTGTCCAGAAGGATACTGTGAGAAACAGTATCAAAAGCTTTGGTAAAATTAAAAAAAAMCAACATATCTACTGGCTTCCCTTGGTCAACTAGATGGGTGACCTTGTCATAAAAAGAAATTAAGTTTGTTAAGCAGGACCTTCCCCTTGTGAACCCGTGTTGGCTATGACCAATGATTGTATTGTCTCTCAAGTGTTTTTCAAAAACTCCCAGAATAACCTTCTCCATAATTTTACCAGGCACTGAAGTGAGATTGACAGGTCTGTAATTATCAGGGTCTTCCTTCTTACCCTTCTTGAAAATTGGGACAACATTTGCCAACTTTCAGTTGACTGGGACCTCTGCAGACTCCCAAGACCTTTGAAAAATAATGGAGAGAGCTCCCGCAATAACATTGGCCAGCTCTTTCAGTACCCTGGGACGAATCCCAGTGGACTGCATAGACTTATATACACCCAGCTGGAGCAGCAAGTCTCGAACAAGTTCAGAGTTGGCTGGGAGTTTATTATTCCCAGGGCCCATCATTGGTGTTAAAGACAGAGGCGAAGAAGGCATTAAATGTCTCTGCTTTGTCTACATCACTATTTGTGAGGTGACTGACCTCATCAAGTAATGGACCCATGTTATCTCTGATCCTCCTTTTGCTGTTAACATATTCAAAAAGCTGTACGACCATATAGCTGTTGTCATGTCACATAATGTGGAAATGCAGGTGTTCCATTTGTACTTGCCAATGGCAATGCTAGACAGAGTTTCCTTAACACTGTCCCTCATTTTTCCTCTGCCGTCCATAAATCTACTTTTAACAGCAGGAATTGCCTCTTATCCCTACAGTAATGAAGTCCAACTGTCAGTTTGTAAATCCATCTACTTAGTCAGATTATTTTCCCTCTAATCCAGCTGAGCTAATTCTTTCAACTAAAGTCTGCAAAAGGGTGACTAATTGTGCTTAGTGTTTTCATGGTGTTTGTCATGTTCAAAACATTAAACAAATGTTAATTAATTGGCAAGTATACAGAGCTACAAATCTGAAAATCAGTCATCAGGGCTGTGTTTAATAGTTTATTAATTAAGGTTTCATCATTTGGATTTTATCACAAGTCTTATTCTAAATGAATTCTTCATTCACTTTTTGAAGAATTGCAAATGCAATCATAAAGAAAAAGTCAAGTGAAATAATATAATCTAAAAATGCTCAAAGGTTCCTACTCTATCTGGTTGTTCTATTTTTCTAGCTGATGACTGTTTCCATGCTCCTTCATGATACAATAATGCAAGCAATAAATGCTGTTGCATGTACAACTCACATCTGTTGTATTTATCTCCACAAGATCTTTTTGAACTGAAGAAATATCAGTTCCTCACCTATAAAATGGCATTGAGGCATACGGAAACTAAAAATGCAAAGCATCTGACAATTTTAAAGGATTTACTCTTCATCTAAGAAAAATTTCCATGTTTCTAAAGAAATATATCAATAACTGCTCCAATAGGCTTTCACTGCATATCTCAATTATAGTTTGTACTTCATGATCATTCCTAACAGTATGTTGATGAGGATTTCTGCTTTGCAGAGACAGGATGCTGCCTTTGCCATGGGTGTAGAGAGCCTAGATCTTTGAGGTGAATGAAGAGTGCTCAATGCAAATAACTATCCTAGGAAGAACAAATCAGTCTCAAAATATGCAATGATGTTTTTGATGGAGACTTCTGGTAGCTGAATGACATACTCTGCAAGACTGATCTTTCTTCTCCCATTTGGCCCATCAGGTACAGGGGAACATTTCTGCTGACTCAGGCATGCTTTTCTATTTTTTTTTAATGACAGAATAAGAATTTAGAACTTCCCCTGTGGCCTTGAAAATCACAGTCATGATGTTTTCTAGTGTTTGTAGCAGTGTAAAAAAATCTGTGTAATTTTAGGCTAGTTTAGATGTAAACTTGGAAGAAGTGGTTTKCCAGGCAACATGTCCATGTTCAGTCTTTCACAAAACAAGAATGTGTGACTCTATCTTAGGAGTCTGGTTTAGGCTATTCCTTCTAGTCTGAAGGAATTTTCATAGACAGGAAGTGGACAGGTACCTGTTAGGTAATGCTGCAAAAGGGAGCTCACATAGCTTTTGCTGCAGGAGTGCATCTCTGCACAGAATAAAGCAAAAGGCCCCCAAGCTAGATCAGATACAGGAGCAGCTAAGATCCTTGTCAAGTATGATTTAAGATTAAATTTTGCTATTTTATGCTTTACTTTGGTGGCATTGCTTCCAGCTTTGTAATCAAGAACATAACTGTATGCTGGAAGAAAATGTATGAGTTTTATTTTAAGCTATAGGGCTTAAAGTGGGCTCAAGTAATTTTGACAGGCACCAAGTTTGCTTCTCTTCTAGATACAGCAAATAAATCATAGAATCATAGAATCACAGAATGGTTTGTGTTGGAAGGGATCTTTAAAGATCATCTAGTCCAACCCCCCTGCCATGAGCAGGGACGTCTTTCACTTGATCAAGTTGCTCAAAGCCCTGTTCACCCTGACTTTAAACAGTTCCAGGGATGGGGTATCCACAAATAAACTATATTTACAAAAACATCTTTTGCAATATTTAGGTAGACAGACTAGACGAATTTAGATGCACTTATTAGTAAGCTGTAACAGCTGGGACAGGGGGAATGTTATCAAGTGCCAGGTGAAAGGGAGTTTGTCATCTGGAATGGGTAAAGAAGAAAGCTGTTAGGAAAAGCTCACAGCCAGAGGAACAGTTCTTGGTAAAGTAATTCAACTGAAGAGGACTATGCTTAACATATTATAAACTTAAAATTAATAAAATATATCCCATAAAACACAGTGATGAACAGATTATCGAGAGAGCCATGTTACTGGCCTACCTCAAAACAGCAAGAGTCATCCCTGAGTGATATCAGTATATTTCCATTTATTTGAATTTCACTGGATTATCATGAAAGCTTAATAGTGACATAGCCATTGTTAAGCAGTTCTTCTTCCATTACCTTGCTACTCTCCCAGTTGTTGGTTGGCATTGTTTGTAGCTTTTATTTCCAAGACACACAAAATTACCTCCTTGGTCTGGAGAATGAATTGCTGCTTATATTTGTTTTTTCCTCCTATTCTGGAAACCTCAAAATCGTTCTTGTTGCTTATTATTATTGTAATAAGAAGTAAGTACTGCAGCAGAAATGGCAAGTTGCTTTTCTCCCCTGTGAAATGTGACTCATGTTTCTAAATATACTTTAATCTGTTGTTGTCCCCTTGTGAATAAATAGTAGCTATAAGTCCTATTAAAATACTGCTCCATCTAATCATGTGATGGGTAACATGATCTTGTTAACTCTGTGCTCTTCCTCAGAAGTGTCAGACACCTTCATCTCCCACTCGGTGTGACAGGATTTACAAACATGCAGCATTTCCTCAAAAAGACCCATAAAAAAATGAATCCTGCCAAAAAAACCCTGTCCAAACCAACTCCATGAAGTCTTAGCAATGAGCCAATGCCAAATGGCTTCAAGATTTCATTCAAACCCTTATTAAGCTTACTAGTTTAACCTGAAGGACTACAAAACAAGCTTTTCGGGAGATTTCTGGAGTTTCTTGCTTTCAGTTGAATGAGAGAAAAAGTATTATTTTTTTCTAGATATGACAAAATTTGTATTTGTAATTCTTACCAGAATCTGAATTCTCCTACCAGAGAGTAAACAAAAATAAATCCAAAATTTACTGAATTTCATACTTAATCCCTACAACCAATATATTTCACAACAATTTCTCATATAATATGGTCACAGTCGTTTTCTTCTGTGTTTGAGAAAACCAGGCAGATTATGTAATTTTGTCATCTCAAAATCTCAGGAGGTGTAATTATAAATAAATCAGGATTAGAGCTGTGTACGGTCATGACTCCCAGAATTCCACAAATGGGATTCAGCAAAACAGAAGACATAGAAATGGACTGTATTTCCTGAAGCATTTATGTTTCACATAAGTAGAAGATTAATAAGCTTAAATGCTTTTATATCCATGAGGCAAAGAACTAGAAACTCAGGGACAGATGTCCACAAGGCACGCAGCATGTATGATATAGATACTTTTGAAGATGATAGCCTGGAAGAATTATTTCAGACCCTGGTTACTAAGCAGAGAAAAAACATAAAACTGCATGCAATGTGTATTACTTCTTTATTTGCATTCCTCCACCCACTCCTCCTCTTCTCAAGTACATTGTTGAAGATTTAAAACAAAAAAGATAAGTTCTGAAAACAAAAGAATGTGCAGCAAATGATCTTCTGCTCCAAATTAACTTCTCCCGTAACTTCACGAGTTGAGAGAAATCATATTTTGATGATATATGAATATAACCTACTCGCACAAACTTCAATTTTTTAGCTTTATACCTAATTCTGCTTTGTCAAAGAGACTTCTGCAGCTTGTTAAGGTAAATAATCTGTAATATGTGTATCAGTCCTACCCAATATTGCACTAGCTAACTAGCCCTCTGTAGTGGGTTCCTTGGGGTAAACATCATACTGGAGGAGTTGGCGGTCTTGGGCAAGGCACACCTGTTCTATTGGGCTTGAGAAACCTTAAGCACTCCTAGCATGAGTAGCTGCCATATAACAAACCCCCGGAGCATGCAACACTGTAAAGGAAGGTGCTGGGATGCCCCAGGCTGGTCAGCGCTGCGCTCTGGTGGACGTCATGAAAGAGATAACATCCYGCCATGTAAGGAGAAGATACATGGTTTTGTTTGCTACACAAGATAAAATGCACCACAGTATGGGAGGGAGATTGAACCTCTCCGCAGGTGGGATCTGCGCAGTGAGCTGTGGGCATTCACCTGGGGTCCAACCGATGCTGCAYGAAGTGGGGTTCCCAGCATCTGAAGGGAGGTAAGATTTACTTGCTAACTATATTTCTCTTCCTATTTCTACTGTATTGTTAAAGCAATTTTATTACACTATTTGCTATTGTGCCTTTCTGATTGAGATACAGAAAGAACCCTGTACGCTCCATCCCCTCAGCGCAGAGCACCCTCTGAGTCTTCCCTTTGCTTTCCATGATACAGATAAGTACAGCATAGATGGCAAAGTGGCAAATGTGAATCACTGCAGCTCGCAAAAGAGACAGTAATTTACATGTAGCCAGGCAAGCCAAAGACAGACAGGTATAACTACATCCCCTATTGGTACAAACTGCAGAGTTTCACTCAGTTTATCCTGTCTAGGGATTCTGATTATGAATATTTAAACCTTCAGGATATCTTCAAATCTGATCTAGTAAATATTTCCTGCTTTTCATCCCATGTTCTCCATTCTTCTACATCTTTTTTTTAAAGCTGAAATTTTGCAGTGGGCCAGTATTGGTTTTATGGCAAAAATGTTTTATGCACAAAAGCAGAAGAAATGATTTATTTCTACCAATTGTACTTTCTTTCACATATTGATGCTATAAGGAAGTGTTATGTTGTTAAACTCTTTCTAACCATACTCATTAAAAGGTTGCTGTTCTTTGGGGAGCTGTATGAATGGAAATTATTGACCTTAATTCATTTCAGACAAGTCACTATTATAAAAGCCAGTATCATGGTTGACAGTAATTAATACTTTTGCTGTTTCCCCAGAGAGTCGACATAATGAATGACTGTAGCCTACCATTTGCTATTTTATAAATTGTACTTCACCTAGCTATAAAAAGAACAGTAAAAGATTGTGATGATATAAGACGTGCACTCTAAAAAAAGTAGTAACTACAAACCAGTTGAGGTTATCATCCTAAAAATCTTAAAATCTGTTTAAATAAACAAGCAAACTGCAAAGCGCCCCAAGGTCCATATTTTGATAGTTTGATATAAAAAGAAGTGTTCCTCCCAAGAAGTGTTCCCTTCCAGAATAGGATTAAAGTAGCCTTGCAGTTCAATGAACCTTTGCCTCTACAGAGAATCTCAAGTCTCCAGATCAACCACTCCAGCACCTTTCATTAAAGTCATTGAAAGCCAAAAGCAGGGTGGGGCGGAGGGTTCCTATATATTTGCAAGCCTCAGAAATTCCATAGCTAATTGAGTTGTTCAGTTCTTCCTGCCTGCTCTCTAAAATGCACCTTTCACAGAAGAACTAACTACGCTACTCTAACACGAACATTTCACCTTAGTCCAATTATTTCCTGCACAAAGAACAGTGATTTCATAATAGTAAGCCAGTGTAGGAGAATGTATTAGAAAGCTCTTATTATATACCATGTATCAAGATTAATTATTGCACTTAGCCTAAAGCACATCAGGTTAGTCTCTGTTATCATTTAATTATCTTCCTAGTTATCTTTTAATTATCCTGTTTCCCTACTACTGCTAATATATGTAGCTACTATCCTGCATCTTTTTCCTTTACACAGGAGAACACACATTGCTTTTGAACTGTAGCACAGCTTGTGCCAATGTTTTGTAAATGTTACCTACATTAGAAAATCTTTTCCTTAAAACCACAGATTTCATCACGGTAGAATACCATCAGCACAGTAACTGATCAGAGTAAACAGAGCGTTTAATTATTTTGTGAGAATTGTTATAATCTGAAATGTTACACTGATAATTGCTTTCCCTTTCATATATATCTTTTCATGCATTAGGCAGAATATTGGTATGTGAAGCAGTGGGGATTGACCTTTCAGTATCCACTCATTCCCTCCCCAGTGAATAAAAGATCTTATGGGATAGATTCTATAAGAGCAACCCACACATTCTTTGGGTTGTTATTGAGGAGGATGTTTTGCCTTAACATCTTTTCATTTTTTTCAACAAGAACATTAACAGGCAACAAAACAAAAAAGTCTAATTTCATAGCAAACTGCAAGAGATGGTTGCTTGGGCAGTGCATGTTAAATTTTACCATTCTCTGCTACAGAAGGTGGATAAATTARCAGAAATGGGGGAAAGCTGGATAATGTTACAAATGTTTAAACATTGGTGACTGTTCAGTGTGAGTTATGCTAAAATACCAATTGCAAGGAAACTGAATGTCATGCTTCATTGGACAATCTGATAATGGAGAGAGTGTAGTGTATTGTCTGTTTATTGTTAATTTAGCAAGAATGGTATGCTTCACGTAACAAAGGGAATAAAATTTTAAAAAAATCCAAACAAACAAACAGAAGAGGTACCTCTCCCAGAAAGCTTGCATAAGGCTCAGCTAGAGATAGGAGCTTTACTGAAGGTACATGTGCACAAAATGTGCTAGCCTGATAAATGGTAAATGCCAACAATCTGTCAAATATCAACAATCAAATATCAACTATCAACAATAACCTGATTACGAGCCCCTGCTTCAACTGTCAACGTCTTGTACCAAACCTAAAGACATTTAAGGAGAGCTGAGGCTGAAGGGACTCCAGAAAGCATGGAAGAAGGGCTGCTATATTTCTGTTTTCCCAGATATATACTATTTGTATGTTTGGCAAGCACATCAAATGTAGCACATAAAAAAGAAAAATTTGTTCATTTGTCCAGAGTTTCTGCATGTTCGGTACCTTGCTGAGAACAGAAGTACTAGTGCCAGCAAGGTAGCTACATAAATTCCCAGATAGCCACCCTGATGCCTGTCACACACATAAACACAAACCGCTTCATTGAGTATTCACATAGCGTATAGAAGAGGCAGCACGATTTCGTCTTTTTCTTGACATAGAAAAGTGATTTGAACTCAGATCTTCTTACCAAAAAGTGCTGGGAGTGCTAAAGAATACCTTATCACGGAGGCTCTCTTCAGCTTGCCAGTTAAAGCAATGCCGGTATGCTTGAAAAAATTAAATGCTCATTTTGGCTACAGGCAGCCCCATGCACAGCCCTTCTCCCTCTCCCTCTCACTGCCTTTGAGTATTTAATTACTTGTTCAGCACAGAACATCTTCAGGGCAGCCCCTGATCCAGGAGCCCTCGACCACCTCTGGAAGAGGATGTCTTTCCCCACTACCTGCAGAGAGAGCCAGGAGCAACCGGAGCAACCAGCTTTGGCCTCAGGGCCATGTGTCCTCTATCGCTACTTCGCTTTGTGGTACTGGGCCTAACACACTGGACTCTATATGCTGGCACGCGGAGCTAATTCCACACTCCTTCCTGAGAAACACTTTTACTCTTTTTTCTGCACAGCCCCCCAGAGCTATGCAGGGAAAGGATCTCATTTAACCTTTTGCTTTGAAAAGGGGAAGATGCTGCTAAAGGGTGTACTGCACAGTATTAAAAAGAGAAAAGCCTGCTTACTGAAGACTTTGGTTTATGTAGCACTTGACATCAAAACATAAGGAGAAAATTGCAGTTCAGAATGTTTTCACTTGTCCCTCTAATAATAATTGCATGTGAAATTGTGTGCTGCGGTGGCACTGCCTTTTGTCAATTAGTATAAGATGAAAATGCTTGTTGAATCCAATTCTGCATGGATCTATGCTAATTTCATGGTATGTTTCCAGATTCTATCCTTCAGTTTGACAGATTTTGTGAAATGTTATATGGCAACATCTGATTTATTTAGTTAGAGATGCTGCCTAATGAGAAAAGTAAGCAGTCCCACTAGCCTTTGCTTTCAAATATCAGTTCCCATTACAGACATTTCTGCAAACCCTTACTGCTCTTCAGTCTATTAAGTGGAGATTTTCTGACTGAGAAAACTTTCCAAATCCACACATCATAATTTAACTGAAATATAGTTACTTTCCCCAATGTATGTATTTCCATTTCTACATTTTGCTAATAGCTTCTTTTTGTTGTTATTGAAGCAAATTTTTTCTCTCCTGCTAGCCAATTATTCTCACTTGGTTGATGTGGCAGTGGAAATACAATTAATCCACAATCTGTGATGATGCAGCCATTGCCATGACAATACCTTGTCACACTTGTTTTATGGAATGAAATGTTGAGCTTTGTTTTAAGTCACAAAATTCTTCACTAATATTTAACACTTTTAAGTTTAACAGAAATTTACAGATATTAAATAACAACTCATTATAGCAGTTACAATTGATAGACTGGTATTATGTTCCTTATCCTATAGATAAGGATATAGATAAGTATGTTTTCCAGTATCATCATTCAGTTAGCTGGAGAACTATGTAAAGAACTAGACTCCTACCTCCTAAATTTATGTTAAAGACATTCTTTTCCTCATTCTTTCACTACTTGCACAATATTTATAAATGTAAACCAATTGGTAGCTTAGTCTAATGTTACAAGAACAAATTAGTGTGCTATTTTTCAAAAAAAGGGGAAGCTAAAGGACTACTTTTACTACTACTACTACTACTACTACTACTACTACTACTACTACTACTACTATGATTTAAATTCTCGATAATGTATTTTACCAAAGGTGAGGATTTAGCTACAAAAAAGAAAATACCAAAGCTCACAATGCTTAAATCTCAGACCAGCTGCAAATTAAGAAATTTTAACATGACTGCTTTTATATGAAGAGAAAAGGTAAAAACACTCTAGAGCAAAATGTATGATCTTACCTAGGTGCTTCACAAACTCCAGRTTACTAATTAGTACATACCTACTGATAATTGCAATGATTCTTTTTATTGTATAGCAATCAACTTTTTAGTATGAACTGTTTGCAGAAGTGATGCTATTATATGAAGTGCTATATAGTTTTAAGAAAGTTTCTTCTCAGTTCCTTAATGGAATTTGTAACATCTCCCAAAAATAGATTATTTATTTATCTGACATTTTTTAATAAACTTTTGTAAATAATCTGAAGTGTTGTTTTCTTTTACACAAAGCTGTGTAGCAGCTCACCAATTTCATTACCATTGCTTCATTAAATGTCAAAAGGACCAAATGCACCGAACCTGTTATAATGTACATGACATACCTAGTGTTATTAATGACAAGTTCCTGTAATAAAATGAGACCGTTTATCTTTGTTCCGATCATACCCACATGCCCAGACTCAAGAGATAAACTGGCTTCCTGAGTGTACTCTTGTATACTGAATCATTAAATTTCATGTTAAAGATGACATTCAGAAAACAGTATTGTGTAAAAAGGCTATATTAAGAGAACAATAAAAAATGATTCAGAGGGTTTAAAAGATCTTGAATCATTTTATATTCCAATATTATGCAGATTAATAAAAGCTATAAATTCTAATCCAAGCAACCCAAACATTCAGCACACTCAGAATCACAATTCCTCTTTTTTTTCCCTCTCTTCCTGTACTCCCTTCCCCTTTTTAAATGAGCTTTTTTTGCTGTGAGGAGCTGAACACACCAAACAGTTTCTTCTAGAGCCCCTCCAGCACGTGCACTCTGCGGACAGGTAAACCAAATCCACAGGGGCTTTGCTCTGAGAATTTCAGCTGCTTATTCTGCAGGAGGTTTGCTCTCCCTTTCCCTTTAGAAATAAAGCACAGAAGAAATTGAATTTTCAGAACCTCAGGCTCTTGGCTAGCCATGAGCACCATAAACCCTCTGGACTCCTACCACGATGATTATCTAATCATCCAAGGAAAGAGCTATCTATCCTGCTGTGTTTTAAGAACTTACCCGAGGTGCCAGATTTAGGAATCTCATCATTAGAAGGTATCCCATCATCCCTGAAGTGCTCTTCATGACTGGTCTAGAGCAAATTTACGACACAATCCCTCTCTGAAGAGGACTTTCTTCCTCCATTATTACAGAAAAAGAGAAGACATCTAAGTTAAGAAGTGCTCAGTATGAGTACTACGTCTATACTTAAGGATATACTCAGGAATGAACGCTTCCTTTTTCTACTTGTAAGGCTTACTCGGTAAACAGATACCTCTCCTGCAGAACTTATCATGTGAATACATAGTGGAAAGGGTGTCAGTACATCCTTATAGCCTTATTAATCATATCCTCTCTCAATTACTGGGCTTGACAGACCTTCAGTTTAATATACACAACTGTTTGTATGTTTTTATATACCTAGTGGCTAATTTCTCAGTGTGATAATGCAGAGTTCAAATAGGGAAATACTGGATGTGAGACTTACATGAAAATTTCAGCAATCCTGAGAAATTTGAATTTCACATGCTAGTAAACGTGTTCCTAGGAAGTGATAGCGTCCCAGCATTAAAATTCAAGACATCGTAATTTGGAAGTGAAGGAAAATTGTGAATAGAATGTGATCAGAAACAACATAATTTAATAGTAGGGAAAGGAATCTTAAAGCACCTTAACAAAGACAACATTGAAAAAATTGTTTATAAGGGACAATGCATCTTCATAAGCAAAAGATATTCAAAGATCTTATGGGTGGAAGAGAAGCTGATATTAAAACCCTGGTAAACAATCAGATCACAATATGACATTAGTTAAAGATTTCAAAAAAGAGAAAAAAAATGACATTTTACGTCTTCAAATCTCAGTGGGAATATTTACCCCAGCACAAGATACTGTAGGTAAAAGGATACCCAATTACAATACTGCTTCTTTCATAAATGGAAAACCTGCTAGAAGGGCAGATTAAGCAAAGGACACCCAATTAGCCAATGAGAAGTTTTGAGACAATGCCACTTTCTACTAACTACGTCATTAAACTCTATGGTGTAGAGCTCACCTCTCCCTCAAACAAACAAACAAACAAACAAAATGGGACAGAAACTATTAAAGAATAAATACTCCATCTCTTTAAAACTTCCTCCTTCTCTCCTTCAGAATCTTCCATCCAGTGTAATTTGCATTTAGGTAAAGAAGGCTAAGAAACTGCAGAACATGCAGGAAAAGTACCTATTATTTTGGAATAAGTATTTTGCACTGACCATTCCATATTCTGTCCCTCTATGGAGAATTTCATTCTGAAAAAAACTGAAAGGTGCCAYTCAAAAAGGCAAGTAACCACTATGAAATTGCTCTGGAATAGAAGTATTTTGGACAAGTCAAATGATGGCAGATAAACTATTGTAGAAAAGTGATCAGTTTTTTTCTTGTAGACCAACACATTCCTCTTGTAGAACTGGTCTTGCTGTAGGATCCCAAGTGAGAAGCCCAGGTTAATGGTTAACAGTGCTATAGATGAGGATTTGAGTATTACTATTTTGCAAAAACAAACCAAAAAAATCCCCAAAGAAAAAAAAAAATAGTAATAAAAAATGTCTACCCACTCCTGACTCCCATTACAGTTTCTGAGAACAGTGAAAGCAGCTGCAAAAGGAGTTAAACTTGTGGATAAATGAGAACCAAGCATCAAAATCACAGAAAAGTCAGAGATTAAGACACTGTTACATAGATGAGACAAGAAAGAGAGTCATGGCAAATACTGAGAACATTAGAAAAATGAAGGAGATTAAATATACAAAAATATTCCACTATTGCTAGTGGAGAACTCCCTAACAGAAAATTTTGCTGCTTTGTAGAATACTTACCCTGGAAAAGTAGATGAAAGTAAAAACTGCATTGAAAAATGTTAAAAAAGAAAGAATTATCAGTAAGATTTTTTCTTCTATTTCCATTTTCCATATCCTATTAAATCAACAGTCAAACTTAATTCAACTCTTGGCAATTTTCTATTTCTTTTTGCTTGCATTCAGTATTTAAGTAGGCCATAAACATAACTTCAGGTACATTTCTGGTTAACCAACTATGTCAGCAGTTTGCTATTGGAGAGTGCCATATAACAAATTCTCTGGTTAGGTTTCCTGTAGCAACATTTGTCTAATGAATTACTGTGCATCAGCTGCAGCCATTCAGTCCCAAGACACAAGGCAGTACTCACTTATAAAGAGCATTGTGGGGATGCTAACGGATAACTACACAGTCATTAGACTGAATATATCCTTAGGATACAAGGAAAAAAAACATTTCAARCACAGAGACTGCTTTCGAAAACAAGGTTTTACAGAACTAATACAAGGGCAGGGTACGCTGCTCCAACAGGCACCTTTGTAGCTGAGCTTAGAAATAATTCCAAAGCTAAGTTTTTTAGTTTACTTCTGAAARCATTGAGAAGGGCAGATTATGCCTTCATGATTTATCAGGAGTAAAATTTCAGCTCACAACAATTCCACTAACTATACTGGAATTAAGTTACTTATAAAAAGTACTCAGACTCTTGTGGTAGAGTGGTGAAACCAACTCCAGAGAAGTTTCTCTTCTGCCTTTGCTTCAACTCCTTGCCCACGAGAGGGAGGAAGCACCTTGCTGAGTCTCACATCTGTTTTTGGGAGTATGATGGGCAGCAGCCGTGTAGGCAGTCAGCACATGCACAGTACCAAATTAGCTGGACAGACTGAAGGGATTTCTCCTCTTCTGTCAGACAATGAAGAAAAAAAGGAAAAGTGTAATCCAGAGTCTGTTCAGTACTGTGCTCTTGGAAGCTCAGAGTGGAGTTGAAACGGGCCCATATATGCTCATACCAGCAATTTTCAATTATCATTGAAAGCATTTTTCTGAATTGTTTAAAAAGGTGGTTATGCTACATACCAGGACTCTCATTTTCTTATACAGACCACCAAGGAAGAATAACACCCAGTGATCTGCTGAAAGGAATACAAGCTGCCAACCCAGTCCAGGGAGAGAGAACAGATCTCATGGAAGCCACTGGAAGTCATTAAAACCTTTCTTCTGCTCAAACACACTTAAAAAATGCAAAGTCCTTACAAAGAGTTTCTGATGCAGGCATCCTTAAATGCAAAGTCTACTTCAGTTTTATCTCAGCAAGTGCTGCTGCTCAAGCCTAGTTTTTAAAGATGCTTGACTATATCTTAAAAGAAGCACTACTATTGGGTCTAACTGATGATTGAACATCATCATCTAGGTCATGTTAAGTATGGATTTTCAAAAAAATCAAATTCTCTCTTGTCAATGATGAAGGTTGTTTTTTGATAGAAGTCATAGTGCAAGCTGCCTGGATGACCGGAGCAATTAAGTCCACTGACTTGACTTCCAGATCTGACCTGGCATGTCTTTCTACTTCAAATACAAATTAAACTTTATCAGCTAAAGGAGAGCCATTGATGAGGCAGCATAATGGATATTTTAAAGAGACAACTGGATATGTGCAGGCACTACAGGCTTGACAAGGGTGTAACACTAAAGAATGTCCTGAGATGTGAAGGCCCTTCTGCAAGGTTTCTGTGTTACCACAGGTAATATTGATACGGCTACTGGGTGTAATTTGTTGATGACTTTATCTTATTTATCTATCTGACAGAATGAAGCAATTTCATTCACTTGCATAAACGTTAAGATGTTATCAAGAGCTGACAAACTTGGTAAAACAATAAAAAACAAAGAAGAAAGAGAAGGTGCTTTTGGTTTTTTTTTTTTTTTTTAATTGAATTAAACCACAGGACCCTCAGAAGAAAGATCTGTAGGATAAGCTCTTAATTGCTTCCACCTTTATTTCTTCAGTTTTATTTGGGTATTTTTGTTTAATTTAACACTCCAGTGAACTATCCAGTGAAAAACTACTCATGTCAGATATCAACTTCCACATTTTCACTTAAAGCAACAAATTAAGACAGTCAATATAAATCAATTTTTTTTTTTTTAATGATTCCCAGATGTAGGCTCCAATATTTCATGCACCACTAAATCTATCAAGTAACGGTTGTTTTCTTGGAGCTAATAGAGATGGAACCATTCATTTTTTAGTGTCTTTTTCCTATGCTGATGTTAAGTTTTGCCTTAGCTGTTTCAGAGAGAAATGAATGGCTCCCCCAAGGCAGAAAGAATCTGTAAATTTAGCTTTGCATTCCACCCCAAATCCAATTATTATAACAACCCTGCCACTACTGTTATAGTTAAATGCCTGTCAGTGTTTCTATTATAACCCTTTCTGTGGGAGTTTATAACTCAACCATTAAAAAAAAAATTTGCTCCAAGCTAAACCTTGACATATATATGGTTTCAGCCCAGAATACATTAAAAGAACAAATCAAAACAATAAAACTGCAAAGCCACCTCCCCTGACCCAACTTTCTAAAACATTTCTCTGGCTGTTTTTAATTTTTTAGAAGGGGAAGAGCAAAAAGTTTCAAAAAATCAAAAACTGAAAAAGAACATTCATCTCATTTGAAAGTCAACAGCAAAAGTCGAGCAACATCTGGACCAAAAATGTGGGAGCAATCCACGTCTGTGTAAAAATTTGTTGATTTCAGAATCTGCCTGGATGATGCTACGGCTGCAGACTGCAGACTGCCCGATGTTTCAGTGTCTCTTGAAGTACGCTGCTGTATGGGACAGTTAATACCTACCTGGTATYGTTACCTGATCTAAATATTGATACACGCTAAAAAGTGAAGGGACAATAGAAATATAATCAAAAGACTTATTCACACATTTTAAAAAGTCCTAATAAGAAGCTATAGGGAGTGGATCTGTAGGGAGAACTACAGTGGTAACGCTGTCAGCAACACATCCAGTTGGCATCCTGACCCATTGATACCTGATATTTTTTAAAATCAATAGCAACATAACATATCAAACTATGCCTTTGCTTATTAACTATGAATTAAAGTCCATGCACCTTCCCCTCCTATAGTGTTATAACCTCTGAAAAACAGCACTCATCGAGCAACTCATAAGAGCAATTTTGGACATGGAGAAGTCAATACCTAGGATGGGGATAGGAACAGTCACAGATGTGGTCTTAAAATATAGCCAGGAGCAACCTGTTCTGATATATATCACTTACTGAAACAGTGCACTGGGGAACATTGGCATGAACTATGCTACCTTAGGATGCCGGAGAAAACATTTTCAGAGCGCTTTGATTTTCAGCCTTTTTTTTTTCTGCTTAGTTGATTGTACTTGTTTCTTTGCAAAGCATTATTCATCCTTTATTTTGTTGACTTTTTCTAAATTACTTCAGGAAATTATCAAAGGGCTTACAGTTACAGAGGCGCCCCCAGGTTTGCTTGAGTAGCTCCATAGCTTCTGTCCAATTTACCCTACTTTGAAGTTATAAGACATCTTGTGCCATTGTTCTGTGGCTTTAGAATTCCTCATAATCTCACTACAGATTAGACTCAACTAATTAAATGTGTCATCAGCAGTCTGTCACCCTAGCACGACCTTTTACAGATCCTTAATTAATACATTAAAATTTACTAGCCTGAGTACAATACTTGCCCTCCCCCACTTAACATTTTGGAATCTTGAAATAGATCGTTTAAATCTCTCTCTGGTTTGGGGGATTTGTTTGTTTGTTTGTTTTCTTATTTTGTGTTCAACTTTTAATTCCATTTTTACTTCCCTTGCCGGGGCTTGTAATTTCCTTGAGAGTATTTTACTTTTTTCTCTTACCTTTTATGAGGTCCAAGTATTTTAATGGTCTCCTTATAGTAAGTGAATTTATTATTTTATACATGTGGATGAAGTTGACTGGACTGAGTTGGCATACAACCTTTCCGTTCTAGGAATCAATTTACACCAAGTGAGGATTTGACTCCCTGTGTTTTATACAACACATGTATGGCTCTCTGAGATGGAGGTAGACTTATGTCCATGCTTCAGATTTCTTATCTTTTGTTGGACTTTAGTATTCTGCTTGATTGTCAGAGCCTGTATTTTATGATTTAATTTAAGCACAATTCAGCTCTATAATGTAATCTATTCAGCCTACTCATTATTTCCTGATGCTGCTACAGGGTATATAGAATGACCTTGCTGTGAGATGTAAGTGTATTAACATGCAATATTTCAGTGATTTAATTTACAATGCTAAGTTCTTGCTCTGTGTGAATACAATCTAAATGCCTTGAGGAGCTCTTAGAAATGTATGGAAACACTGTCTTTTATTTATACTGCTTTGATAGGCTGTTGCACTACAGAGGCTAAATATACTTGTAATATCCCTGGTGCATATTTGTTTGCACTTCATTTTACAAGGAACTCACACAAACAATGGGAGTTCCCTGATATGCTGTCGTGGTTTAACCCCAGCCAGCAACTAAACCCCACACAGCCGCTTGCTCACTCCCCCCTGGTGGGATGGGGGAGAGACTCAGAAGGGTAAAAGTGAGAAAACTCGTGGGTTGAGATAAAGACAGTTTAATAGGGAAAGCAAAAACCACGTGCACAAGCAAAGCAAAACAAGGAATTCATTCATTCCTTCCCATCGGCAGGCAGGTGTTCAGCCATCTCCAGGAAAGCAGGGCTCCATCACATGTAACCGTTACTTGGGAAGACAAACACCATCACTCTGAACGCCCCCCCCTTCCTTCTTCTTCCCCCAGCTTTATATGCTGAGCATGACACCATAAGGTACGGAATATGCCTTTGGTCAGTTGGGGTCAGCTGTCCCAGCTGTGTCCCCTCCCAACTTCTTGTGCCCCCCCAGCCTACTCGCTGGTGGGGTGGGGTGAGAAGCAGAAAAGGCCTTGACTCTGTGTAAGCACTGCTCAGCAATAACAAAAACATCCCTGTATTATCAACACTGTTTTCAGCGCAAATCCAAAACATAGCCCCATACCACCTACTATGAAGAAARTTAACTCTATCCTAGCCAAAACCAGCACACATGTTGGCTCATTTTGCCAGCGATATGAACAGAAAGCTTAAAACCTTAGGAAGACATTCTGAAAAGTGCATAGGAGTGACCCACGTCTTTAACGATTTAAATCAGTGCAAGATGTTTTAGTATCGTTTTCCATGTGGATAGAGTTTGGCTAATGTGGACACATTTTCAAAATCCTAGCTGACATTCAAACTTGTAAATCTGTTGCAGTGATGTCTGAAGTGCTATCTGCAGCCCCCCCCATGCTGAGGACTTCTCTTGTGCACTGCTCAGACAGGTCCTTCTTCCTACACAGCTAAAATTATGCAAAATGCAACTTCTTAAAACATCCTTCAAAATGTGAACCAGTTGAGCTGGGTGACTGGGAATCAGGCTGTTGTGTAGCACTACAGGTGGAGGGAAAAGGATGAGCTTCCTGATGAGGAAATTTGCTTGAAAGGACTTTCCTATAAGGAATGACTTAGAGCTGTCATCAAGCACCATAGACCCTCCTCACCATGAGACCCAAAATGGTGATGCCATTGCAGATACCAAAGCACATGATATCTGGAAGGCTTGATAATTAAAACTAAAATTTTCAATATAACAACTCCTGAGACTAGATAAAATGAAGATCTACTTGTAACTTAAGAAAGTATTCTGCCCTGAAATAGATAGCTAGACTTCCTGTATAATGTATGAAACATATTAAACTTTTCATAATGTATTTGCATTTTTAATAAGAAGCTGTGTGAGGCAGCCAATACAAAATCCAATATAAAAAAGCATGCCTTAAATCTTGTTTCTTTCTAGTACTGAAAAGTCTCACTCTCTCCCTTCAGCAGTCATAGCCTTATATCTTCTCCAAGAAAAAGTACTTAAATCCTGTTTTTTAAAACATTCGGAGCCACTAAACTGGAGCTGTTGCATTATCCTAGGATACAGGTAGAGGTCATGGTGACTTTCATACACCTACCAATTGAAGGATTTCAACAGTCTTCCAGGACTTGAGACAAATCCATATCCATATGAAGGCGAATTTATTTTCTTTGTGCAAGGAGACTCTACTCTATACTTTCCCAGAGAAATGTCCAAACCATAATGGTTTTACCCTATCACTCTCCTGGGGAAAATGTTTCATTTCATTTCCATTAAATAATGAGAACTTCTGTAGCCCAGAAAGGGAGAGTAAGCCCAGATTTAYGGTCTTTCAGTACAATACTTAGTGTACTAAGCAGGAAATCTGGATTCCAATAGCCATTAACTTAAAATGTACAATTTTATGTCGCTACTGTGAGTATTATGGCCTGGTGGCCCAGGGGTCTCTTTTTAGTATTCTCATGTACAGAACATTAAAGAAGAATTTGGGCATTGTTGTAYTGCAATTGCCAATTTACAGACAAAAGTCTGTGAAATTTCTTGCACTGTCAAGTTTAACTTTTTGAAAGACTCCTATTGAAAAGCAAGGTCAAATTGCAATTTTAGGAGGAGAATAGGTTTCATGAACTTTGTCATCACTTCGTTTTGCCTCTATGCAAAGAAAATTGTATCTTATGTTCCAAGTCACAGCACATTTATTCTCAGATAGTTTTACACTGCATTCACCACCAAATATTTTCTGTCAAAATGTTTATATCAACCATGGAACTGTTACAGAAAGTAACTACGCTTCTATGCCTTGRAAGGAACAGATTTCATCTGGGGTTGGCACATCTTTTGTGTCACAGCATAACTGGAATATACTTCCAAAGGCTTAAGTACAGTGTAGTGATCAATAAAGTAGGAGTACAGCTATTTCTGTACTATTTAAATAAAGGTAATAACCCCCCCACCATTCATGATATTACTTGACTCCTGATAACACTGAAATCTAAACAGATTCTTCTGTGGATTTGAGCATCATGAAACTGAAGCTCTTCAGACATACTAAAAATATTTTCAAAGCATCATAGTAAACTGGATAAAAATTATTATTTCCAAATTATAACCTAGGAATTAATGAAGATGAAGATTATGGGCAAAATATAATATCTACTGGAAAGGCTCAGATTTATTTTTGCATTTATATATTCAAAACCTCAGGGTTTGAATACAAAATCTTTAGAATAAAACCCTTATGCATGAATTCTAAAGCATGGCAGAGGAAAAAGTCCAAGTGTGCACTCACTGTCACTGTGGGCTGGCTGGGTATATCCTACACTATTGAGGCTGGCCGGAGAAGGTAGGCAAGCTTATTTATGGGATGGCTCTATAGTAAACTGTGGCCTGAGTGGTCACCTGTCTGTGACCTAAGGTTTGATTTTGTGCCTCCTACCTGTTTTACCTTTGCTTATTCTCACAGGAAAAGATGATGTTGGACAGTGTAAGAGTATTTAACCTGAAGCCATATAAAGTAAGTTAYGACATAGAAAGACAAACTGTTGAGATGGTAATAATGACTCAAGGGTTCATAAAGAAAATACTGACCTTCATGAAAAGTTATACACCCCTAAAAAACCCTCACAAACAAACAGATGACAACTCAGCATGACTGTTTAAAGCCAGTTTAAAGCAATGGATGATGATGGTGAGCGTGTGAACAGATAAGTTGGTAACATGCCAAACAGCTATCTATTGTGTACTAGCTAATGGATAACTGATGTGTACTGTTGGTTGTGCATATCCTGCTTGCAAAGTATCTCTTCACACAGTAAAATAACACCCGAACAAAGGTGTTCATGAGGGAGGTTATGTTGCCATTGTCGTGGTTTAACCCCAGTTGGCAACTAAACACCATGCAGTCACTCGCTCACCCTCCCCTTCCCAGTGGGATGGGGGAGAGAATCAGAAGGGCAGAAGTAAGAAAACTCATGGGTTCAGATAAGAACAGTTTAATACTTGAAATAAAATAATAATAACAATAAAAATAACAGTAACAGTAGCAATAACAATAACAATAATAATAATAAATTGTAATGAAGAGGAAAACAATGAGAGAGAGAGAGAGAGGAACAAAACCCAGGAAAAACAAGTGATGCAACTGCTCGCCACCTGCTGACCGATGCCCAGCCAGTCCCCAAGCAGCGATCACTGTCCCCTGTCCAACTCGCCCCAGTTTATATAGTGAGCATGACATGGTATGGTATGGAATAYCCCGTTAGCCAGTTTGGGTCAGCTGTCCTGGCTATGCTCCCTCCCAGCTTCTTGTGCACCTGRCAGAGCACAGGAAGCTGAAAAGTCCTTGACTTAGTGTAAGCACTACTTAGCAACAACTAAAACATCAGTGTGTTATCAACATTATTCTCATGCTAAATCCAAAACACGGCACTATACTGTCTTCTAGGAAGAAAATTAACTCTATCCCAGCTGAAACCAGGACTCCACCCCATAAGACAACACACTTTAAACTCTATAAATCAACTGGACATACCATTCTGTCAGTAACGTGAAACACAAACCAGGGTCAGGAAGCACAACTTTTATCCCATCTCCTTCTCCTACACACCATACAGATCCCGCCTAGGTCACAGTCCAGAGTAAGAAAGCTTGCAACAGAGCTAGAATTAAGCTGACTTGTCCCTTGACTTCTTTGTAGTGTTGTAGTATCCGGCTCCTACCTTGGGAAGTCTTTGTGATTTTTGATCTAACCATGAAGCTTTTCACTGAAAATTGAAATCTATGCCTTTCTAGCTCCTCATTTATACCTTCACAGGGGAGAAATAATATCAGTTGATGGTGTCATTCATATATGATATTCCCCAGGAGACCGATCTAAATCTTCATGAGGCTTGAAGGGTCACTTGTATGTTCTTTGCTTTTCACCTGCAGAGGGTGATTTATAAAGGATAAGTTTATGATTGAATAGCTTTTGCTTGTCCTGGTTTAAATAAGTGACAATGAACAACTGCTGTACTTATAAACATGACTGGAGGTTATTTTTGATCAACTTTTTATCTCCTATTCAACCTTTCTGAAGGGAGTATAGGCTATATTAGGACTCATTTATTCAATCAAAAAATAAGAATTGAACACTTCTGTTATTTTACATGTAGATGATTTTTTGCATCTTCAACAGCCTTCATCAGTGTCRGTCTCACTAGCTTTCAGCATGCAAATAGGTACAGTTGCTGTTATGGAAATTGTAGAATTCAGATTTGACAACCTCAGAGCTGTAGAAGTGAAATAGAAATGCCATTAAATTCTTACTGCTCCAATTCACTAAGAGGCAAGATTGACCTGGGAAAGGGCCAATCTATACTCACCTCAATTAATTGTTAATGTATAAATGAATGTTATTAATGTTGATCCACCACATATGGGATTCAGCTCCTGCCATTAATGTTATGAATCCCATCACAGTGTTTTAAAGATGCCTGCATTCCTCCCCCTTCTCCTTCCCTCCCACCACATGCACACATTCTTAATAATCTTTTCATTTCCATCTTGTAGTATTGTTGTAGAGATAGACGGGGGGAGATGACAATAATATGCAGGGCATCTTCTTTATTCTTCTGTAGGAATGACAATCTGACAGGGAACCTGATGGAAGTTTTGAATTTAAAATATTGCAATATGTTTTGGTTTTTTTGTTTTGTTTTGGTTTTGGTTTTGGTTTTGGTTTTTTTTTTGTAGGTCTGTACTTGGAGCATGTTTCTGGAATAGAGCAACGCCTGTTTAAGCTCCAGCACTGATCATGAGCAACATGTATCCTAAAACAGAGTATTATATTAAAAGAAAGTCAGATCTTAAGGATCAAAAGCATTTATTCAGTCTTCAGTTGTGTGCAGTTCATCTAAAAGTTATGCATTCAGTTTGAAACAATCATCTAAGGTCATTGACTCTCATCAAAAGAAAAAAAGGCACCACAAAAGGGAATTGCACCCACCCTTCTCCTAAACACATTTCCACATAGGAAAGACCTTTCTTTCAGTTAAGGAACTGCTAAGCTTGAGAAAGGACAAAATGCTTACATATATGGACATTTTTTTACAGATACCCAGAGAAATAAGGGACAGCTGTGAAAAGACTTAAAAAATACGGTAAAGTGAAAGAATACAAAAAGCCATTTAAAGTAAGAAAATATCCTTCAAAAAAATAAAGTCATGTCCACATGAGGAAAATACAAAAGAATATTAACTCTGGAAAAAAAAAAAATGTTAAAAGCCCAATAA
>JAYKAV010003379.1:290220-306372 GCA_035582835.1 Phoebastria nigripes
AGAGAGAGAAAAAATGAGGAACACCTTGCTAAGGGAAAAAATCCAACAAGAAAGTCTTTGATACAAGATGCCTCCTAGGGAGTCTGTAGGGTCAATAAACCACGAAAGAGTGAAGGAAGTGCCTAAAAATTCAGGAATTGAAGGAAAAGTAGTTCATTCTTTCACATCTGTGTCTATTGCCAGAGATCTGAGGCATTCCCACACCAGAACCTTTCCTCACAGAAGGCTCATCAGAAAATGTGTCTGAAATTTAAGTGTGAACAGAAGAGGTTTCAGCACAACTCAACAAAATGAACAGTAACAAATTGATACAACCAGTTGGTATTCCCCCAAGAGTTGTAAAGGAACTTGAGTATGAAATAGCTAAACTGTCAAAATTGAATGTAGTAATAACTTCTCATTTATAACTGTCCTAGTACTGTAGAATGAAAGGTAACATATGTGTTTCTTCTGGTTTCTTTGGAGGGGAGAAGAAGGGTGATTTGATTTTTTTTTTTTTTTTTTTTTCCCCAAAACAGTTTAAGGAGGACCCATTGAAATGTTAACCAGAAAGACAAATCAAAGTAATACAAAATGAAAGAGTGAGATTTGTGGTCCTAAAGATTAATAATGATGTTATAGAAAAGTCAACATGATTCTTATAAAAGAAAGTCTGAACGTAAACCATTTTTAAAGGAGTCAAAAAGTGTGTGGACAAGAGAGATGGAGTCAAAAAAGTCTGATTAGCTTTCTCAAGGGTACTTGACAACATTATTCTATGAAAGGTTTTAGAGAAACAAAAGCATAAAGGGGGGAAACCACTAATCTTGTAAGTTAGTTACTGGTTATAATATAACAAATCAAGGATAGGAATAATTAGGCAGCTTTCACAGCGTAGGGAGGTCATCAGTGGAGAACTACAGGGACCTGTTCTAAGGCCTTTGCTCTTGAAAATACTAATAAAGTCATAATAAGTGGAAAGTCATGACAAAATTTGCCAAAATAACTATCCAATTCAAATTTGTAAAGATAAAATCAAATTAAATTCAGCATCAACAAATGCTGATGATGTACATGAATAAAAAACCTRTCTTTGAATACAAAGTAAAAGTCCCGAAGTAGTTATAACAAAAAAGATCTTAGACATATAAGCAGTTCCATCAAAACAAAGTGGTCAAAAAAGCATAACTAGGTATTAGCAATTACTAGGAGCTAAGTAGAGAACAAACATAGATACAAAGATTTACCATTGCAGAAACCCATGATGCTTCTTCTAACACAAGAGTACTGCACAGAGGTCTGGTCCCCTACTTCAGAAGATTTGCATTAGTAAGTGAAAAGAGATGAAGAAGGGCAGCAAGGATAATCAGAAGTAGGGAATGAAGAAGAGCAAAGACAACAGGTTCAGATTTTGAAATGATCAAAGAGGTGGAAACCTGAGGAGAAAACTAGGCCAGCTACTAAAGGACTATCTGACTGTATTGCAGATTTACAGCTGGAATCTTTTAAATGTGAGATAATCATAGAATCATAGAATYATTTAGGTTGGAAAAGACCTTTAAGATCATCAAGTCCAACCATTAACCTAGCACTGCCAAGTCCACCACTAAACCATGTCCCTACGAACCACATCCACATGTCTTTTAAATACCTCCAGGGATGGTGACTCAACCACTTCCCTGGGCAGCCTGTTCCAATGCTTGACGACCCTTTCTGTGAAGAAATTTTTCCTAATGTCCAATCTAAACCTCTCCTGGYGCAACTTGAGGCCATTTCCTCTTGTCTTATCACTAGTTGCTTGGGAGAAGAGACCWACACCCACCTCACTCCAACCTCCTTTCAGGTAGTTGTAGAGAGCGATAAGGTCTCCTCTCAGCCTCCTTTTCTCCAGACTAAACAACCCCAGTTCCCTCAGCCGTTCCTTGTAAGACTTGTTCTCCAGACTCTTCACCAGCTCCGTTGCCCTCCTCTGGACACGCTCCAGCACCTCAATGTCTTTCTTTGTAGTGAGGGGCCCAAAACTGAACACAGTATTCGAGGTGCGGCCTCACCAGTGCCGAGTACAGGGGGACAATCCCTTCCCTACTCCTGCTGGCCACACTATTTCTGATAYAGGCCAGGATGCCATTGGCYTTCTTGGCCATCTGGGCACACTGCCGGCTCATATTCAGCCGGCTGTCAGCCAACACCCCCAGGTCCTTTTCYGCCAGGCAGCTTTCCAGCCACTCTTSCCCMAGCCTGTAGCGTTGCATGGGGTTGTTGTGGCTGAAGTGCAGGACCCRGCACTTGGCCTTGTTGAATCTCATGCAGTTGGCCTTGGCCCATTGATCCAGCCTGTCCAGATCCCTCTGTCAAGCCTTCCTATCTTCAAGGAGATCAACACTCCYGCCCAACTTGGTGTCGTCTGCCAACTTACTGAGGGTGCATTCGATCCCCTCGTCCAGATCACTGATAAAGATATTAAAGAGAACTGGCCCCAGTACTGAKCCCTGGGGAACACCACTTGTGACTGGCCACCAACTGGATTTAACTCCATTCACCACCACTCTTTGGGCCCAGCCATCCAGCCAGTTTTTTACTCAGCGAAGAGTGCACCTGTCCAAGCCATTAGCAGCCAGTTTCTCCAGGAGAATGCTGTGTCAAAGGCTTTACTAAAGTCTAGGTAGACAACATCCACAGCCTTTCCCTCATSCAYTMRGYRGGTCRCCTKGTCATAGAAGGAGATCAGGTTAGTCAAGCAGGACCTGCCTTTCATAAACCCATGCTGAGTGGGCCTGATCACCTGGTTGTCCTGTATGTGCTGCATGATGGCACTCAAGATGATCTGCTCCATAACCTTCCCTGGCACTGAGGTCAGACTGACAGGCCTGCAGTTCCCTGSATCTTCCTTCCAGCCCTTCCTGTAGATGGGCATCACGTTTGCTAACCTCTGGTCAACTGGGACCTCCCCAGTTAGCCAGGACTGCTGATAACCAATTGAAAGTGGCTTGGTGAGCACTTCTGCCAGCTCCCTCAGTACCCTTGGGTGGATCCCACCCAGCCCCGTAGACCTGTGTGTGTCTAAGTGGTGTAGCAGGTCGCTAACCATTTCCCCTTGGGTTATGGGGGCTTCATTCTGCTCCCTGTCCCTGTCTTCCAGCTCAGGAGGCTGGGTACCCTGAGAACAACTGGTCTTACTATTAAAGACTGAGGCAAAGAAGGCGTTAAGTACCTCAGCCTTTTCCTCATCCTTTGTCACTATGTTTCCCCTCACATCCAATAAAGGATGGAGATTCTCCTTAGCCCTCCTTTTGTTGTTGGTGTATTTATAGAAACATTTTTTTATTGTCTTTTGCAGCAGTAGCCAGATTAAGTTTTAGCTGGGCTTTGGCCCTTGTAATTTTCTCCCTGCATAACCTCACGACACCCTTGTAGTCCTCCTGAGTTGCCTGCCCCTTCTTCCAAAGGTCATAAACTCTCTTTTTTTTCCTGAGTTCCAGCCAAAACTCTCTGTTCAGCCAGGCCAATCTTATTCCCCACTGGCTCRTCTTTCAGCACAGGGGGACGGCCTGCTCCTGCACCTTTAAGATTTCCTTCTTGAAGAATGTCCAGCCTTCCTGGATTCCTCTGCCCTTCAGGACTGCCTCCCAAGAGACTCTGTCAACCAGGCTCCTAAACAGGCCACAGTCTGCCCTCCGGAAGTCTAAGGTGGCAGTTCTGCTGACCCCCCTCCTTACTTCTCCAAGAATCGAAAACATTTTGTGATTACTATGCCCAAGATGGCCTCCAACCATCACATYACCCACAAGTCCTTCTCCATTCACAAACAACAGGTCCAGTGGGGCGCCTTCCCTAGTTGGCTCCCTCACCAACTGTGTGAGGAAATTATCTTCCACACACTCCAGGAACCTCCTAGACTGTTTCCTCTCTGCTGTGTTGTATTTCCAGCAGACATCTGGTCAATTGTGAGACTTCTCCCAGTTGCTTATAGAATATTTTGTCTGTCTCTTCGTCCTGGTTGGGTGGTCTATAACAGACTCCCACCATGATATCTGCCTTGTTGGCCTTCCCCCTGATTCTTACCCATAAACACTCAACCCTATCATCACCATCATTAAGCTCTAGACAGTCAAAACACCCCCTAACATACAGGGCTACCCCACCACCTCTCCTTCCTTGCCTATCCCTTCTGAAGAGTTTATAGCCATCTGTTGCAGCACTCCAGTTGTGCAAGTCATCCCACCATGTTTCCATGATTGCAGCTATATCATAGCTTTCCTGCTGCACTATGGCTTCCAGCTCCTCCTGTTTGTTGCCCATGCTGCGTGCATTGGTGTAGATGCACTTCAGTTGGGCTATTGATCCTGCCAGCTTTTTGCGGGGAGAAGCCCTAATTCCTGTGTGACCATTCTCAGGCACTTCTGTGGTTTCTAACACATCAATAAGCCTTGCATCTTCGCTGCCACGTGGATCTCCATCGTCTACCTCCACTGAGACAGCAGACCGAAGGACCTTGCTAGCACACYGTCCCTCAAACATTGGTGTGCCAACCCCAGGCTTATCTCTAGTGAGCCTGGTTTTATCCCTTTCCCCCTTCAAATCTAGTTTAAAGCTCTTTCAATGAGCCCTGCTAACTCCTGTGCAAAGATCCTTTTCCCCCTTTGAGACAGGTGTACCCCGTCTGTTGCCAGCAGGGGTGTGGCAACTCCCAGAAGACGACATTAAAAGATTAAGATGGGTATTATATTTAAATACTATTAATTCAAGAGTTGGTAGTGGGACTGGATGTCTCAATATCTCTCTTTTTATGTTTAAAATCAAATTCCCATTTTAAATCCATATAGAGATTGCCCACCTATGAAATTATCATGAAATCAAACTGTTTGTTAGCAGTTAGTAGTCCATTGTTGCTTACTTAAAACAAACGTACTGAGTTTTTCAAAGGAAAGCTTTGAAAAATCTCCATTATTCTTACCCTTATGTGATAAAACATGTTTTTCTATATTGAAATAGTTTATTTTCTAGAGATGTATGTAATTTATGTAATACTGATGTTTCCTAATAATATTATTTTAAACTTTTTTTTCTCAGATTGGTAACAAAATGGAAGCTGATGAATGTGTCATTGTTCATTTATTAATGTTTATTATCTCTTCAGAAGTTTTACTTTGCGATTCTTTTTAAAGAGCATTAAAAAAAACCCCAAAATCCCTGAATTCATTTTGGGTCAAAAATGTAGTCTTACAGTGAAAATATTAACCTGAAAAGAAAAACATGTCTATTGTAAGAATGCTTTACATTTAGGGTACCTTTGCATAATCCATGCCTTGACAGGATTTAGGATGTAGTAAAAATTTCACCAGCTTTAATACGTTATCTTATCTTAGCAATTTTTCACAACGGTAAGTCCTCTAGGTTAGAATTTAATTTAGTTTGGGTCACTGCACTTTTTCCCCCTGAAATGGAAAGTTTCAGCTGAAAAAAATTAAACAAATGAAATATCTATACTGTTGATTTGCAAGAAACAAACCAATTATGATCATCAGTGGAAGTGACCATCCCATCTAAATAATAAGTCAGCAAATCTTTACTAACTGTAGCAATGAAATCTCCAGTCCAGGGGWCGAGAAGTATATAGAGACCACATCAACTCTACATAATGCTGAGCACAAAGATCTCCTCTGAGCCCGTTTTTGTGCTTCTATGGCCCTAAAACCTAAAACTGCCTCATGAATATTTTTCAGTTCAGAGTGCCTGAGACAATGTGTGGCTATACCATAGGTCAGAAGAACAATGTTTTATCAACATCAATCTAACAGTACATGCTGCCTACCCTGGATGTGATCTGGGAGTGCATATGAGTGTTACAAGTTTTCTGAAGTAGCATTAGAGGAGTTTGTGGGTAGGGGGTGCACAAGTTATGTCCACACCATATTTCAATTAGAGTATGTTCAGACATCTTCGCTATTTCACATGCCATTGTGCCTGAATATTATAGACCCTTCTAATAGGCTTTCTGTCCCTAGCTAATATGCTTTATACAAACCATAATACAGTCCCCAAAACACAGATGAATTAAAATTCATGAGGTATACATACATATATATATTTTTTTATACATTTTTTTTTTTTTTCTTCAATGGAGACAATACATATCTACCCTACAGGAGCCCATGAACCCTCAGATGAACGACAGGCATCATCTTATTGCAGAGTGCATGAGATAGGACAGGACCAAAGCTCACTAAACAATTTTATCATGAGTCTGTAAAACAGTTTTTTGCTGTTGCAGATTGCTGTGTCCATTGAAGTTTCAGAAAGCATCATAACTCTAAATGCCAGCTGACTTTTTGTAAGAGTGTCTTCTATTCTCTTCAAGCCTCCAAACTCCATGGTACAATGAAAAAGAATAGTATAAGAAAATAATTAGAGAAAATATAAGCAGGAAAATATCCTAAAATTTTAATAATGTAATAAATTTAAGATAAATCTGTAGTTATTTGGGTTAGAAACTTCAATGACTCTGAGTGAATTGAATCAACAACACTAAAAGAAGGCAACAGACAATATACTTACAATTCTAAGAAAATTGTGAAAATTTTGAATGCAGCTAGACAAAGTTGCATTATAAACAGTGGATTTGCTTCAGACTTTTATGTAATTGATATATTTTGTCTGGTGAACCTTGTTCTACCCCACTTAAAATGAAATAAATGACTTAACTGTATTTTCTAAAATGGATTCCAAGACAAAAATGTTAGCTGAGCTATGCACTGACAGAAAATTACTCTTTGCTAAGTGCTTGTAGAGAATTTTTAAGTTCACTTGAAGCATTCATCTTTAAGGCAGATAATATAAAAATGAATAAATAAACAATGGCATTAAGTGGAAGGAGGATGGGAAAGAAGTATTTGTAGTAAAAAGATTTGTGTAGCCAAGGGACAAGATGGGTCAAACCAAAACTATCAGCACTACAATAAAAGAATCCTGATATATTCTCCTAATACAGCATTAATGTCTTGCCATAGTGGTGATCTTTGTGACCTTAGCAAGATCTACTGCAGTTTCTCATGAGAACTCTGTGTTGACTTATAACCTTGCTGATACACACAGGAACATATAAATGACACAGATGTGCTATCAGTTAGAAACATAAGCTTCTTTTGGATCTTTTCAAATCCCATAGTTCATTGCTAAGGAACAGGAATAAAATAAATACATTTTGTATGACACAGAATTGTCTCAGTTATAAGAAGGAAAACATCAGAAAATGTCATGAGCTGAATGTAAGGGGAGAGTATGTGGAGCTGTGGACATTATTACATAAAACATATCATGCGTATCATCAGCTGCACTTTTCAGCGTTACATCTCCAAAGTCATGAAGTACTTTTTCAGAATGAAGATGTCATGAGCCATTGCACAGACTTTGGCCTTTGAATACTCAACTGCTTGGGAAAAGTTCAGCTGATTTTTCAGTATTTCCTGAATCATTCAGGAACCAGACAGATTTAATTTAAAGACCATTTATCTTTTCTGTGGTCTGTAACTGTAGTTACGTTTTAGGGGTAGACAGTGTCATCCCTACTATGAAGATAATAGTATACATATTTACAGGAATTGTGTATGAGAAAGTGCATAGGAAGCTCTTATTTAGAAAGTTTAATAATAAGCATTAAAAAAATGCCCAGTATGTCTTAAAGCATAATGATCTCTCTAGAGTGTGACTAAAAGCTTAAGATATTAAAATTGGCTGATTAAGAAATCATTTGTGTTCCCCTCCTGTGGCAAGATATATATAATGATTTTTGTTAAGCAGAGGCATGCCAATCAAACATGACGTATAACTTGCTAGTAAGACACAAAGGTATAGGCAAGTAAAAAGAAAGAACAGTCAAGATGATGAAAGTGAAAGGCAGGTTCCTGCTGCTGCTTTACCAGCCAACTTTATCCTGCCAACTTTATCCTTTTCTTAAAGCAAGATCTTATAAGTAGAGGGCTTTTTTTTTTWAAAATTGTATATAAATATAATCCATATTGTAGAACTGCAATATATATATATATATAAAAAAAATACATTTTCAAAGGCCCTTGAAGACTTCAGCCTCTAGCAATTTAAAGTGGCTATTCTCCAAACTATTAACCAGCTTCCAAATTGCTTGTATAATTCACATTTTTAAAGGGAAAAAAAAAGGTCATAAAACTTTAGTACATATGACAGCACTAAAAATAAGCATAAACAATATATGTTTTTATATGTAAAACCTATTCATTACAGAGTGACAATAAGATGCTTCAGGATTCTGAACTTGTGATTAATGTACTTCTTGTTTGCATCAGCTTCACTTCATGCCTCGCTACACACCCAAGGTGTCCATTAATCAGCACTGCCGCATAGTCTGTCATATCTTGTTGCTTAAATAACACAATCACTCATGGTGGGAGTTACCTAGAACTACACCAGATTTTTCCACTTTGAGCTTTAGAACTTCTTAAGTGGCTTTTGCAAGACATTTTATCATCATTCTAGCAGTTTCACAGACACATGAACGTCGCATGTAGAAGTGGAGCAAATGAAATCTTTTTAATGTGTAGATATCCTTGTTCTCCATTTAAGGAGTTTTACTCAGCATATTATGCAGTGAGTTCCAGTGGCTTCATTTAAGACTTTCAGATGCAGTAGGATGGTACTGGAATTATATGATAGTTGTAATTTAAAATAAAGTGTGATCTCTTTGTCAATGGGTCCTCTGAGGATGACAGTAACATCCTCATGGATTTAATGAAAAATAGAAGGTATCTGTATTTTGAAGAAAAAATATAAAACATTTGAAAAGAGAGACTGAAATCTGTCAATATTCTGCCAAATATTATTTGGGGAAAAAAAAAATCATTTTTAATGACAGTCACAATTTTGTGCAAAAAATCATAGGAAACCAAAATTTCTTATTCCATTGATTTCTCCCTTCTTTAAGGGAGCATCTCACATGTTGGAGTGTCAAAAGAACTGATGTTTCTCCCAAAAAAGGATTTAAAATAAAAATAAAACATTTTTTGACATAGGGAAAGCAGTGTTTTTACCAAAACACAGAAATATATTGGTAAAAGCAAGGGAAAAAAATAGAATAGTTCCAGCTGGAATACARTAGAATAGAATATTTCAGTTGGAAGGGACCTACAACGATCATCTAGTCCAACTGCTTGACCAATTCAGGGCTGACTAAGTTAAAGCATGTTATTAAGGGCATTGTCCAAATGCCTCTTAAACACTGACAGGCTTGGGGCATCGACCACCTCTCTAGGAAGCCTGTTCCAGTGTTTGACCACCCTCTCGGTAAAGAAATGCTTCCTAATGTCCAGTCTAAACCTCCCCTGGCACAGCTTTGAACCATTCCCATGTGTCCCATCACTGGATACCAGGGAGAAGAGATCAGCACCTCCCTCYCCACTTCCCCTCCTCAGGAAGCTGTAGAGAGCAAGGAGGTCGCCCCTCAGCCTCCCTTTCTCCAAACTAGACAAGCCCAAAGTCCTCAGCCGCTCCTCACAGGACATGCCTTCCAGCCCTTTCACCAGCTTTGTTGCCCTCCTCTGGACACATTCAAGGACCTTCACATCCTTCTTAAGTTGTGGGGCCCAGAACTGCACACAGTACTCAAGGTGAGGTCGCACCAACACTAAATACAGCAGGATAATCACCTCTTTTGACTGGCTAAATCTAGAATTTAATGCTTATTCTAAGTTAAAAATTTGAACAGTGTTCTGTCTCTGTGAATGCCAGCAGAGAGAAATACTAGTATCTAGATTTATGCTACTGGTTTAGGAAAATGTCTGTTTATCTCAAGCATATAAAGGCTGAGAAAAGATGGTGCACAACTTTTAAGAAGACAATTAATTAATGTAATGATTTCTGTTTCTAGACTTTTAAAAAATATGTAACGGTGTGTCTGTGGAAATTGCAAACCTCAGTTTGGGGGCAATATAAGATAGGAACTGTTGTTGTAATGCAAGTTAAAAAATCCCCACCAAACCCTACATAAGAATGAGAACAAAATTCTGTATTTAAGACTAAACTTCACACTTTTTTTTTCCCTTTTTTTTCTATTGCAGAGTCCAGACACAAGAATTATTAATTCTCTTGGTGTGGATCTCAAGAAGGTACTGGTTTATATAAAATGTGAAAGTAGGCAGAAGTCAACATTCTTCAGAACCACTACTTCAGCAAGAATTAGAACAATTAAGCAAAAGAGAAAGGAGGATAGCAATTTCCTGACCATAAACCAAAGCAGTGAAAACCAAGAGATTTTTAAAGTGGAGAATGATTAACTGCAATTGTGCTCTACTTGCATTCAGAAGCGGCACTCCACATTCATTAGTTATTTCCCAATACTGAACTGAGATTAATAAATTGGACATATGCTTCACACCAAGGATATGTAATAAATTCCTAGAACCTGCATGTTTTTGTCACTGGGAGGTAACATAGAAGACAGAAATTTGCATATTGAAAGGTGTTTTACTACAGTTTTAATACACAAACAATGTCTTTGCTATTTTGTATACCAAAACACAAAAACCCACACTTGCCAACTTCAGATGGTTGAACTCCAGATGGGCCATTACCACCTTATAATCAGAAGATCTTTCTACAAAGACAGTCTCATGGTAATGTGTTCTATTGCTTGGCTATGTTTTATAGATGAGGAAATGAAACAGAAAAAGATTTGAGCCCAAATTCTGCCTGTATTATGCTCTGTACCACCAGTTTCTTCTGACCTCAGTAAAGTAAGTAAATCAGAGAACAATTATAATGCATGATTTGCTCAAGATCCCTTGAAAACCTGGTGAGATTTGAAACAGACCCTATTACCTTTAAATGAATTCTAAACCTGAAGATTACCAAGCAGGATTTTAGTATCTTGTCTTTTCCTAAGTTGATATAAATTCCATTGTTTAATACTTCTAATGAAATTAATCCTATAAAAATTTGTTTCTTGAGATTAAGCTATTAAAATAAATGTTTTATGTATTAACAGATATGTTAGCATGCCCAAGGTTTAGACGGATATTTCTCCAGGCTTTTGTACAAAATTTATCTCAACATGAATAGATTTAAGTAACTGGGAAATCTACATGAAGTAAAGAACCCTAAAAAATTCTATTGTCAATTAAAATTTATTTGTTTAGTATTCAGACTCCAGAAAGCATTTGCATACCATTGTGATAGGATGAGGTTTGCGTGCACAGCATGCAAATAATTTTCTTAACACATGGATCATGACAGATATGCAGCATGTAATTTCTATAAAGATTCTTCATCAAAAAAAGAAARAAGGAAATACGTGGGTGTGTTTTACATAGTAAGGCACACGAAACAGAGTACATTTTGAGTAAGTAAAAGCAACTGCTTTGTGAATGGTCAACAGACTCAAAGTAGCCTATTCAAAGCAATTTGTTGAATATTTATGATTAAAAAATACATTTGCAAGATGAACAATTTATGCACAAAATGTTCACAGTTTATTCAACCAGTTTGAATAGTAAGTATTCTCTTTAAGGAACCTCTTAATCCTTTAGGAGATGTTTCTTTCCTCAATTAATGGAACCTGTGAGTCATGGGGTGTTTATAGCACCTGTACTCCCATCAAATACGAAATTCTTTAGTTGGGTTGCTAAGGCAGAGAAAATAAAAGGCATGACAGTTCAAACCTGTGTCTTTATTGTGGGCGGATATAAACACAGCAAAATAACAAAAAAGTAGGATATACAGTAGCGAATAACATAGGTTTATGAATAACAGAATACAGTTTTACAGAATTGTTTAACAAAAGCTTTATTTCATATTCTTGGCTTGTTTTGTTTTTTTTTTCCAGAGTAAAAATAAAAAGAAATTATAGATATATTTGAAGATATAACAAATACAGATATAGATATAACAGAAACAGATACAAGCTTAACAGTCACCAGAGAGATTTTCTGTGGTCCATAGGTGACGTCATCTATCTGAGATCCAAAATCCTGAGCGAAAAAAGGTAAGAAGCATTCATTTAAAAAAAAAAAAAAAAAAAAAAAAAAAGTCTTAGTTAAGATGTGCAGGATTATACCAAAGCTGTACAAACCAGTTTGTGTCTACCTCTTTCCTCTCAGCTCACTATAACAAGCAAAATTAATGTTTGATTTCTTTAATTACAAAAATCTATATAGACTACAACAGCTGAAAGTAGTGAAATGCCAACATTTGATACAGCTCCCTTGCACATAAGCATTATCATAGTATCATAGAATCATAGAATAGTTTGGATTGGAAGGGACCTTTTAAAGGTCATCTAGTCCAACCCCCCTGCCATGGGCAGGGATGTCTTCAACTAGATCAGGTTGCTCAGAGCCCCCAGTATATTGTATATATATGTTTATGATCTCTTTAAGCCAAAGCACTCATGACTTATTCAGCATGCTGGAAGAATGGGCTCAGGGTAAAAAAGTAAAGATGCATCATAAATGGTGTTAATGGAAGGAAGAATACTTCATTTTCTCTAGATACTGGGAGTTACATAGAGAATAAAGCAGAACTGCAGAAGCAAAATTTTAAATCTCCTGGTTTAAGTGACTATCACTAAAAATAAAATAAAAAATAAAATTCAATCCAATTCCTGCCTCAGCTACAGGTTTTCTATGATATTCTTATGAATTTACATGACAAGCATCTTGTCACTAGTTTTTGGCAATGGTTTAATTCTCATTTTTGGTGTCTTACACAAGCCCAAAGCTTAATATACATCGCGGTAAGCACCCATATCTATAACTGATGTAACTGGGAGAGTGGGTAACAGCCCATATTATCATATGGCTGGATGCCAGCAGGTCTAAGATGTGCTGCACAACTAGGACCACAGAAGAAATTATTGGTTCAGGCTTGTCCTTATTTGTGAAATGTTGTCCTATATCAGAGAAGGCAACCATAACTGACATGGCAGGGCTACCACAGTTTGGAATTCCAGGAAGCAAAATAACTACTTATATTGCACAGTATTTCGATGAATATCAGTAAATACAGTGGGATCGCCTTGAAAAGATGCAGGAAAAGGATGTACTAGTCTCAGTTCTGGGTTGCTACCTACTCATTACATTGAAGTTATCATGTGTCCTATGGGGTTCAGGAAATCACAGGTTATCATAAAACACTTTCAGAAGTATTGGGTGATTGTTGCCTGGGTAACTTGAATTCTAGCATCCCCTAATTAAGTGCTTAACTTACTTTCTTAAGAGATTCTTTTTTAAGAATCTTGTTGGCATAATCATCTACCTCATTAAACTGGTTCCACGCCAGTGTGACTGAACTCTTGTCAACAGAGTCAAAGCAAAGCAAAACTGGTGCAGTGAGGTGAAGAATCAGGAGTAACATGAATAAAACAGTCAAGTTGACCTTTCACCTTGTCAGACTTTTTTCTTGTTAATATTTATATAATTATGCTTAGCTAGATACACAAGTGGGAATTAAGATTTGAAAGGAATGGTCTGAGACTGCTAGGGTTTTCTTTGAAATATTTTGGGGGGGGAGGTTGGGGGTTTTTGTTTAGTTTTTTTTCCCCTCTTTAAAATAACCTGCCAACTTTTGGAACTCATTATATTCACGTAATGCATCTAAGCAGCACAGTGCCCAGTAAGTACTTCAAAATGGGATTTATCCTAACAATATGATGATTAGGAAGTTGCATTAGGTAATTCCTATGCAGTGCCAGGAAAAGGCTGAAATTTTGGTCTCCTCAAGATCTCACAGCTGAATAAAATTAAAAGGATATCTACTAYAGAGTAATATTTATCATCTTGAACAACTTAACTGCTGAAGTTAAGAGTGCATATTATCCTTTACTTTAAAAAATCAGGGAGTTAGTACTTGAAAACATAGCATATTTCCCTTTGTTTCTCCAAACAGATCAGTTAACACACTGAAAACTAAAGGACCAAACTCCATGTTTTCAGAGCTGTATTCAAATTCACATTACCAATTTCCACCTGCCTAAGCATCAGACCTGCAGTACTCTGAAGCAGGCTGTCCAGTTCCACATGTTGGAGCTCTTCCTTTTTCCTTATCTTACTGAAATATTTCAATATGCTTTGGRTCAGAAAAGGAGTGAGTGTAGCTACAGATATATTAAATGTGCTCAGGCTGTTGCTTGCACTGAGGTCAAATGGCACAGAAAGGCCTGCATGTATAACCTACAGCTCTCATCCTACAAAGGGGAGCCACTGCATGAAGACAATCCTCTGGAAATGGTTCCTTCTCCATGAAAACTCTCATACTGTACTCAGGAATTGTTTAGGAAAGTACTTGTTGGCCTGGACCGAGACAGCACCAGGCACATTTTGAGCAATTTAATATTATAAATAATCAGATTCCAGTACCTATCAAGTTCCCTTGATGACTTTTTTTGACAAGTATAACCATAAACTCTGTATTTGTACGATACTACAGTTTATAAGTTTGGGTACATACAGGAAGGTGAAGAAGATCCTAATATTTAAGTCAATATTTAAAACAGCCATATTATAATATGTATTATAGATACATAATCTTACATTATGACTTCCAACAGATCAGACATCTGAACACTTTATTGTAAGGAGAAAAGTCACAGTAGGAGGAAGAGAGATGCCATCTGGACGTATGACCACATGCAGTATTGGTTAAGCACAACACATAAAATGTTGCTATATGGAGCATAGTCCTTTTTGTTGTTTTCCTCCTTCATTTTTTGCAGGGTGATGAAATTGCCTAAACCTCTTAGACACTATAATAAGGCAGGCAGGTAAATGTCGTTTTCTTATCCTCTTAAAAAGACTTCTCAAGGGYGTTCTAGGACACAATAGTCTATATTGAATGGATGAATATCATCAGGATTTCGACAGTTAGACACAGACACAGAAGCAGACAGAAGGGAGGCAGAGAGGTCATGATTCCTGGGCAAGGCAATATCATCTTTTTCTGAAACTAGCTTATGATGACAAAACCACACATGGACATTTATTCACAATACAGCAAAGCACCTGAATGTATGCTTGGACTTGTTTATGGCTTCCATATATCAAAACACTTCAAAACTAGAAAGGGAGACAGGATCCTTGCCTTGAAGAGTTCTCAGTTTATTTTGTGTACATTAAATGTATCTTAATTTAATATAGCCCCCACATGACTAGCACAAATTCTAACTTTAGATTTTGTAATCTCAGTTGGAAAGATATCCCAGAGCTATTAAGATAACCGTGTCTTTTAACCTTTCTACAATTATGTAGGTGATTCAAAGATGACAACTCTATGACACCTAAATCCATTTACTGGATTTATACAATACTTCAAACTCCTTTGCATAATAGGAGAAAATTTGGAAAATGGAAAATCTTGTAATTTTAATGTACAAAATTTCAAGCTTGAAGATCTACTAAAAAGAAACTCAAGAGTGACAGACTGTCATCAGTGTGTGCAAGATTCTGGGAAGGCAAAATGCAAAGAGGGAATTAATCAGAATATACAAAAGAAAAAGGCTACTTAAACCCTATTGTCGTTCTTCCGGTAAAGTTAAAATGTGTAAGATGAAACTAGACATGGAGGAAAAGAAGAAAAGAAATATGCAGAATAATTGGGCTACGTCAGGTAACCTGAATCAGTACAAAGTGTATTTGCATCAGTAAAAGACATGCATAACACAAATGCTACTAAAAATAAAAGCTAGTTTTATGACCATTTTATTCCCTTGTCCTTCAGCTAGTTCATGTTCAAACACAAAAGAAAGAAAACTAATGCAGGGATATACAGAAGTGCTTTCATGATCCTAACTATTATCATAACTGTATTCCTGTCAGAAGTCATTGGTAAGCAAGCTAATCCTTACATATTTTTATAGTTTTCCTTCACTGGTTTACTGTATTACTCCCATACTGCATGGGATTTTTTTCCTTGCAGTTACCAAAGTTCCTATGAAATAGTCATTATTGATCGCTTTCTTTTCATTGGATGGGTGGGTAGATATGATAGTATTGCTGAGCTGCTGTGTTAGACATTGTCTATTTCATTTGGACCTGTACTAGATAGAATGTCTGTAAAAGCATAGTGAGTGTGGCTTTCATCAAAGCTCCCTGCAAAACTAAATCAAAAGACTGTGTTTCAAAAAAGACTTGTGTTGTGGTTTAACCCGGCAGGCAG
>JAYKAV010003380.1:0-81108 GCA_035582835.1 Phoebastria nigripes
GCCACCTGGTTAGTCAACACCAGGGGATCTTTCAATCGAGCTGGCCCTGCCCAATCAAAACTTTTACGTACTGTAGACGAGGATAAAGTCCCTGTAGTGCACATAAGAAATATGCTGGGGAAGACAGTCTGGGTTAGTCCTGCCTCGGGCAAGGGAAAACCCATTGGTGGGATTGCCTTTGCTCAAGGACCTGGGTGCACTTGGTGGGTAATGCGAAAGAATGGGGAAGTCCAATGTGTACCTCAAGGGGATTTGATTTTGGGTGAAACTAGCCAATGAACTGAACTATATGATGTTAATTGCTATATAATACTGTATGTCATCACTTCTATGGTTGCTATAGGCCATATCAAYGGTATTACAGTAAGAATCAACCAGATTAATGAAGAATGAACTTTGATGAAACCAAGCAAATTGCAGTGGTGATGGAACCAGAACCGGCTTCAGCATGCAACAATCCAACACCATACACCATGTCTCCTGCCCTGAAAGACTGTTATGACAGATGGAGCCCAAAGTCATGGACTGAATGAACTCAATGGACGTTTTAGAGGGATGGCCCATAGACTAAGGGCATGATATCTCTGTGTGTGTGTGTGTGTGTGTGTGTATATATATCTCAACAGACAAGAAAAGTGGTGGTGATTAATTAGAATGTATTGGAAAATGTGAGATCTAGGATGACGTAGATGGTATAGAATAAGGGGTGGATACTGTCCTGGTTTCGGCTGGGATAGAGTTAATTTTCTTCCTAGTGCTGTGTTTTGGATTTAGTATGAAAAGAATGTTGATAACACAMTGATGTTTTTAGTTGTTGCTAAGTAGTCTGCTAGTCAAGGACTTTTTCAGTTTCCCGTGCTCTGCCAGGTGCACAAGAAGCTGGGAGGGAGCRTAGCCGGGACAGCTAGCCCAACTGGCCAACGGGGTATTCCATACCATGTGACGTCATGCTCAATATATAAATAGGAGGCATGGTCCATGAAGGAGGGATCGCTGCTTGAGTATTGCTCAGCGGGTGGTGAGCAGTTGCATTGTGCATCACTCATTTTGTATATTCTATCATTATTATTATTATTATTATTATTATCATTATTTTCCCTTCCTTTTCTGTTTTATTAAACTGTCTTTATCTCAATCCATGAATTTTACTTTTTTTTTTCCGATTCTCTCCTGCATCCCACTGAGGGGAGGGAGGAGTTAGCGAGCGGCTGTGTGGTGTTTGGCTGCCTGCCGGATTAAACCACAACAAACAGCAAATTTGAAAATCATCCTAACTGTTTTTAAGTAAAGAAGTAGTAATAATAAAAATCTGCCATCCTTTAGATTTCAGTAGATGAAAAATAAATCATTGTTTCAGAAGATGTGAATGAAGATATCTGTGCTTTATTCCCATTTTTGGTAAACTGTACCTTATTTCATATCTTTACCAGTGATCTTTAAGCAGGAATAAATAACGGTTAGAATGTGAAAGTACGGAAATTATTTTTGCAGTTTCACCTTTAGCAATGCTCATCTAAAACTTATGGAATGTACTCCCTCTCTAGCAAAATGAGAATGGATATTGAATTGGATTTATACAAAGAACTGCTACAGAAATCTACAGAAACAAATTTTYATGGGCCTGCAGATGAAATGCTGAAAAATGTGGCTGCCTATTGCTCAGACTGGCAGCTAATTAGTATCATTTGTAGGAGGGAGAGGAAAGGATGAGGAAATTCCAGTTATTTGAAGGAAAGAGCAGATTAGTGTTCTGTACACCTGGAATTATCTTTTAGATTATGCTACCAAGCTGAGGAAAGCAGAATCCTCTGCCTTCACCTTGTGGGCAGAGTGAAGAGAATAGAAAGCGAGCATGACAGTTTTCCTACTCAGTTTTGCCAATGTGTCTTCTATCAGGGCAAGTGTGCAATAAGCTATCAAATTCAGTTTGTAGTCTCCTAGATAGTTGACCGAGGTGGCAATTCTGATGCATAAGCGATGAGACGAGATCTGTAGCTTTGCAATCTAAGGCTTGAGGTCCTATGAGTTCTAATTGATTTTTTAAACTTTCTGCCACTCCCCTGCACAGAACTGTGTAGATTTCTGAAAACAAGTTCTATTTGTGATGGGGATATGAGATTCAACATTAGCATATGTTAAAGTTCAGGGATAGTAAAAATCACCCTGTTCTAGCTCAAATGCAATGGAAGCCTACGAATTCTTTGATACCAAAAAGGTTGTTTTCTCTAGTCTTTGAAGGGGTGTGGGCGGAGAGGGTTTCTTTTCTCCCTCTTTTTCTTTCTCTTTTTCTTCCTTTCTCAATAAAGTTAGGGCCAGGAAAAAAGAGGAAAGCCACAAAAATATGCAATTTTCAAAATAATGCTCAATATATTATAAGGACTGTATCTTGCCAAATGTTTCCAGTACTTTATTTTACAATGTATTCTTCTCAGACTATAGTCATTCATCCTGTGCTAGCTATGCGTGACTCAGTAAAGAAGATACTAAGACCCATCTGTACTTGAGTATTTATGACCACTTTTCATGAAAATTACTATGTGCATGGATTCAACAGAATAGCTACTCCTGTAAACAGTACCTAACTAAGTTCAGTCAATACAATTCAGGTAGAAAAAGCATACTAATAAAAGAAATAAAATACAGTTTTCTTGAAGGACGTTAGGGAGTAAAGTATTTGCAGTCTATACGTTTTCATGAATTCCAAGTTTCACACTTGGCAATAACTATGATTTTGCTAAAATAACATATGCTATACATTATGCATTTCTGAAGTATAGTTACCTGCTACCACATTTGTGATAATATGCATTTCTATGATTGTACAAGTTTATCATTTTGTATTAAAGTATGATGAGACTTATGGTGTAATTATTCTTGTTCCTGAATGGGACAGTATGACAGATGGAAATATGAATGCAGTTTTGATGATTTAAGCCAAAATCTCCAGACTGGAGTCTCACATAAACATTTTAAAGCTGAAGGATTTCTCCTAACATAATAAGGCTATTAAACTATATAAGAATTAATCTGAGCATGGGCTGTCCAAAGAATAATTCTGATTTGACCACATATAAAAAGGAAGCAGCATTTCTTGAAGTGTTGTGATAGTCTCTTCCAGTTCATTGCCTAGTTTGAAAGTGTGACAGTAAACAAAGGAAAAGAGAAAGCTGAAATTTTTTTTTTATATCTCAGAAAGCTCAGTTTCAGTGGAACTGAGAAGCCTATTCCTTTTTGAACAAAATGAATTCAATTCTGTAATGCAAACTCTGCAGAGTTTAGTGATCTGGGCMCAAACTGCTCTTAACACAGTGTTTACAACTCTGCCATAAAAGCTTAAATCCAGACATCACAGCTTTTATTTATTCTGTATTTGACATGGATTTAAATTTTTTTGAAATGAAAAAAAAAAACCAGGAAAAACTTTCAAGTGTATACATTCTTGAGATATAAATCAAATCAGAAATCTACAGGATTAAAAGATATTAATCTCTTTACTGTTATAATGGAACCACAAAGAATTCCATAAATCAAGGTTTGAGTGAACCTGGAGAACAATCCTCAGAATACGTGATGGGATATAGGTAATAATGGAAAAAATGTCTAAATGTCAATAAAATAGAGAGAAAGAGAATAAGCAGCTCTTGAACGCACTAACCTTGAATGCATCAGATTTACCTTCAAAATCAGCTTGTCTACAGGAAAAAATATGCCTGAGTAAAACAGGATTTGAATTTAAAATAGATTATTATTGAACAAGTATCCTTACAAATATTTTTGCTACAGAATAACCAGTGATTTTTTTTGTTGTTGKTTTTTTTAGTTTTTTTAGTTTTCTAATTCCAAAGTAAAGTGAGATAAATCAGAACAGTCATTCTTGATCTAGAGTATGGGAACTCATCTACAATGGCTTTTTCCATGCTGATGTAGCTTGGATCCTTGTCTGGAAACACATTTTGGACCACAAGTTTTGCCAGTCTCTTTATGTGCAGGGAAGCAGATGGCTGCCTCTGCTGAGGCAGCAAATCTGACTCTAGTTACCAAGCTGTTCTTTAAAGGAAGAGGAGACACACTATCTCTATTGCCATTTCTGGTCTCATCCGAGGCAAAGATGGCAGCCATGCGATGGCTGGTTGAGGTTATTTAATTTGATTCCATAATATGTACTCTTATCAGCTTTCCTCAGCCCCAGGTACCAGGAACTTCATCAATTTTTCCTGACTGTGTGAAGGAACTGAATTGATGATTAAAATGGCAAGACATAATACAACAGTTGCAACTGAAGTTACAGTAGTAAATATCTAGTAGCTAAATATTTTCATCTTCACATTAAAAAAGCCTTTTTGCCCCTCTTTCCTTAAGTCTAGCATCTTTGTTTCTCCCATTCCTACTTTATCCCCCAAACCTCACAAGCAAACAAACATAGAGTGGAGAAAATTAATACATTACACTGAGTCATTGCTGGAACACCTCCGCAGTTATCAGATACTGAGTTTTTCAAAAGTTTCTAGTAACTAATTTCAAACAATAGCATTGATCAGAGCTGTACTGGATATTTCAAAGCCACCATGAGGTGTAAAAAGTTCATATTACTTCCTCTGAATGCCATCATGAGAACTTGAAATGTTTTTGAGCATAGACTTTCTGACTTGAAAAATTTTAAATTGATGAATATCAACACAGAGGTACAAGAAGGAAAAAAAAAAGAACAAAAAACCCACAAATTTTTTTTTAGCTGCAGCTGATTCTCAAAGAAAACTCCATGTTGTGGTGTGTAGTGGCTCTGTGCAGAATAATCAAATCCTTTCATATGCAGGTTTAAAGATATACATAGAAGTCCAGACCCTCAGCTATGGTAAACTGGTATAACTCCACCAAAATCAATGTGCTATGCTTACTCAAATTAAATAATTCAGGCACAGTACACCTTCCTTTCTTCTTGCTTTATATATATCCTAAAACAGAGGTGAGCACGTTCCAGAAATGACTGTTGAAAAGAAGGCTGGAGTTTGCATAATCAGGCCTTATTTACAGGTAAAACATGTTTCCCTGCTTACTGATTAAGGTTTAGCAAACAGAATAAACAGGCTTTTTTCCACAAAACTCTAGCTAGGAAAGTTCTAGGGACTTTTTGTTTCAATTTGGAGACTGTAATGAATTTTTTATTATATTTTTTTTAATTCCATGTAGGTTTGTTCTTGCTGATAACATGATCTATTGTTCTCTGAGCTATGGTGAGATTGCCATCCCTTAAACAGACAGCACTTATTGGAAATTAAACCTCTACTAATGTATTATAATTATTACTTCAGAGTAATTTGCTGCTCCAGCAGGGAGTCAGAGCTAATCTGATGGTAACGTTTCTTCTGTGGAGCCCTTAATATTTCTTTTATGCTGAATATCCACATAATGGATCTAGCCTGAGGCTGATTAATCATCTTGGTGCAGGAAAAGTGATTTGTAGCTAAATCAGCCCTCACTGGAAGAGATTCAGTGTTACTTCAGTCAATACTGTTAAATAAGTGTAAACAGTGACTTTGGTTAGCGCAAATGTAATCTAGTAAGGTGTGAGAGAGGCAATAAACTGAAGTAAATAAGGGAACTTCTGACATTCATGCGTTTCATTTGTACATGGAACAGATCGTAAAAACAAACAAATGGAAAAAAAACCCCAACATTTCCATGTTCGCTGCTCAAAAAATCAAAGCCTGTGGTACTACTTCACTGAATTGCTGTTACCTAAACAATGTAAAAAGGAAACTGAGCAGTATGGATAAAAGAAATTGGTATTTCTTCTTCCTTTACAGACATAAGCATGAAGCTGAAGAGTAAGTTCAGTAAGTGGTTAAAATCTAAGCGAAACARAAGTAGAACATTGATGTTTTGAGCCCATTGGATCACCCTTTTTCCTTGTAAATTCTCCATGTTTCAGAATACAAATGTTTATAATACTATATCATGATGTGAATTAACTATYGTTAGATCCCATGGATATAAATACAAGAGAAAAAGAAATGATGGTCACCTCCAACCACAAGTTTTTGAAGAGATTCTTTTCATTTGTGGTTCCATATGTCTGATTGTAATACAACTTCTTGAAAAACTTTTTTTTTTCTGAGAAAAAAAAGAGAAAAACAATTTCAAAGCTTGAAATACGTTGGTTACATTTGTTTAGTTACTGCCTATAATAACCTTAAAATTAATATTTTGTACTCTGAATTAAAATGAAAAGTTGCATTTTACTTGAACTAATATCACTTTCTTCTTAGGAAACACAAATATTTCAGATTGCAATTTTTGATTATTAGTTTATTTTCCAACTCTTTTCATTTTCAGTCTACTWCTTTTTCTTGAGAGAGCAGACAAAGAAGAAAAATGAGAAGGAAAGGTGAAGTGGGGCTCCCTTCCACAGTGTTCTAGCTTCCATCTGTTGGAAGGCAATAGATGTATAAAAAATATTATTAATTTCAGACAATGCTACAGAAAATTGAAAATGTGTCTAAACAGAAATGTTCTCAGATTCTTTTTAAAATATGCATTTACATATTTTTTCCATTCTTACTTTTAGTCTGCAGGAAAATTTTCTGAACATCATTTAAGCACATTTCCTTGTAGACCRATATTACCATAATGACATGGATAACAGGCAATAAGATGTCAGTCCATCAGGCCAGACACCACTGCAACAGATAAAATCTCAATCTTAATTTGATGAAAGYTCCAACTGATTTCTCTGAGGAATAAGTCCCTGCATTTTTTTCTTTTTTTCTTTTTCTGCTCATGTCTAGGTGCCAGGGGAGCCCCTGCCCAGACCTGCTGTGCACCCAAGAAGCCACCTGCCCCTCTRTCCAATTCCCTTTTTGACTTCTTCTCCCTTCACGCCCAGTCCTACACCTCAGCCTCCAGTCTGGCCCACAGCTGCCATGCATTGTTTCTGAAGGTTTCTCAACTTTACCAAAGAAGTCCATTTTAAAATATTAGATAAAATTGCCTTTTCCTATTTTCTCAAACCCTTCTCTCAAGCAAGTGAACAGCAGCAGTTCTTGGGGGTAACTCTGTGCAGTTCATCCATATGAAAGATTAATTTGGATCATTTCAGTACCTGAGCAATTGTATTGGCAGAAAACTCCAGGTTGCGTTAAGGCCAAGTATTGTTATAAATGAAAATCTTCAATTAGACAGCTGCACCAAAGCACAGAGACACTGCAGAGGCAATGAAGCATTTGTGGAAAGTCTTATTTGTTACACAACCCACCTGCAAAATGATCAGCCCCAAACCTTGTAGCCTTTGAGGGTCACCGATTGTCACACAGTCGGTAAATTTTAATATATAAATACTTTGCTGGGAAGAACAGTTTATGGGATCTGAGGGACAGATACTATCAGCAGTAGCAAACAGCTGTATTTTGTCTGAGACAACCTTTCTTACCTTAAAGCTTGGTTCCTGTACTTTAGACTAATTGAAAGGTACAGTTTATTCTTAAAGATCTAAAGATAGATACAGTTCTTGGCTCTCTAAAGACAGATTCAGTTCTTGGCTCAAATTCTGGCTTTTATTTTTAAGCTATTTTGTTAGAATTTTTTTAACTTGCTCGCATTTCTTAGAAATCTAAATAATTTTACTTTTGAAATTCAAACATAGTGTGCCAAATCAATCAGCTTGTAAGACCACAAAACACTGTTACAATAACACAGAAATCTTCTAGTCTCTATCACAATAAATCATCTTTGCTAGCCAAATGACACTGTCTGTATATGGAAGTGTCTTATACTTCCATACACAGAGACTTGCCAGACATATGTCTCAACCAGTGAGTTCTTAGCTATTRTTATGTGAATATACAGTAGAAAAAATTAAATTTGGTAGTTTTTAACCAGATGAACTAAGAAGAAAATACATAAATACAATTAACTGAGAGAGTTAAAGTGCCTTGGCAGAGGTTAATAGCTGGAAGTTTTAAGAATTTCCTGAGAAGAATGCCAGTATGTGGCTTTCTGTTATGTATATACAGATGAACAAAACTTTGCACCACTTCCAGTTATGTTGCTTTCCTTCCTTCTTAGTTACGTTCCGTGGTAATTTTCTTACAAGCATTCCTAGCAAGTGTTCATCGAAAGTCTGGGATCACACAAGAGAAACAAATTCCCTTCCCAGAGTTCTGTTTGCACATAGAGCTGGACCCAGCCTCCTAACTCAACTCTGCTCATAAGTCAAATCAAGTTTCAGTTTTTATATCATATACTTGGATAAAAACAGCAAAAAAAGTCAATGTTTTTAATATCTGACATCTCTCTTCTTTCTCCTTTCTAAAAAAGTGTGCTATTTTCATTAATATCTCTGCTGTTATATACAAATATTTAGCACTAAATGTATTGTTTAAACTCTTTTCCTTATTGATTATGTAGTTCAGCTGCTATAAGCATGAAATTAAATCCATCTTTTAAGAAACGTGTAGTCCTGTAGCTCAGTAAATAAAATATTGCCATCACTAGTAACAATGTACTAATGCTGCAATARGTCTGCAAGGCCTCAGGACCAGGGCCTGTCTGTCTTGGTTTGTCGGGGCTTCCTCAGGTTTCCCAGGATCTTTGTTTTAGCTTGTTTTGCTGTACTGGCAATCCGAACAATCAGATGATTATTGTCTAATTTATTTCAGTTTTGCTTAGCTTTGAATAACTGCATGTTATGCCTGTTGTAAGAATTTTTAAATATTTTGGTAGGCAATAGGTAGTGATAGTGTGCAATTACTCTGTGTAGAACGAACTGTCACATTAGACTAACGATGTGGTGGAGTAGAGGCGTACAATGATAGCAGAAACCTTGCAAGCGTGAGCACAGGATAAAACCAGAAGCTATGAACAACTCATCAATGAGCATTACAGGCCATAATCAGAATGCAACCTTGGGAGACGGGCAAAACCAGCTTTACAGGTACCAGAGTGAGCAAAGAAGAAACATCCGATGTATGCAGAACATACCATATACAGTAATCTCAGATGCAATGTGACCACCAAAGGGGCAAAGACAGGTGTAGTTCCTCATAGGAGGCATCCAAGTAACACAAATTTGCCAGAAAGAGGACAGGATAAGCACGAGGGCCTACAAATAGGTACAACGTCCTCCTGAGTACACAGGAAAGGTGGCAAGACAAAAGAAAGCAAGATAAGCAGAATCAGGAGCAGAGGAGACTCCCCTTTTTGGGAGCGGGGCAATTGTATGAAAACATCTGATGAACTCTCAAGCTTGACCACCTGGACCTTGGTGACAAAGAGCCACCAAGGACCACAGACATCAACGCTCACTATACTGCATCAGCTCAAACTATTAAATGCTTACAGCCAATTTAATATAGAAGTGTTAATAGTACTGTATATGTAGTGATGATTAATAATGAGTATGAATTAACCATTAGCAAGTCTGCTGTTAATGAAATAACTTAATAAAGTTTATTTTTAAGGTTTAAAATTAGCCCATGATGTCAGTCTTCCAGATATTCCCATCACAGTGATCTCTGATTCTCTAGTTGATAATTATATACATATATCCATGTTTAACATGAGTAAATAAAATAAGTGGTTGTTCCTGTGAGAACAAACTGTGAACCTTCTATGCATAATACTAGCCTGACTGATCGTAATAGTGGTTTCTTTTTGGTGTGATTAAGAAAGTTTCAATATAGATAATAATATTTATACAAAGTTATAAAGTTTTAAATATATTTAATACTTAAGCAGAAATAAGATGAGAGATATAGATGAGAAAGTATAGGTGAAAGAAAATAATTTCAAGCAACATTTGAAAGAAAACAGAAAACTGATGAAACAATACAATAGAAATAATTTTTCTAAGATTATGGAATATTCCGTTCTTATGAAATAATATATTTCATGATAAAAGATCTTTAAATAATGGGAGTGAGATAGTGAAGAAGAATTAAGAGAAGAAGGTATGAGCAGAAAAAGGGTTTTACCAGTTTGTAATGTGTTTCAGAAACAAAGGCGGCAACTCTGTAATTGGATCTTGATTGAATGGGAAAGCACTAGAATTATCTGAGTGATGTTGTTACAGACAACCAAGGAGAAGTCCTGAAGGACAATATAAATGTATCACAAACAAATAAAGTCCTCTGGCCTTCAATTCTTTACTGGACACTGTCCCATAGTGTTAAATATGTTGAAATATATTTTAAAAATCTACCTATTCAAAAAAAATCTTCAACAAAACCAGTTGAAGAACATATTGTAATCTGGTTTRTATCTTCCTCTTCCACTATCTCTGTAACTAATTACTTTGAGCTGCATGCTGCCAACTATTGAATAGTTTTTATGGGCACAACATTAGAAAGGTGGTATGAAAACTGAAGAATGTCAGGGTATGAGCTGACATCTTCTCTTGACTCATATGAAAAGCAACCTCAGAAGAGCATGTGCCTTAAAGAAAGACCACCTCTGGGATTTTTTGCTTTTTTTTTTTTTATTTTTCTTTCTCCTGGTGATGGAACATGAATGTTTCCACATCATGCATCAGCTTTTACTTCAGTCCAGCACRGAAAGGAACAAGGCTAGCAATTCCACCTCTACTTATCCTCCTTGGGAGTGGTTGTTCCCAAAAAACTACTGAGATGATGGGATAAATTCACAGCCTAGGAAAACTAATGAGCTGCAATTTGTCTGACACTGCTATGGTTTATTCTCAATATCGATGTAGGGTCAGGTCCCTGACTCATATCTACATAAACTCAAATTAACAAGATTAGAGCTAATACCTCATGTTAGCCCTGAATTGCTTTCTAGGTAATTGGTGAATTCAGTAATGGAGAGAGGTTAAACTAGCGTAGCACTTTGGAAAGAATATTACTACTAGGTAAACATTACAGTGAAGCCTGTCACAGAGTGATCCATTTTTGTATGGCACTCCTTTCCACATGAAACTGAAAAGCAGATTACATTAAATTGTCAGGAAGAAAAGATTCAAGGTGACATAACGTAAACGGACTAAGTGCATACTCTTTCTGGTTGGTTTAAAGCTAGAGACAGATTTTGTAAATGTAGAGAAAGCAAGTTTCTGATAGAAAAGAAGTTTTGACTGCTACATTAGGTGGCAACACTCCTTTGAAATTAAAGTATCACCATGCTTATCTAGTAGCACAGTCTCAATACACATTTACTAATATGAATTTCTAGCCTAAGAGGCACTGGCTTTGATTTCTGTTTGCTTAAATAAACAACATACTCACAAAAATGTTCAGTTATTTTGCTGCTGAATTTGAAAGCCTTCATTTCCAGTACTAAAACTGGTCTGACCAGAAAAATGAAGCAACAAGGGATAGCTCAATTATACTAATCATTTTAAAAGTTTTGATTTAGATATGAGAGAATGGAAGGGTAGCAGATTATACGTATGCACTTTAGTAACTCTTACTTAGCTTGTAATTTCTAGAAAAAACTTTCTGCAAATTATGTGTCCTACAGAATATTGTTTCAAGCATGCCTTTCACCACTGTTGGACAGATGGTTGATGACAGTGGGGAAAAAGTCACAAGAATTTCTAATATAGAAATGTTTTTCTCAGTAAACAAAAACTCCTGGTTTTATAGCCAGATGTGCTCTCTCCACCCAGGAGGAGAGACCAGAGAGAAAAACAAGATGACAGCAAAGCAGCAATAATAATGACTTGTGATGTGTGGCTAGTGATGGCCTCTGTTGTTTGTGTTTGTTTTTTCTTTGATATGCTCTTCTCCTTGAGAGAGAGTTGTGTAGTCTGCTGGAGAAATATATGAGATGTGCACTGAAGTGAAAGATAATAGAGTGAATTGACTTGCGAAGTAGTGATGCGGATATGAACGAGGTGTGAGCACCTGAATCTCCCCTTGTGTAAAAGAAACCAAAACAGAAAGCAAAGGAAAAAGAAGGTTTGAATGTGGTTATTAAGAAACTTTCTTTCAATGCTGAGACAATGGAGCAAGCCTCTCTTGCACAATCCAGATACCAGTTTCTAAAACCTATTGGCATTAAGTTTTCCCATTATTTGATCAAAGAATTGATTCTTTAATCAAAACAGTGAAATACAGCCTCAAATAATTTTTTAAAATAACAAATAATCCTAACTTACTTCAAAATAACATTAAGACTGCAAAATTAAGAAATATTAAGAGCTGAACWGTTCCATTTTTTATTGTCCACTTTGCACACACTATGACACTACCGCATACACCTGTTTTCCACAAAGTCCCTGTCTCATCCAATGAATGGAGTAATTACTCCATATATCTTTTTCTTACTATTTCTTCAAAGTTTCATGAGATAATGAAACACTGATATCAACATTTCTGTAATGTGACATGGAAATAGAGTTTCATTTTACAACTGTGAAAATAAGGACAAGATTGTCAGAAGCATTTAGWGAGTATCATCAACTATATGATTTTTCAGAACACTTCTCATAATAAGCTTAAAGGTTTAAAACACAGCTCTGGTTAACTTCAGGTTTTATGTGTCAGGGCTTCTGCAAATCAGTCATTTTAAGTATTCAGAAATGAATGATACCCAGTTGCTAAAAGTACCATTCAACTGAGTGTTTCAGAATCATACAAGAAATCAGTGACTGAGACAGAAAGAAAATACAATTTTTTTATGATAGCCTGTAGGTCCTTAACAATTCATCTTTCACCATCTCAGGCCAATATACTGAAGTGCCATAATAAACTCCTCAACCTGTTCCATGAATCTGACTAATCTCTAAAGAAGGCTGTAAAATTAATTGCAAAATAAAAAATATTCCAATAATAAGGAATATTTAAACTTAACCTGAAGTAAATGCACAAAACAAACACAGAAGCAACTAAGCAACTGCATTTCCATMACATTTTCCAAGAAGTTAAAAAATTGTGATGACTAAATTTTCCATAGTTTGTATTCACAGAAGGATTCAGGCTGGAAGGGATGTCAGAGCAGAGTCAGATATGGGGTCAGATCAGGTTGCTCAGGGATTTATCCAGTTGTGTCTTGAAAACCTCCAAGGATGGAGACAGAACAAACGGGAAATGTGCTCTGCTGCTGGAGTGTCCTCAGGGTGATTCCCCCCCCCTCTTATAGCCAGTCTGATCTCTTTTTTTACCTTATCTGTGTTGACTCTTGTCCTCCCACCAGGCACTGCTGTGAACAGCCCAGCTCCATCTTCTCAGTAATCCCCTCACAGGTGTCAGGGGAGGGGGTGGTGGGGTAGTGGGTGGGGGGCGCTGCTGTTAAGTCCCCCTGAAGCCATCCCTCCAGGCGGAACAAGCCCTGGTCCCTCAGCCTCTCCTCACAGGAGAGGTGCTACAGACCCCAGCCAGCACGGGGGCCCTCTGCTGAACTCACTCCAGTTTATCAGTGTCGTCCCTGTGTTGGGAGCTTAAAACTGGACTCAGTATCCAGATGTGCTCTCATGAGTAATAAGTAACATCCACAAACTTGTCATTTTATCAAAAAAACAATCAGGCTGGTGAGGCATTAAACTTGGTAAATATTACCCTTGGTAAATACTGGTTTAATATAGATTTTTCTAAACCTTGAGTGAGTAAAATAATCGGGCCTGCTCTTTGCATGACAAAATAGTCAGATTGATCTACTTATTCCATGTACCTCATTAATGTCCCAAGTAAGAAAAACATTTCAAATTTATTGATTTTGTGGGACGTAAGCAGATCTATTAATGCTCCATCAAACAAGTATATATTTTTAAGTGAGCTGAACACCTGATATCCTGAGTTTAGTTGGTGTTACCCTGGACAAGGGACAAGGACAGTCAATGTACGTAGCATGTATGACTATCAAAATTAAGCAGCTGTTTTACAAAGAGATTAATGTTTATTAGCATACTGCATTGAATTTAGATTTATTGACAAATACCYACTTCATTTTATAATGTCTGACTTACATTAAGAGAAGTAAAAAAATTGTTTTTGTAAAATTCTATTCCAGATTCTGATCTGAGTTAAACAAAGATAAATCTACCAGTGTACACAAGTATAGCTAATAGACCGATTTGATAATCCAAGTAATTTCAGGGTGCTTGACTTCTAGTTGTACAACTAGAATCTCTTCTAAAGACAAATTCATCTAATTGAAAGCAATCATAATTTGAAAGGTGCTAGAAGCAAAAGCATTTAAGCTTTACTAAACATTATTTATAAATTCAGGATTTAGAAATTCATACTAAAATTTAAGAATTTAGGAATAAGAAGTTAATTCCGTGGTCAAATGTAGAAATGCCATACATGCAGAATTTAGGAGACCATGTCCTCAGAGTCCAAAATGTATACACATTTGATGGGAAAGAGACAAAGCAGTATATGAAGAGACAGGGCACTTTGGATGACTTACAATAAGAGCAAGATGCACTGCCTTGTACACTTACACAGATGTTGCACACAAGGAATGAATAAATTGTTCTTAACGTCCACTGGGGATAGAACATGAAGTAAGAGGCTTAAACTGATGCCTTAAGTTTGATTAGACATTAGTAAAACCTTTACCTGTAAAGACAGTTAAGCACTAAATTAGATTGAGGCTGTGAGATTTCCATCATTGGAGGTACTTACCAGGATTTGAAATAACTCTATCGGGAACAGTTGGGGCAAGAGGATGAAAAAGATGGTCCCTTTTGGGATTACTCTTTCATATTTGCCATATAATGTAAGATTATTTTTTTCTTTGATGCATCTTAGGAAAGTAATTACTTTACACGTTGCATGCTGTGAAATCTGTTACTCTACTAGAAGAGAAACCCCAGTCAACGTTCTGAGAATCATTTTTCTAGATGCTGTAGAAATAGGAAACAGCCATGTCCCAAAGATTTCCCCAAATAAAAAGGGAAAATAAGCAGGATACATAATGGTATTTGAATAGAGCATTAAGATGGAGATAGCTAATACAAAAATGTTAGTGTTAGAAACACAAGGTTACCTGTATTAGCTAACTTTGATGACTTAAAAGGTTTTTATTAAGTGGTAAAGGTATTCATGAATTCATGTACAGGCTGTCTGCCTCACTATTATTAGCAAGCTAATTCGCGGTCTTGTAAGCAATTTCATGAGAGAAGTCAAAGACTAAATAGACCTGGGGAATTGCCCCTCAAGGTTGTTCATATCTGGGAGGGCTGGGAAAAAACATGTTCACTGCTGCTTGTGCCATACTTCACTTAATTTAAATAAAGGATTTACAGGGTTGTCATTGTGCAACCCTTCATGAAGAAGAAGGTTACATTACTGATGATTCTGAACTATCTCAGCTATTGGGCTGCTTTTTAAAGCTATCTTTAATAAGAAAAATACGGGGAAATGTTATGGACAATTAGGAAGTAATGAAGACCATGTCATTGCAGCTGATGACAAAAGATATTGAAGGGCATTGCAATATATTGAGCCTGGATGTTAATCTGCTAGACTACTGCATTTTTCAGAGGTTGAATTTATTTTATGTAACAACTCCATTAATAATCCAAGAGAAGGCATAAACAGCACATTTGTTACAGGAGGTGTTCCCATCACTGGAGTGAACAGACACATTATGAAAAAGAATCTAGAGAGGAGAGGGATCAAGAGAGGAAATAGTGAGATTCACTGAGAAAATATATAGTCCTAGAAATGTGTGTGGGGAAAGCATTACCTTCTCTCCACAGTGAAACACATCACACTTTTTGAACAGATGGGACAACCCTCACAAGTAACACTTCAGTGTTTTACTTATGTCAACAGTCACTAAAGTTAGTCTTAGGATCAACCCAAAAGCACACTGGTGGGAATCATTCCCTGTACTGATCTGCCAGCCAAGAGGCAGTTCAAGTGCAAAGCATGCTTGCCCTGAAACGCATCTCTCCAACCGTTCCAAGTCCCATATAMGCTCCTCAGACTACAGGGAATGTAAGGGTTAGTAAGTGGCATGAACCAGGTGCATAACCCATTTATGAAGTAATATGGCTCACACTCAATAGCTATGATCTTCTAAAGTTTCTAAAGCTACAATTTTTTTAACTCAATTAAAACTTTTTTAAAAAAAATGTCCCAAGCATCAAAACAAACTCTCAAATGTCATTGTTTTTCTCCAGTCACACTGGTAATGTCAGTCATCCTTGCTTCATTACCTGGCATGAGGACCTGCAGCTCTAAAACAACATGCTTTGAACAGAGATGTAAGACAGAGATACAACCTCTCATTGTATCTGACACTCATCTGTGCACTTAACTGTAATCACGATCCTACAGAGTCACAAACTTTTGAAAAAGCAAAATAGTTCTAACATCAGAATCGAGACTGCCATCCACTGCAAAGACATACTATCATGAATTATAGATTGTGTATCCCATTTGCTTCAGAAAGWCATTGTGTAAATCAAAGCTTTTCTGTGTACCCAGTATACAGACATGAAGCACTAATCAAGTATCATGCTATCAGATGGTTTAGGTTCTTTAAAAAATTATTCCACATGTAAGTACAGCAGAGAAATCTGAAAAGAATAATTCTACAGAAAAACTCAATTTTTCTCTCTCTCTCTCTCCTAATCTTTTGATTGCATTTATCTCAAGTTTTGAAAGGACTTGCTTTAAAGGATCTAGAACTTTATTCTTTAGAAGTGTTTAAATACAACTTTTTTTGCAGAACTGAATTTGAGAGCCTAGAAAGCAGATTTAGCAGTAGGAAGAAAACATGGCAGAATTTTATTAAAGAACTCTCAAAATGCTGCAAATTACCATATTCACTCTCAATTATAAGGGGAAGACATTAAAACAAATCTGTTTAATATCAACCAAATAGGATTGAACCCTTGAACACTAACTACAATGCAGCAGTAGCCCCTGCAGTCTATATCTCAAAGTACTACTCAACTGAGCATGATGAGAACGAACTGAGGATGACGGTCAGAAACAAGATTTACCTTTCTATTTGATACATGTATGGGTTTCTTCTGCTTACCTCCTAATAACATCTGCAATTGACTGACTACAGAGAGAGGATGTTACAAGTGTGTTGTGTCAAGTTTTTACAGAGGAACTGTAGAAACCCCTGGGAAGCAAAGATTAGGTCACAACAAAGGAATTTTCTTGGGAACAAAACGTGTCTTGTGAAGATCTGCCTAGCCACAGAACTGGAATGACAYGCTGTAGCAGGCAGACATGTAACTATAATCCTTTCCATATAGGAGCCAAGTTCCAAGACAAAACTAGTTTAGACTTGGGCCTCACTACTGTCATTTGGAAGGTCGTTCCAAAACCTTCATGACTCTAACAGTTAGAAATCTTCTAATTCCAGGCTGCATTTACTCAAAGTCTGTATATATATTTGCTGTTGGGCCAGTAATGCTTTTTACATTTCCTCCTTCTGTTCRCTCCCATCACATGATATAAGTAAAGACAGTGACTATGTTCTTCTGTCAGACCTTATTTTCTTTTGGGGCAATATGTTCCCTGTTGTTCACCATTTCACAGATTTATTCAGGCTGGAAGGGACCCCAGGAGGTCTCTAGTCTAACCTCCTGCTCAAAGCAGGGTCAGCCACGAGGTCAGACCAGGTTGCTCAGGGCTTTATCTGGTCAGGTCTTGAAAAGTCTCCAAGGACAGAGATTGCAGAGCCTTTCTGGGCAGCCTCTTCCATGAGTTAACTGTCCCCACAGTGATTTTTTTCCCCTTATTAAAAGTCAGAATCTCTTTTTTTTCAATCTATGACCATTGCCTCTTCTCCTCTGGCTGTGCACTTCCATAAAGAGCCTGTCTCTGTCTCTTCAGTAACACCCCACAGGTAGAGGCAGGTTGCTATTAGGTCCCCCTGCCATTTAGAAGCCATTTATTCACCAGCCCCGGTCCCTCAGCCTCTCCTCCTTCAGAATTGATTTTTTTATGATCCATCCACCCACCACCACCTTGAACTCATTTATCTATTTTTGGTTTTGCCTTATGTCTCCATTTTTGCCTTTCTTCTCTCTGCCTTACAGGTCATTTTGTTTTGGTTCCATGCTCTCCATTATTATCTTTACTGAAAATCAAGGCAAACAAGGATTTTCTTTAATTTCTGCCTAATTCCCATTACATAGCGGTCCCACTGCTTCTTTCATTTTTTTTCTTACTTTATGCATATAGCTGGAGAAACCGTGCTTTTAATTTTAATTCCTCTGCAAACTTGACTTCTGGCAGTTCCTACTTTATTCATTACTGAGCTCTAAAACATGGACATCATTTCCTTTCTCCCTTTCTAATCACTCCCTTTTTCCACTGTCTGCTTAATCCTAATATCTTTCGAGAGTGCTATTCATCTGAAATTGCCTATATATTTGTTCCTCTTGTAATGAAAGCAAGCCCTAGATTAAACCAAACCAGATCAAACCAAAATGAAACTCAGGTAAACTTAACAACACTGAACTAAATTATGCCACACTAAGCTAAACTAAAGAAGAGAAATTAAAAATGTATGCATGTCAACAACAGGGATATTGGATGTGACCCTAGCTGAAATACACTGGTGTACCTCCACCTGGAAAATCTACACAGAACACGTTGCTATACTGTCAGGATTATTATCTACTTGGTAACAGGAGTAGGAAAGAGATATCAAACAAAATACAAAGAAGATGACCCATTTATTTTTCAATGTTTGTATTTTTAAAGGGCTTTGTTATTCATTATTCAGTAGCTCAAATAGACTATCAAATGCTAAGAAGCATAACACACATGACTATTCTTCCAACTTGACTTTCAAATCTGTGGGATGTATCTATTTGTTAGCAAATTAGCTAAACAAAGAATTATAGAGTAATATTACAATTTGCTTTGGTTGYTTCTGATTAAATGGCCACTATCATTTTAGAAGGCAGCATTTGTTGGGGAAGAACAAAATAGTTTAGTCAGTGTAAAACCTCTGTATATTGGAATTTATTCTGAATCAGTTTGAAGTGCACATCAACGTGTGCATCTTACTTCAGTCAGTAAAGCATTTCCTTTTCTGAAAATAAAAATTAGTGTCAATTTGTTCTCACTGGAAATATATGAAAATGCTTTTCTTGGAATAGATGGCAGCAGGAACACGAAATACTGTAAGTGTGAATTGAGGTAGTAAATGAAAGCACGAAGAAAGGTAGTTTCATTTGGAAAATATGTGACAGGAAAAGCAGTAAAGATATAGGGATTACAGGTAAGCAGACTCAAACCTATGTGGYATGGTGGTTTCTTCCCTTTTGTGATGCCTTGTATAAGCTCAGAAACACTTCTGATTTTTGGTTTTAGAAATTAAAGGCTATGCCTACTGCTAATGACCCAGGCAAGAGTATGGGGTTGCCATGGCTTTAGCAGGAGGAAAGGTATTTAAAAAGATTAATAAAATATATACCTCAACATGGGAAGACAGCACAATGTTACAGGTCATCTATTTGCAAATTCATGAGGTTCAAAGACAAAAAGTTCAGTACCTTATTTAGATATCCTAGATTTGGAATGTTTTATTTAACTATCTTCAAAGCTCTAAATTCTGAAAAGCTGAGTAACACGTATCATAGACAATAAACTTTCTGGGGCAAATATGTTTTATTATATGACTGGGCAATATTTAGCAATACAGAGTTCCTAACGTAAATGTGACTAGCAAAAAAGCTAATAATAAAAGGCAATTTTGTGATATTTCAGCAGTAGCACCTCCTGTCTACCTGTGAAGCCACAAAGGAATACCTTTCCAGGCACTGTTTACATTTAAGTCCATCTGATACGTAAGTATTGACAATAACTAGATGTTGCCCTGTTACACTGTGGTTTTTTTCTCAGTAGTCCCAATATTGTGATGCAGGCACCACGGAGCCAGATGTGGATGCAGAACTCTAGTAAGAAACGTAAATGCAATAGTACAGAATAAAGAGGAAGAAAGAGGGAGTTAGAGGTTTGGGTAGCAAAAGATTAAGTAAAGAGTCAGGGGAAAGGGCAAGAAACAACATATATAATCAACAGCACATGTTTTCTTGCAGAAATCCATAAAGCCTGAGAGTACGTAATCCTAAACTGCAAAAACTATTAGCTAAATTCCCTCCCTATCAGGTAGCTAACGTATTCAGAGGTCAGTCTACCTAATAGCCTAGACTGATGTATGCAGGAAGGAAAGCTTATTTTGTACCTCTGATGTTCTGAACCCTTTGGTGACTCTAAACGTGAATCAACTTAAATCTCTGAAAGAATTACTGATCGTTTAGTGTTTTGAGTATTCTTTTGCTCGTTTGTTTCCGTATATGAACTAATGTATAACAATACACTGGGACTTCAAGGGTTTTTAAATTTGGCATTAGAGAAGGCAGGGAATCCCAGAACTAAGATGCTCTGTGCAGGCTGAATTCAGCCATCTTGTGCATAAACATAGTGAAACAGTCTGTGGGAAACAAATGTGCCTACTTTTGAAAGCCAGATTTGCATCGGAAGTCTCAGGCAGTTATGAGGCATGAAGGAGGAAGTATAGAGTAGCAATTTAAAAAAGTTGCCTAACCCTCTGTTATTGGGAACTTTTGAGTGCATTCTTTTGCTGCTTGCACACATTTTTCATGCATGTGTATAGTTCTTTCTTTATAAAGAGGTCTAAGAGGAGGATGTTCCCTGGCACCTACATGCCGATACCTTTTCCTTCTATTGATACTCCTCCACTCATCAAATGGATAGTGTCCATATATCATTTTGCACAACAACAAATAAGTGACTAATAAAATCCCAGGTTTCTTATCTTTTATTATGCTGAATGGGGATACAAGCAGCATGTGCCCTTCCCTGAGAATAAGTGCCATCACCAATATTACTAGTTATAGATACCATCACTGCCTCTGGAGAGACTTTATTCTTTTTCCAAAGTTTTTTTCTGTTTTGTTATCTTTACACTTGCTTGCTGTAATTTAAAGCCCGCATAAACTCAGTCTGGCTCCTGCTGGCTTTGCTTTTAAATGAACCTCTAAATTTTCAGTAACACAGAAGGACAGGATAGGGGATATAGACCACTCAATCACATTGTCTTGTTTACAATTTAATAACAAAGTATCACCTCTCCTAAATGAGACCCTCTATTGTCAACAAAAATGGAAGTCTAGTCTTTCATTTCAAGTCATCCAAACTCGATGATATATTAAAAGAATGTAGAAGATACAACTGAAGTACAGAAATATGAAAATACCAGTCTTAAGATTGTTTCTGCAGCCTTGTCCCTTTGTATATGGATTATTCCTTCTTGTCTGGTGTCACACTGCTAGCTCAGGAAGAGAGCCAAGGCTGGAGCTTTGCCTTTGGCACAAAGCAGCGTGCTATTCACAGAAAAATACTTTTTGCCCCATATCACCCCTTCACATATTTCCATGGTTCAACATACTGTTCTCCTGATACACATCATCTTCCACCCAACAGAATTTTTAGGTAGCCTATGCAGATCCCTATCATTTGAATTAATACCGTATGGTAGCAACACTATACTGAAAGGCTCTGTCAGCCAGCCAATAGATGAAACGTGTCAGACCTTTTACTCTAGTATAAATAACTGCTTGCAATATGGGCAGAGAACCTCTGATCCTCAGAACTTCCAAATAATTTTCCTGTCCTTTGAAAGCATGACCTAGAGTTATTGACAGTGCAGACATATTTATAGACTTATCACACCACAGTGAAAAACTTTGTCACTGAATGAACTAAGACTTCAGTCAGGCTAATTAGAAATTGGAGGGGTGAGGGATATGCATTAAAGATCTCTGCAAGAAATGATCTGTAGAACTCCAACATCTGAAAAATTGAGATGATAATCAATATCATCAAGTGAATCAATACTCAGAGCTTGCTAAACTCAGAACTCAAAAGCATCTAATCTATATAGAACTTTCTACATCCAACAGTCAGTGGAGGAGTCTGCACTAAAACATACAGTCTCATTAATGTATTTCTTCATACACAGTTTTTGCTGGAGTAACAAAGCCTAACAAACTACTAGACCACTCAACATTTAACTCCTGCCAGAAATCTTAACTGCACTTTACTGTATATGGGACACAACTGGGACCTGCAACCTATTTAGCACACAGTTTTAGAAATGTATTTACTTATAATGGAGTTGATAATAATAAAAATATTGAAATTATTATTTTCAGAGATAGGTATTACCTTTTGGACAAAAAGATTGTGGTCTCAATGGACCTTCGTGTTGGAAGACACTAGAATTTGGCCTGGTTTAAAAATCACATGCCAACACCCAGAAGCAATGGAATTTTTGGGGATAAATAATACTCAGATTTTTTTTTCTTAGTGTATTAGTAAAACTTTTGTCTTGAAGGTTGTTTCACAAAAACTAAGCCTGAAGCAGATAGCAAACATGGAGTATATTATCGCCACCAGTTAAATTTCGGCAATACTAAACATAAATGAAAACAAAGACTTATGATAGAAAAGATAATGCAGAATTAAATATTGACACTCCTGTTATTACCATGATTTACGAACCAGCTAGTACTATGACAGAAAACATATAAATAAGTTTGTTTGTGGTTTGACGTCACAGTTAAGAATATAATTTATAAAAAAAAGATACAACATGGAAARCAAATGAGCAGAGATACTTCAACCTTGGTTTCAGTGGCAGCCTTGTCCACTGATTTGTATTTTGTTCATAAATCAGTYTGAGAATCAAAAACCCCCTTTTTACTTTTTTAGAAATTAAAAAGACATTCAGAATGAAGGTGGCTAACCTTTCCAATTCATTACTGAGTTTTAGTAGGATAGAGCTGTATTTTCAAACCAGAATAAGCCTGCACGCTATTTTCTGTCTTCTGTCAGATCTCTCTTTTGGCAAAAGAAAGATTTTTCTTACCAGTGCTTTTGCAGGGAAGGTCATCATTTTACAGATCTTGGTCTGATAAGATACTGACCACTTCCTCAGAGGTACAGATTGCCCTTTATTCCCTGAAAACTCTGAGCAGCTTGCAGGATTGAGCCCATAAATGGCATTTGAAAGTGGTTTTTATTGTTCCTTTACATTCATTATATTACTTTATGTCCTGCTATTTGTGTGCAGGTCTCGTTTCAAGCATGCATTTTCAATGCAGAAGATTCTATCAGCAGCAGCAGATGTGAAAGTAATGACAGGCTGAGAAGTGATCTGCAGGCTGATTTTGGAAAGTACTTTATTTGGCTCAGAACAAATTTGGTTGTTTAGAAGACCTGCATCATAATCATATTCATTTTCAACTTCTGGGAAAGGAAAAAAAACAAAACAAAGCAAAACTTTTTTGCCTACAAACTGATTACATGGCTAAACTAAACCTCTAGGTCACAGTAATATAAAATATATAAGAAAAAGAACATTTAAGAGAATGCTAGTAGAAAGACAAAAGGATCCAGAGGCAGTAGAGGTAAATCAAAATAAAAGAGGAAAACATAAGGGGAGAAAAGGAATAGAAAAGAAATGATAATAATCAAGACATAAGGGGTACTAAATTTCTTTAATTTATAAATGGAGATAGTGGGAGAGAGGACAGAGGATAGCAGTCCTGTGCATATGTTTGCTTCCCTCATAGGCCCTAGCAAGAATCTTAACTTTCAGAGAGAAGGGAATACTGACCATGACCCTCTTCCCCAAGATACCAACCACGAAAAACTTTCCCAGAAGTCTCTGACATTCATGAAAGTTTTGCATCTCTTCCCACTGCAGACTGTCATTTCCCCTCAACCTCATCCCAGAGCTCTTCATTTTGTCTTCTGTCCTAACCCTTTCTTCTGTCTCCACCTCCAGCCAAAACTCATCTAATTGAGTAACTTCTTATGCTTGTCCAGGTTGGAATTTCTGAAGCCTGGACACAATCTGCGTTTTCCAAAAATCCATCTGTAGGGGATTCAGATTACAAAAAAGAGAAAATTAAAGGACAACAACAATTTTCTCCCCAAAACTGAACTAAGGTCATGCAGCTGTGACACTCCAAATCTAGGCTGAGGATCACAGACAGATGAACCTCTAGGCCATGGGTTACTTCAGCTAATAACACTCACATTTGAAAGGCAAACTGTTCCCGCACAGAAAAAAAATCTGAGAACTTAATGGAGAATGGTCTTGCTGTAGGGTTTTTAAACCAACTGACTACATTCTGTAACTTCATATTATAGTCTAAAGGTGGTTTAAAACTTTAAAGAGTTATTACAATCCTTCACTAAATCCCATAGGTTTTGAATGTATTACTACAGAATCCTAGTTAACTTGCATAGACCATTTGATGTAATCCTTATTAAATTCYATAAAAAGATGTTACACAAGAGTTTACCTGCTTTACATACAGAATATATGCATGAGTAATTCTGTGTGTATCTGTGTGGGCTTATTTCCATAATTTGTTTACACATACTCTAGATCTTGGAAATAAAAGCAATCATGACCAAAATTCATTAAAAACAACTTCTGGTCATGGAAATTCAAATATTGCCGAAGCTTTTGTTTGAAAAACTGACATCTTAAAATAAAGAAATGACTCATACAAGAAAAATTGTTATATTCCATTGTTTTAATTACTGTCTGTTGAAAAAGAAAAACATGACACTTCCTGGCCTCCAGAACATTTTCAAGGTTCATAAATAGAAACACAGAAAACAATATTGTTCCTTTCTGTAAAGGCTGCAGACTAATTTCTCCATGTGTACATATTGCCCATCACACGAGAGCTAAGATAACTTATCGAGGGCAGGAACAACCTGTTAAATCAGAAAAAAATAGTCTTGTACTTCACATGAAATTGTTTAGTATCTTGTCTCAGGTTTTGCTCATCATACAGTGTCTCATGTATTCAGAACCTTTTCTTATATTTTATGTTGTCCGGGAGTTGCACTTTCTGCTTCAGTCGGCCTCAGCTGTCTGACTGAGTTGCTAGTATGCTAGTGGCTGCCTTTTGTCTCTGCACTCCATCCCACTGCAGAGCTGAAATCAGAAAACAGTCTGAAATGACAGACTGTTCTGTCTCAAGACAGTGCCTGTGATACCAAAGGACTACTGGGCCCAACCAAACCTGAAAATACTGCAGTATTTTAGCAGCTCCCCTGATTCAGTTCCACTAAGCTGGCATCTTTGGAAACCCTTGTTATAATTCCCACATGCTCTGCAGCTATACAGATTTTTCACAGTTTAACCCCAAACTGAAGGAGATGAGAATGAGCTCAACCAAAAGCACTTTCAGGACATCTAATAACACGCTAAAGCAGAAAATAGGCAAGGATGCACCTGCACTCTCCACTTGCTAGGAGAAAAGGCTAAGAGGCAAGAAAGAAACGASACTCATCGGGAAGGAAGACGCTAAATCTAACCACAGGAAAGGAAGTTACAGATGTTCAGGCTCCAATGGAGTTCCTAAGTAGTGGAAAAGAGCTAAATGAAACCAGGCAGAGAGCAGAGCTGGAATAATGTGAACATAAAAATGGCTGTAATGGCCCATATGAAAGGTCTGTGCAGCCTGAAATCCTGAGAAGGGTGAGTAACAGACACTGCGAGAAGGAGCAGAAGAAACAGCACAGAAAATGCTAGTCCTTTGAGAGAAGTAATTAAATATTTAAGAATATGCCTGAAAATGAGATTGTGCCTGGGTGACATTTGTTACTGGTCACCGCTGTATGGCTACTAAACATACTTTTACCCTTGATAACATTCTGGGGCAATCAGAGCTACTTTTTATCTCACACCTTTAAAAAAAGCAACCTGTTTTGATTGATTTAAGCCTGCCTAAAACTGTCATTGCATGTTCCCTTATTCTTGCATGGTGGAAAACATTGAAAAGCTGTTTCATCCTGCACGTCTTTATATATCATTGTGTTATGGTATTTATGGACATATAAATATTTTACTGAAATATTTCAAGAAGATCTTCCAAATAGCTGGGTTTCTTTTTTTATTATAGAAGGAAAGGCATTGTAAATAGAGAAAGAAGTTCTAGATCTTTCAAAAGGATATTTTGATAAGGTTAATTGGTCAGAAAGACAGTTTAGCAGATAAGAACAAGTTCTTTTTCTAATAATGGATCTAGGGTATTTATTTTGGACTCATTGTACCCTGTCACTCACTGTTAATTTGTTAAAGACCGAGATTATTATCATCACTCATTTGTGCAGTGTCTTCCTATCACTTTTTATCTTTCAGCAGGTAAATATGCTTACTTTTCAGAAATAGATCTATTAGTTTCCTGTAATTACTCACCATTTATACTTCATTTCTGTTTCTGCCAGCTAAAATGATCAGGAGATAATGCTTGCAATAAAAGAAATACTGTGTTTTAATATTAACTTTCTAGAAAAGCTAATTTCTGAAGGACTTCTGAATTGTTTCAGAATATACAGTCTCTGCCAAGCTGGGTATTTTTCAACAATTATCCCTAAGTTTTTACTTAGGCTTTCTTAAAAATCTTGAAAGATAGAATCATTCTTTTACAGAGGAATTTTAAATGGGAGAATTTGGATATCTAGTATAACTCTAAAATGGCTGATCTTTAAATGTCTAAAGTGCATTCAACAACTGGATCTTATAAGTGGATGAGGTATGTGAAAAGTTGTGTTATAAGTTCTCTTTCATGGTTTCAGCTTTTATTTTTAAAGGTTTTTATCTCATTGTAAAAGCTGTAGCTAAAACAATATAATCATGTCATGCAATGATGTTTCTCTATTAAATTTTCTCTTTGAGAAAATTGTTTGTTGTAACAGCTGGAGATGTGGTAAGTATGCAAAGTATTTAAATGTCAACAAATTCTTTCATACCTGTTTTACCATACCTGTTGTTAGACATTGGCAAAATATCTTTAGGACAACTCTTTCTCTAGAAGCTAAAGATATAAATAATTACATATAACTAGATTACACCCCAGCAATCAAACAAAAGATTAAAGCACATCTAWTGCGTTAGAGAAAACTCTGAACTGTTTCTTGCCAGGAAGAATGCAAAGCACTGTTAGTTGGTGAATGTGCTGTATTTCCTGGAATACATCCACCATAGTCTGAATTTCTACTTTCTATGAAATCTACAGAATTTGAATACAAATATATATTTATTTGTGTAGGTAATTCTGCTTTCTGCAGGAACAAATCAAATATCTGTATTCAACCTTTACTCAGAATTCTTAGATATTTCAGTAGGAGGTTTTTCCCTGGGTAATGTCTGACTAGGAATTTTGTGATTGACTTTATGGGCTGAAAAAATATGCCACTTATATCAAAAGAGAAAACATGAGGAATATGAATAAATGAATTATTGACTTGCCCAGGAATTATTCCCAAGGGTTTACTAATTATAAGTAGCCATACTTTTTATCTACTCTGAGCACAAAAGTACACAGGTCTTAACATTTAGTTTAATATTAAGTTTATAATATTATGGTTATAATAATATGGTTTTGTATTGCATAATTCTTTAGGCTAAAATTAATCATCTGATTTTTAAAAGAAAATTTAGAATTTAAAATATATGTGGATGTTCAAAACTGATTCTCTCAACAGGAAAGACTATATTTTTAATTACATTCAACCTAGTTTAAGGTTAATCCATGCAGCTTATTTGCATGTAAAACCCTATAGGCAGAAAATAAAGAAACACATAGTAAATTTGAGATTGTAAAGTGTTTTGCTATAATCCAGGAAAAAAAAAAAAAAACCTCATAAAAATATTCAGAAAAGCATCTCAGTTAGGCTGTTTGTTGTACAATAAAAGTAGAAGTTACCCAGAACTCATGTCCATTTGACAAGCTGAAACTGTGTGATAGCCATGTAGAACAGGAACTGGTTATGATGAGCCCACATGTGTGGTATCCCCTATGTTCATGGAAGGCACTATTATAACTGCTTCTAATTTAACTGCCCAAAGAACAGAAATTTAATATTGTTGGATGTATGTGCATTCAATTCCATGCACAGTCACTGCTGCTGGGCTTTGTAAGCCCATGCTTCCGCTTCTGACATGGATAAAATAATTCCATCAGTTTAATGCCACATATGTCAATGAACAAAATGGTTTACCCAGTTCTACGTATTAATTTTACCCAAATTGAGTAATGAACTGATAATGATACAATCATTCTAGGTAACTAAGCATTCAGAAACAAAATCACTTCTTAGTTTTCCCAGTTACAGACAAGATAAATAGAGCCAGGCTAATATATGTTTATAAATAAACTTACATGAGGTAAACAAAATCAGTCTAATGTAAATTGCAAACCACTCAGAACCATTAACTTCAGCAAGTAGTGTTTTCTTTTACATAGGCTCATCACTGCTTTAATCTCTACCTCACTTTGTTATGATAAGAAAATGAGAGTTAAGCAACAAATTAAATAGAAAGCCAGGAAAATGTATTATTTTGTTATTGCTTATTAGATCTAAAGAAGAAATACCAGTTTGCTTCTCTAGAGATATCACCACAAATTAAAACTTGAGATTCTCCACTGCATAAAAATATTTAAAATATATATAAAAATCAGTTGCCTTTGCTGGAAAAATTACCTGTATTGCCCTTCTAAATATCTAAACTTTAAGTTCTTAGAGATGTGCTAAAAAAAAAAAAAAAAAAGGACAAGGATGTACTCTTTTCTCATTAGAATGAATGTTTTAGGTTTTCCATGTGTCACAGTTTTAAAGTCATTTTTATAATTTGGGACTATTTTTTTAAGAATAATTGAAATTTATTCTTTAGAAAATCCCCGTTGGTTTTTTAAATTCTTCTGTTTGTCAGAAGGCACAGATAACAATGTTACGAAATGTTTGTACAACTGTTCACCTTTATTGTAAATATGACTACTTAACACTTTCATTATACTTGAACCTAAAGATGAAGGCCACATCCCACTGCAAAAGGTAAACATATGATAAATGAATATTTAGACTGAAAAATTATATTTTTTGGTCTTTCTGAGGCTGGAAAGCTAATTTTGATTTAGATATTTATTAGCTTAAGACACTGGGCATCTTTTCTGTTGTAGTCACTTTCAGCATACTGTATAAGCCAATATCAGTAAAAACTACTGCCATTTCTTATAGGCACTCTTGAATAGTTTGGAACCTGGATTTCATTGAAAGTCAGGGGAGCTTGGTGGTCCCAGGCTATGTTTTCTACCTATGTTAACTTAGATCCTGCAACCTTGTGGTGCTGCAGGTTGCTTTGGACTGTGGCTCTAGTCTGGCTTTTGCTGACAAATCAGCTGCATCCTAACGCAGGGAAGCGCTGTCACAGGAGGACACTGATAAAGATGTATTTCACTAGATCACGAGATAACTCTTTTCATAGATGACCATCTGCCATTTCCTCAAAAACTTATACCATTTCCTTATAAGGAAGAAGTCCTCCGGTTTCATAGTTTCCTGAGAAAATGGTTTCTTGATATCTCAAAAGCCTAAAGAAACATACAAACTGAAACATAAAGAACATAAAGACTGAATGAAGTTGAAGGCTCGCAGAGGCTTTATGATTTTTTTCAGTAGTTTCATCCTGAGCTAAAAGCAATATCAGTGCTATGGGAACTGCGTGATTCAGAGTAGGATTTTTTACCAGTACAGTGAGATAATCATTGGGTAATAATGCAATATATCTTCCTTTCCATTCAGAAATTTTCTTGAGGTCTGTGAAGAGGGAGGGAGCATGATACGCACATGACAACCTTGGATTGTTTTATTTAAGTTTGAGGCTTCTGTCTCCTGCAATTTAAACAGATAATTATGTGTTATTCTGCCCCTAAATCTCTGCATGCTTGATGAATGGTTGTGCAATATGCTACACAGAATATTTTTTTTTTAAGTTGTTACTGGCTTTAGCAACCTGTATTGCTGCAGTTGGGAGACCATATGCCCTCACTGCAGTTTCTTTCCTGCTTTGATTGTGTGTAGCACTGCTGATCATTACAATCCACCCCAGGAAAAATTCTTTGGATTTTCTTGTATTCAAAATTATAATTCTGCACATCTAAGTTGCACCTTTAATTTTTAAATATCTTTACATAAACCCATGATATTTTTTAAATGGTGGTAGTGGTGATATTTTGAAAAGGATCAGATCAAAGAATGCACTGCTAAAAAGCTGTGTTATTTCATGGAGCTTTTCATTAAACAAGTCTGTGGAAGCAGATACCCCTAACTTACCAAAATAAGATGTAGTCATTCTCTAATCTACTAAAAATGCCTCCAGCGTTATCCTTCCTATACTCCTGGATGCCAGTTCAGGGTCACAGGTAGTAGTCACTGTGCCACATACTGTAGCTAAACGTAAAAGATTCTTTTATATTTCTGAGGAATGATTCTTTCTAAATTGTTCATACCAAGAACAACTTGCTGGGATTGATCACTCCCAGCAAAAGATTGATAAAAATTATTTCAAATTATCTCAAAGGCAGAAAAGCACACTGAAAGTATCCAAATAAGAACAACTTCCTTCTATATTGATTTTCTACTGTTTGAGGCAATCAGCAGGTCTTAAATTGAGAGCTGTAGGGCACTACTTGTAACTATATTATGCTTTCACTACAAGATCCTTCCAGGTAGAAGACCCGTTTTTCATCGAAAAGTTTAAAAGTTAACAAGAAAACAGTATTACAGCAGGACCACTAGCAGCCACAATAGTTAAACTTGCTTACATTTGCTATTCTAATCCTGTGTTTTCATTCTTATAGTGACTGAACCTTTGATATCTCTGGATTATATTGTTCAAATGATGCCTTGCCCAGGTGTAGTCATTCACATATATAGAATTATATTTAAAAATATTCAAGCTATATATTAATTTATGTGATTTGGTTTTTAAACTGTTCTAACAGCTAAAAGACTGGAACAGAAAATAAGTAACTTTTGTAGAAGGAAGTATCTTTATAGTTTTCATCTATAATATCGTAACAGTACAACTGTTATTTCTTTAGCACTCTTTTGAGCTGGCCAAAGAAGAAGTATTTTGTGTTTCACAGGATTATTTAGCAGGTTTGATTGCTGAATTCAAATTAATTAATAAAAACAAACAATAAATGAGGAACTCTTAGGGAACTTGACCGATGTACTACATTTTACAAGAACAGTCAGCTTTAGTCATTTACTCAGACATTATAGTGACCAGGTATTTCTATTAAAAAATCAGTCATATCATTAATACTTTAATGTCATACAGTTTTGGTTTTGTTTTGTTTTGTTTTGTTTTTTTGTATTAAGGTATTCATAGCCATTAATAGATAAAGACTTTTCTGTATAGTCTTGAGGCACTGCTCCAAACAAGGGGAAAAGTAGTAACTGAGGACTCATGCAAACAGGGTTTCTCTCTGATTCTGCAGAAGCTTCATCTGTTGCTGCTGACTTGTTCCAAGGGCAGATTTTATGCTGGGGCTGCCCAACCTGCATGGAGCAGCCAGTGGCTCTGAGACAGGGACCTGCTTGTCCCTGCCTTCACCTCCTGTGCCAAGCAGGGACAGGAAGCGTGACACAGACGCTCTGTGGGGAGATGTCAGGTTTTGTTAGCTGGTACAGAGCGGTATAAATAAAAAGATTCCTGTACCGCCTTTCCTTCCAGCACAGCGGTACACCAGAGGCACCTGATACGTACACAAGCCAAATACTTGCAGAAGATTAGAAAATTTTCTTACCATCACAGGACATATGCGAAGTATACTTCATAATAGTTAGATTTACAGAATTGTAACATTTGGCTCTTTACCCTCCACCTGCGATAACTAGACATTAGACAACATTGACCCTTGAGATTTATGTTTTCACCTCCTCCAATTTCCTTTATCTATGCCGAGAAACTGGAAGTGTTTCTCTGGTTCCTCTGTTCTCTTTTCTACTGATAACAAATAATCGGCATTTAATCTTAATGGGTTAATTTTCTTGAAGGTCATGACTGGCTGTTGCTCACGCCTACCACCAGAAGTGCCTCTTTCAGAAGGTGCTGAGCAAAGACTGCGCTGCTAGACTTGTTTTATGCAAAGAAGCAAGTGTTGGCAAACCACCTTTAGATCTTGCTTTAGAAGAATTGGATCTGTGAGAGAAGTTACCTGCGCCACAAGCTATTTTTATTGTTTATTTTAAAGCTGCTCTCTTGGTGAGGGAAATACCTATGCATTCAGTGGCTCTTTTAGCAGAGCACTCCAAGTAGCAATATCTTCTCTTTTGTTTAAACTGTCTAGGTGCAGAGATTGAAGTCTGGAGCTGCCTTTGGGATATGACAAGTTCTGGAGAGGGGATTTAAAACTCAGCTTGCATGATACGTATCTTCAGTCTGAATGTGAGTTGGATGAGGCACATAAAATTTCTTGAAGCAAAATAGTAAAGTTAAAGATTCAATATTCATACCTGAAAGGACCTTATAATAGTGTAGTTGAGACAAATTCTTTCACAAAAATGCTGACACAAAGCCAAGAACAAGTGCTGACAGAAATGGAAAACTTTTTTAGTATTTCAGGTTCTATAAATCCTTCTTTGTGTGCATCATCCACCGTAGAATAACCAGATAACCCCTACTTGCGGACTGTGCCAGTCTCTCATCTTTGTCTTTAGAACAACATCCTGCTTGGCAGGCCAGGTGATTTCTATGGTAGATGTGGTGGCATAGTCATATAGGAAAACTACTTCTTCCGATGCTGGAAATCTAGCTGTTTGACAGATATGGGCGTACAGAATGAAGACGCACTTTAAGTATGTACTACAAAAGTAACTATATTTTCATTCTAGAAACATCCAAATCCAAAATGGAAAACATCCACTAAATGGTCCCTCTTCTCAGGGAGAGTAAGATTGATCTCCACAGATATTTTAAGGTTTGCAGTCCTTAAACTATAAAGGGACACATATTTTACTACTTGTAGGGAAAAAAAGGCTTGTATTTAAAAAGATTAACAATTATGTTTGCAATTAAATGCCTATCTTTCACCTTTATTTGTTTCTTTCCCTATTATTTTATTGAACCATGTTGTAATAACTGCATAAATAATTCTAATCAATCCAAGTAACGTAGCAGGATGTGGTCACACTTGGACCACATTTCTAAGGGTCTGTTTTGTCATTGCCAATGTTGCCGCTGTTCAAAAAGCCCAACATTGCATTAGTCTTTCTGCTGCTTTTTCCTGATATGCTCATGGAAATGTAGCTGTCCCCTGTGATGACAGTGAGCCTTGTTCTTTCCAGTGTTACTGCCTTCCAGCTGACAAAGAGCATGCTGGTTTGTTTTCCTCGGTTATATTAACTGCTTCTCTCCCCAGGATGACTTTCATCTTGTTTTTGTCCATGTTTGAATACCCTTTAGTTTCCTATTCCTCTTTTTTGGCTAACGCTGATAATTCTACCCTAGTAAGTTTAATATGCAGATGTCATTGATAAACTGTTTATTCACTCTTCAGATAGTCTATAAAGGCATAAGATATTTCTATAAAGGTATTTCTGCAGAGCACTGCTAGTATTTTATGTTTCTTGCATATGTCCCTCTTTTTAGATATTTCTGCAGAAAGTGGTCTTCTTTTTCCACATGATTGTGAATTTGGTCAACATTTTTTCAGGTAAGATATGGAGTAGTCTAATTTTGTTTATTCTAATATGTGATATGAGCATCAAATATTTGCTTAAATCATCAAACTACCGAAAAGATTCAGCTTTAACTGACTAATCATGAAGACTGTCAGTTCCTCAGTTTTAAGCCTATAGCTTTCCCTTGATTTTTTGCTTGTTTACAAGAATACTGAAGGGGACATAACTTGATGATCATCTGGAAATTGCATTCTTCTGTTGATCTCAGCTACCGTATGGGAAGACAAGTGGTTCTTAGAGTAGAAACTCAACACACCTAGGGACATTTATCTGGAAATCGATATTTTGAAAACAAATTATATTCTTCTAGAATTGATGCAATGTATCTATAGGAAATCAGACAATAGCCGTAGGTTTATTAAGATTTTCTATTTATCTTTTAGCATAGTACCATTTAAAACATGTTACAATGATTGGCTAAAAGATGACAATTGAATAAATTGCTGCCATGAGGTCTGCCTACAAAGAAAAAGTTCAAGCTTCTAGCTCAATCGATAGAAAAGCAAGCAAGAGAAAAACAATTATGTCCACATGTCATCAGTGCTCCTAAAAATCTGATCTGATTCTACCATGTTCCATTGAAAATACTCCCTTCTCAAGGGAAGTGGGATAAAATGTAAAATGCTTTCGTTTGCTGCTTTGACTTTTACTGACAATTGAGTTTCCATATTCAATAAATGTCAGAAATAGTTTTCAAAAGTCAATGTTTGCAAAGATTATGCTTTATTTATTTGTTTTTCTCTCTGTCATTTGTTTGTTTGTTTGTTTGTTTTATCTTCCTGGAACATATTTTGAAACTGACTGGATGACTTTTTAAGTTAGTATATTTTCTCTCTGCAGTTAATTAGTAATTCATCAGTTACTAATACTGCTTTTTGTTATGGAAGTTTGTTTATTTTAAGTAAAGAAAAACAACAGCAATATTCACACAGCCCGATTCCAAAAACCAATACCACTTTTAAGACCATTCCTGCAAAAATTTATGGAGGTCTACAGAAACACATGTTAAACAGAAATGAATAGGATAAAGCACTATGATTAAAAGCACTATGCATTTTGAGTCAAAATGCTGCATGATTCTTTAAAAAACTTAATCTTTGAAGAATTAGGCTCTTTACCAGAATGAAGTTCATACTGTACAAGTCATTTTACTTAAGTCAGCATTGCCCCTGTTAACTGCACAGTTCATGGCTATATTAAAAATAAATACACGTAGTAGGTATACATGGGGGGGGGGGTTTCTTTATTATCATCCGTTGCTTAATGTAAAAAGAATAATTTATGGTGATTCACATTCTGAAAGGTAAATGAAGTTAAAGATCAACTGAAAAAATGCAGCAAATTCTGTTTTCTTTTTTTTTTTTYCCCCCATTAAACTGTAATTGTTCTAATGATAAAACTAAAAGAAAGCATTTATTAAGTTCAAAATACTTCCACAGAAGAGGATGAACTGGAAGGCTCAATTATTATTTTGGTTTTTGAATATCCAGGATATCACCAAAGTCGCCAGAATTAAGAAAAGCTATGCTAATGATAATTTTGCTGAATACAGACTGCTGAAAACAGCTTTACACTTAAAAATATAATTAAAAGACAAATTTTCTGAAAAATAGCAGTTTTAATTAGTGAGCTCATGATTCCAATTCTACTTCAATGAATACTATGCATAGCTCCAATGGAGCTGAACTGCTCTAAAATATAACTAGGAAATCAGAATTCACCAAAGGGGTGCTTAGTAAGGACTAAATAAAAACTCAGCAGAAAACAGCAAGAACATATGATTTGGCCAATATTTGCTTTTCCTATACTTTTAAGTGGGCAAAAGTCTGTTTAGTAGTTACAGATGAAGTTGCAGCAAGCTTTATAAATAATGACCTGCTCGGTTCTCGTCCTGATGCATGCAGATAACTCTTATTAGTGTCAAGAGTTACTGAGAATGTGTTGGATGAAAAGAATAGACCTCCAGCAGATTATACATTTATTTGCAAGGCTCTGTTTTAGAAAGCAGAAGCAGTTGTCTAATTGTCCTGTTGTTACTTGTTCTTGTAATTAACAATACAGACAAATGTTTACTAATTACCACGGAATCGTATTGATACGACAGTGGTTTTATACACTTCGTAGTACAAAGATTTATTAAAAAATAGAAAAACTAGCAATATTTAAGCTATGCGTCTAGAGATTTGAAAGTTTAAAATAGTCTAATACACGTTAAGCAATATTCTATAACTTTTCTTTTTTTTCCCTATAAAAATTKTCTACAATAATGCCACTTTTCTCTTCCCTTATATACTGCATGGTGTTTTAGTTACTTAAAATAAAGTCTCCCTGTCCTTCATATTAGGGTTAATAAGATTCAACTGTAGCAGGGATACCTTTGGGAATTGGTTATTTATTCAACAGAAAAGTGTTTTTTTGAGAAAAGAGCTGTTGGAATCTGGGTGAATAAATAATTCAAGATAGTTCTCTTCCTTTTTGTTTCAATACTCAGGTGTATATGTCTCATCCATAAGAAATTCCACACTCTTCTTCAACCAACTTCGCATACACACTGCTGTATTTAACCCTTTCATCTTTATTCTGTGAGGCAAACTAGGGAGATTCTRCAGTCAAATAGAATAAGCATTTCTAAGACTGCTAGCTTATTTGAGAAGGCAGAAAGAAGGAACGCTCACTGAAGAGATAAACTTGAAGGTCAAAGAATACTAAAGAAGCTAACACAAACCAAAAGGTTAGTGTTGATGTTACTAGAAAGCACATTTTTAATATTTATCTTATGCATTTTATGCAAATATCAAAAAGATAATTTCCTTTAACGTGGTTTGAAAAACTTAAAGCACATCTTTTTTTCTCTATTAAATTATGCAGGAAGAGAAGGAAAGCTTTTTAACCTAACAAGACAGACTTTTTCAACTGCAGGGATTCTGCAACAAGTACAAATCAATGCCCAAGAACTTAATCTTTGCTCTTGAGGTTATGGTGCATACACTGAGGAATAGATAATAATAAGTATTAAGGAAAACCCCTTGGAACATTTCAATTGTAATGTATCTGTTCACTGCAACACCTCGCTGAGAAGCACAGTGTCACATATAATTATACAGAGCCCAGAGATAACACAAAAGACCATCTGTAAGCTTTGAACAGATGTAGCCTTTGAATACTTGAGCTTATCTTGGTCTTAACATTTTTAAAGCTCAAAACAAGTGCAGCTTCAAAAACAATACTGGAGTAGGAACAAATTCAAGACTGGGATATTCAGATTCCTCTGAAGTTGATATTTTGCTCACTGTTATTTAAAAGCATGTATTTGCACCACTATCTTGTGTTTTAAGGGAAAGGGKTTTTGTATACATAATTAATTACTTGCCAATATTTTTTTGCAAATGAAATGCCCTACAAACGTAAAACCCGACTGAGATAGAATAGAACAGAATAGAATAGAATAGATTATTTCTATTGGAAGGGACCTACAATGATCATCTAGTCCAACTGCCTGACCAATTGAGGGCTGACCAAATGTTAAAGCATGTTGTTAAGGGCATTGTCCAAATGCCTCTTAAACACTGACAGACCTGGGGCATCGACCACCTCTCTAGGAAGCCTSTTCCAGTGTTTGACCACCCTCTTGGTAAAGAAATGCTTCCTTATGTCCAGTCTGAACCTCCCCTGGCACAGCTTTGAACCGTTCCCACGTGTCTTATCACTGGATACCAGGGAGAAGAGCTCAGCACCTCCATGTCCACTTCCCCTCCTCAGGAAGCTGTAGAGAGCAATGAGGTCACCCCTCAGCCTCCTTTTCTCCAAACTAGACAAGCCCAAAGTCCTTAGCTGCTCCTCATAGGACAGTCCTTCCAGCCCTTTCACCAGCTTTGTTGCCCTCCTCTGGACACATTCAAGGATCTTCACCTCCTTCTTAAATTGTGGGGCCCAGAACTGCATGCAGTATTCAACGGGAGGCTGCACCACTGCTGAATACAGCGGGATAATCACCTCTTTTGACTGGCTGGTTATACTGTGTTTGATGCACCCCAGGATGTGGTTTGCCCTCTTGGCTGCCAGGGCACGCTGCTGGCTCATATTGAGGCTGCTGTCGACCAGCRCTCCCAGATCCCTTTCTGCAGGGCTGCTCTCCAGCCACTCCTCTCCCAATTTATACTCATGCCCCGCAGTGCTCCATCCTAGGTGCAGAATCCAGCATTTGGACTTGTTAAATTTCATCCCATTAATCATAGCCCAATGCTCCAATCTATCTAGATCCCTCTGCAAGGCATCTTGTCCCTCAAGAGAGTCAACAGCATCTCCCAGTGTGGTATCATCAGCAAACTTGCTAATGGTGCATTCAACTCCTGAATCCAGATCRTTGATAAATATATTGAACAGAACTGGCCCTAGAATTGAACCCTGTGGAATGCTGCTGGTGACCGGTCGCCAGCCAGATGTAGCCCCGTTCACTACAACCCTTTGAGCCCTGCCCTTCAGCCAGTTCTTCACCCAGCGCACCGTGAACCCGCTCATCCCACAGTTGGACAACTTGTCCAGAAGCATGCTGTGAGGGACAGTATCAAAAGCCTTACTAAAATCCAGAAAAACTACATCCACCACCTTCCCTTCACCCACTAGGCGGTTGAACTTATCATAGAAGGATATCAAATTAGTGAAACAGGACTTTCCCTTTGTGAACCCATGTTGACTGTGCCTGATGATTGCATTATTCTTTAAATGCCTTTCATTAGTACCCAGTATAATCGACTCTATAATTTTTCCAGGAGCTGAGGTTAGACTAACAGGTCTGTAGTTCCCTGGGTCTTCCCTCACGCCCTTTTTGTAGATTGGAATAACATTGGCTAGCAGATGGATTTTATTTCATTAAGGTAGCAGGGAATGGTGCAAAGTTCCATGTGGGATGGTGTTTGTTTTAGGGRAGGAAAGGGAAGGGGAAGGGGAAGGAAAAGGGGAAGGGCGGAAGGAGAAGGGAGGAAGTGAGAAAGAAAGACAGAAAGAGAAAGAGAAAGGCAGATATAAAACCATACCAACCATGCACTATAGAGCTAGAACTTCATATACCCTAAACTAGCTTTAAGTATGGTTATACACTCTCTGTCCCAAAGGTATCATACACCTAAATGGAGCTGGAGTTTCACTGAATAGGGCTAATGAAAAGCATGGATTTAATGATCCTGTACTTATACCTGGATAAACAAAGGATATCAGTCTAGAGTGCTGTCAGCTTGATGTGCTTTGTGAGCAATAAAATTATAACCAAGCTATTAATAAAAACTGATTTCTTCAGTTCAATAATCACTTGCTATGAAGAGTGAAGACCTAAATGGAAAGTAAAATGCATATTTCTTGGTTTCTCACATGCCCATAAATCCCCCAAACCATAAGCCTATGAAAGATAAAATCCAAGATTAGAAGTAAACTTGTAAAAGGCAGATAACAGACTGACATGTGAACAAAGCTATCTCTACAGACTAAGGGAAACTATAGACAAACACTGTTTGGAAGACAAAACTTAAAGGTTTCTACTCATTTACAGGTTCCTTATCTAAGAACACTGAAGAAAAAAAAAAAAAAAACAAAAAGAAATTCAACCACAAGAGCCACACATTTGCATGGACATAAGAGCAAAGTAAACTTTTCCAAATAAGTGAAAAGTTTATTCACATGGGTTGAGATATTAAAAATGCTAGGTTAACTTGTAAAGCTGTGTGCTGAAAAAAAAAAACATTTTTGACAAGGAGGGAATAATTATAGATTTTACGGTGTACCAGAAGTTTCTGAAGACAATGAACCAACCTTATTCACTTCCAGATACCTCCCATTTTCCTAACTGCAGGCATAATTCTAAAGTGCTGTTTGCTTGATGAGCCTTCCATTTATCTTGACATGGCCAAATATTCACCCACAGTTTATCTGTTGCTATACCAAAAAACAGTCCCGATATCCTTCATCTGGTATTCCTCTTCCCCTTGTGAACTGTGAATTAGCTTAGAAAAGGCCTGCTTGGGAACTGAGGGACCTAATGTATACCCAACAAAATACAAATAGAACGATATAGTCACTTTAGCCAATCTTTTAGATTTTTTTTTTTTTAAATCACCTACAAATAATAAGCAGTGTCTATGTTCAGCACAGACAATGTGGAAGTATCAAATCCTTGGCATTGAATAGTCTGACCTTCAACAGAAAAAAAATACCTAGACTCTCAGTTCACTTTGTCCATCTTACAAAGATGGAGAGTGGAGTCTTCAGTCCTGTTGTCTTTTGTTGTATTTTCTCTGACAAAATCTCACTAGATTCTTGCCTGCACACTGAAAAGTTCTCACAAGAAAGACCTTGGAAGACAAGTACATCAAGGAAGATACCTAGGAAGTATCAAAATGATGAATATTTCTTAGAACTAGAGTCCAGAGATTTCATTTTTTAAAACAGCTGGGAGAATTCCCAAGCAAGGTCAATTAGACAGCAGGACTGTAAAGTCTGTTTATAGTAAGAGCAGCCTGTTTATTACTAAATTTTACCATTAGATATATTTCAACTTTTTAGAAGGGCTTTACATTTGTCACTACATATAGACAATTTCTCAGGTTGATTTTCTGTTAAAACTTGGTAAAACAGAATTCGTGTCTTCCTAGACATGTTAAGGCATCTAATTCTCCACTGCTTTTAATTTAGTGTATTTTTAAAATTCTTTTGCACAGTAAAATAGTAACAAGTAATAACAAAAAGAACAAGATGAACAAATATGAATATAAAACTGAGACCCCAACTTTGATCCACCAAGAAAAGAATGGTTCTATTACATGTAGTATTTCAGTATTTAAAAATCAGAATAAAAGTAGCTATTTCAAAATTTTCCATGAACAGGAGCAGAACCTTACTTCTAGATACCATTACAGATGGAAAGCAGATCCATTTTTTGACACAAAAATTTAGGCATTAAAGTCTTTGCATGCAATTTAGGTGTGGAAACTTTCATTGGCCAATAAAGAGGAGAGAGCAGATGTAAGTTTGGTCAGCTGAATAATTCCCAAAGTTTATGGCTGTTTTAACTAGGAGCTTGACTGAATTGTCTAATTATCTATTGATGTCTGAAACATGTATATATGACATCCCCAGGAGGCTGATATGGATGACAGAGGTTTAATTTAACACTTCAGTGTTGCTATTTTTAAAAAAAAAATTCACAAATTTGGGGAGAAATAAAATCTTTATTTCTAAGAATGTGGCATTTTTTAAAGTATGTGAATTTTTTAAATTTAATTCATATTTTATTGAGCAAAAAATTCTATTACAGAGTTGCTGAGTGTCACTTAACTGTTATTATTAATAAATGTGTATCATTGAAGTTATCTGTAGTCAAGATAATATCAAAATCTTTTTATGTATTAATATGGGAAATTCATTTCAGATCATCTTAATACTTAGATATTAGGGGAAAACAACAAACAATAGATGGATTTTAAATGAAAAGGCTTTGCCTTTATAATTTATGTTCTTAGAATACAAATATAGGTTTAAGCAGRCTAATAACATTTCTGTAATCTATAAATAAAGTCAATGTATAATTGGGAGTGTTCTTTGTTTTCTTTCAAGTGAGTTCATTGTTTGGATGATGTACATTGGATAGAAATAGGGAAAAAAGGTAATGTAATGACCCATTAAAATATTGTATCCTGTGCAAAAAGCAAAAAAACAGAGTGTCCAATCCTTATTCTATAAAAAAAAAAGAGAAGATTAAGTAATTGAGTAATGCTTAAAAACATTGTCAGTGTGTGCTAGGCACCTAATAATTTGTGTCTTTCATCCTTTTTCCACGATTTTAGATGTGAGCTTGTTTTTCACGAATACCGAGCACTTATAATTTCTGTTATTTGTTTACTAGACTTATGGGTGATTATTATTTCAGAAACTCATTGTGCTTCTATTAAAAGCCAGGAAAAAAATGGTGAGATACCTAAATTTATCTAGCCATGTTCGAAAAATTGACTCAGGATAAATTATGCCTGAGAGAGATATATTAATTTCCTTTTTTACTATTATTATTATTTTAACTTTATATTGATGATATTTGGGGGGAAGAAACAAGTAAATGAGGGAAACTCTGGTACATTTTTTAATACTTGGAAGATTTAAGATAATGTTAGGTTGACTGCATTTTCTTAGATTCCAACTTATTTTATTGGTTAACCAAAATTTGCAGATACTTCTGTAATTTGAAAGAGAAGGTTTAATGTTGATTTGATTCTTGAGTTTCTATTTTGGAAAATTATGTTTTAAAGATACAACTCCAGGACTTGATGAGTTAGGATAAAAGTATTCAATTCTGTTATAYGTATCCTGGCCACTGAGTTCTTATTAATACTTATTAATTATTACTATTCTCTAATCCCTAACTACCTTGGCAGCCCAGCTATAGAAACAACAGTATCTCACCAGAAATCATCACCTTCACTACAGTCAGAATTAGTACATTGCAGTCCTGACTGATTAAAATTGGGCTGTTAATTCTTATCAACAGAATACATTTAACATTTAATAAAAAATAGAAGGGAGTTCCTGAAAAGATATCACATACATGTGTCCTTAAACTTCCATTCCACTAATAAAACTGTGCCCTACTAATTCAGACAGAGAAAAGCAAAAGGTCAGAAAGATTTAAAAGTCATAAAAATGTATTAATTGCCAGAGCATTAGGCCATCTGTCGTGAAGCAAGTCTTTGTCCTCAGCAGTGGACTCAGCTATATCAATAGTGTTAATTTAGCTATGTGTTAGTTTAGGTCCTCCTGGAGCAGACATTTAATTGAAACTCAGAACGGCAGAGTACATGGCTCCCTGCTGTTAATTGGTCTTTAGAGACTGTTAAGAAGTATGCCAATTATCTCTAGCCTCAGTCCAAAAACAACAAAAAAAATTTAAAAAGAGAGAAAATAATAAGGTCACCTTGTCTTTTTATTAATAAGCACTAATAAAAAAGTGTCAGTTTTTTCAAAAAATGTAAGTCTATATGGCATTGTCTTTGGACACAGACTTGAACAGAAGTATGGCACAGCAGTTGTTCATGTACCACTAAGGCAGGTGGCCTACAGATTGTCTGATCAAAAACAAAAGTAATTTTTTTCCCTCTTCAGTGAAAAATATTCTTTCTAGGATCAGGTTAAGAGCCTCAATTTAGGGTGTGTTGAAGATAATGCATTGTAAAATGTCAAGATGCCTGAAGAAGACAGATGAGAGAAATAAAGCAACAAGTGATCTGTGAGAGAGTCCTAACCCCCTTCAGTGAAGATTACTTTAAGAGCTAATTAGAAATATTTTTCAGCACAAGCAATCACCTGTATTTTCTGCCACAATTTATTTAAACTTGGAAAAGGGAAACGAAAATGTTTAGCAATCACTTCAAAATATAGGACACAAGAATCAAAAATCTTTGTAATATGCAGTAATACATTTTACCTTTTAAAACACCACTCGTAAACTAACAGCCACCATTCATTAAACACTAAATCTTTCCTTAGATCATAGAAAAAGACCTTAAATAACACACTCACTCTGACATGATTTTACATTTTTAAAAAGTAGCAAAAATTGTCCTATCATAATAGTATCAATACTTATTTCAAGAAAAAGGTAAAGGAAAAAGGAAGAAGTCCAGAGTCAATATATATAGTCAATAGGAATTCTTACAAAATTAAATGTATTTGCATACAAGATTTTAATTTCCAACTCTCCAGAACACAAGTGACGTTAATAATACAATCTCATATACAGTTCCCCTTGTATTTACAATCAGGATACTTAATATCCATATTTAGGAATTTAAGCCTACAATTGGCTTTGTCTTAAAAGTTAACCTGTTTTTATAAATTTTCCTTGTTATTATGGGAAAAAATAGTAATTTTTACCAGGAAGAATATTCAGGGAATACAATTAATGGAAGATTTCTCTCTTCTAACCAACCTTCTCTTTATTCATTGATGCAAGAGTCTGGTGAATAGTAAGAATGTTATTCTGCAAACTCTTAAGCATGCAAGTTACGTAAAGACACTGTGTAATAACAATTCATCAGTAGAATGCTGCTAGGGACAGCAGAGGTACCTCACATCTAGCTGGACAGTCAAACCATTTTACATATTTGATGAAAGGGATGAGGACAGGAAGACAGACTACTAATGTAAACAGTGCTGTTTAGGGTAGTCTTCTTTCCCCTTTAAATGATTAGACTGCATAATGTATGTCTATGTCAAGCAACGAAGCAATCTGCAGAAAATGCGAAGAGTTAAATGCAGAGCAATAAGCAGAATGTTAACTACCATGAGAGCTGTAGCTAATGCGTATTGTGACAGCACCACATCCGTGCAGTGGTAGCGCTTTGGGGACTTCATGTAATGTCTTTGAAGAGCACTGCAGTCATCAGCTATACAAGGACTTCAGCAGTTCCATGTCTAAACCTTAGGGTGAATGACCAATGGTCTAAATGAGTATTTTAGATGGACTTCAGGCAGGAGACTCTCAGAAGCTCATGGCAAATCTCCTTGGATAAAGGTGAACAGTGACTGAAGAATCCACGCTTCATTTCTGTGGAACTTGTTTCCCATAAGACAATTTGATTGTGGGACTTTGAATCTGCTTCAGGGTGTGAACTAACAGAACTGGTCATGTAGCTCAGACAAAAGCTTGTAAAAAGAGGTCCTGAGTGTAAGTTTCCATCAGATGACTATTTACATCATTATGCTTTTAGATATTCAGCAACAGGAATTAATTGAAACTGCCTGAATCTAAAAGTACAAGCATCTACCCTACTGCCCAATATTATTAAAACACAAAAAATCTGCAGAAGAGCGGATTTATCAGCACAGGTCTGATATCAAAGCCTGCAGCAGGACAATTTGGTGTAATTTGGTGTAATAAACTTTAATATAGAGAAAAAAAATGATATTAGGTATTGTAAAATTGCCCGTGCCTTTACTGATTTGTAGGAGATACACTTACTCCCTCAGACATGATGCTGGAAGAACATAATAATTCAGATGTTCATGTATTTGGTTGCTCATTTTATTAAATAAAGAGTTCAGGCTAATTAAATAAGCCTCTGCTTTAAGGTAAATCTCAGTTCTCCTTCAATAAATACAGGCATGGAAAGCTTCCAGGTAAATACCCCTTGCTGGGTTATAAACTTGCACATAACACCTTGAGGTCCATTGCATAGACTTGGAAGTTCAGCTTTTAGATTTCTATACTGCTTTAATGGTTCATATATTTTTATTTGATGTTATAAAAGTGTATCCAAAAGTTAAGTTAGTTTTTGTGGGGTTTGGTTTTGTTTTTTTTTTTTTTTTTATTGCACAGAACTATAATTGTGAACTGTGCTTCAGACCATTGCCCTTTGCAATTTTGGGACTGTCTGTCTAAAAGAAACAAAGCCACAGGAGTATATTCTCAAAGACCAAGAAGACCGATATAGGAAAAGAACATGATGCATTTTTCAAATCTATGAAAAAATATTTATTTTGCATATTTCTTGCAGTCCTTTTTCCAAGTGACCCAGATGGCTCGCTGTCAATGATCTTTTTATCATTAATGATTCTCTCAATACTTGCACTAGTTGAAAACTTTGTTAACATACCAACATCAACATTAATAACTGATAATTTAAAATTTGTCAGCATTACTGATAACTCAAGAATCATTAACCTTCTACTTTGGCACATTTTATGCATGAGGGAGCACAAACTGCCATGACTAAGTAGAGGATGTAAGTAAAAACATTGCCAAAGACTAAGCTTGAATTTTTCCTGTCAGAAATCTGAAAGCCATTRTATTTACCACTTAACAGCTTCTTCTGTTAAGCATCAGGTTGTTATGACTATACATTGATGAAGAGGTGTTATAAACTCAAACTTAGTTAGCTAAAAGAAATAATGAGATTTATTCTGGAATGCAGAAAGCCTAATGCTATTTTTTTGAAAATTTTATTATTGTTGTTGTTAAAGATAGCTCTTTAAAGTGAATTGATGGATTTTTGAATTAGTTTTCACAGGATGTAGTTAAGGTAAAGTAGCTGTATTGCAAGGTAACATAAAGGACTAAATAGGATTCGCTATTCCCTTTAACCCTTAAAAGGAACTCTCCTGATATTTTTTAATATTCTTGGCTATTTCAGAGAATCACACAATGGTGTAAGTTGGAAGAGACCTCTGGAGGTCATCTTGTTCAGAAGATGTATTATAAAGGTATGTATGATATCTTCATTTAGTTGTTGATATATGGAATAACATACTTCATATTTATGTTACCTAGGTATGTCCCAGTCACAATTCTAACCCCAGTTAAAAGCTATTCATATAAAGATGTGATGAAGACATTTCAGTGTGGAACAATTGCTCACTGCTTGGTTGTGCCTTGTTTTTTCTTTCTTTCTTTCTCTATTAAGAAACAACTATTATTTAAAAAAATGATTGTTATTTGTTTTCCACTTTGATGCCATTAGTGTAGAGCAAGAAAAACTTTAAGTGATTAAAATTGACGGGAGTAAAATGCCTGGAATGTCATTAGAAATGACAACAACTAGGATTATATTTGTCTTTTCTTGTTTGTCTATAATAAATGTATGTATTAAAAAGAAGTATTTGTTTAAAAAAAAATAGATGTGTAAATTTAGCGAAGACTATTTGGCTTTAGAACTTTTAACTTTTAACCTCATCYTACATGCCCTGTTCCTAAAGAGGGGGCTGTCATGATTATTGCACATGCCCACCTGARGATGATGTCACTTTGAAGAATCAAAGGTCTCTGTTCTCCAGCAGTTATTTCATATTGCAACAACTGAAAATCCCTGTTTACATGTAAACCATTGTCATTTCTTGTCAGAGATAATCCATGTTCAAAAAAGATGAATGTGAATGAGCAAGAAATGCAAGGACAGAAAGGAAAATCGAAGCATAGATGGTACAATTGGTTTCTCCAAAGCCACTCACTAGATTTGGATTCAGTTTCTAGCACTGCTAGGGAATCAAAAAACTCCAGCATAATTTCTCATACTTGAAAATCTAAGGACACCATTCCTTTCCTGTTTGATTCTTAACTTTTTCCTAAGTGCCAACAAAGATATACAGTACGGGTTTCCAAAAACTAATCTTGTCAACATTGGTTGAAAAACTGCTGCTAACCTGGGATCTATGTAAGCACCATACATTTAATAAGGGCATTTCAGTAGTATTTTCCTAAAAATAAAGAAATCCTAATTCTCAGCTGATGTAGGTCAGTGTAACTTCACTGATTTTAAAGGGTCAATACCGATTTATATAATCTGAAAAATCTGGTTGGTGTTGTTTGTAGTACTCTATTACTGTGTAGATAGCACAGCTTTCATTTTCTAACTTAATCCCTTCTCTTTGAGTAGCTTGCAGCTTCTTGTTGAGATAATTAAAAATACCATTTCTTTTTCACTGTTTTAATCTTGTATCTGCTTGCTCTAACTCAAAAGAGAAATAATTAAAGGACTAGTCAGAAACCTGGAAATCACCGTCGCCTGAAAACACTTCATATATTAGGTACAAGTAACACATAGCAACACCTACTCACTAGTAGGCTTGCTGTGAAACCTTTTTCTCATCCCTATTTAAACAATCAGATTCTCCCCTGCCTAAAAAAATATTTTAAATCATCAAGATAGAAATATTTTAAACAAATAAAGAAGTTCAAAACAATCAATTTAAATAGCTCTGTGGTTTAATGTTATTCGCCATCAAGTTATTTACTACCTTAGTATCAATTAAGTTATTCAGTTAGAAGGTTTGTTATAATGCCTTCTGTCATTGGAAGATGGTTGATGAAAATAAAAGTCCCCTCTTCTTATAGGCTTGATCTGAATAAAATGAGATGTTGGTATTTGCATTATCTCAGTACTGTCATTGGCTAAGTTTTTAGAAATTGCAGCTTCTGTACAGGCAATCTACTACAAATGTAATGGTGCTGTGATTTCTTCTCAGCTTGTCTATATGGTAAGAAGTGCTTCTATCTTCTTTTGAGATTGAATTCATTCCTCCATTCAGTTAACTGTTTGAGGTTTCTTTTCGGTTTCATTGGGCGTTATCAGGAATTGAAATTTTCAAACACCTTCAAACACTTATCTACACTACTGAAATACTTTTTAAACTTAATTCTTGAAGAAAGTTTATAAATCTTGAGGAGATTTTGAAAATACTTAAAAATCATCAGAGACTGGCTAAGTTCAGTTAAAAAGTTGCTTTGGCAATACAAGATAACTTCTAAGCTATCCAATTATTATTATTAAACACAGTAATATTTTCTTGGATTACCAATGAATTCCATTGATTTTTTGGATTAAAAATTGCCTTAAATAGTCTTGATACATTGTACATCTCACCTTTTACTTAAAAGGAATAATAGAAAACTACTATGTCAAGATACTAATTCGGGGGAAAGCAGCGGACGTTGTTTATCTAGACCTTAGTAATGCTTTCAACACCATCTCCAGTATCACCCTCATAGACAAACTGATGAAGTACAGACTACATAAATGGAGAGTGAAGTGGACTAAAAGCTGGCTGAACTGCCTGGCTCAAAGGATTGTGATCAGTGACACAAAGTGTGATCAGCCTCGAGTTGGAGGCCAGTCACTAGTGGAGTACCATAAGGGTCAACACTGGGGCCAACACTGTCCAACATCTTCATTAATGACCTGAATGATGGGGCAGAGTGTACCCTCAGCAAGTCTTCTGATGATAGAAAACTGTGAGGAGTGGCTGATATGCCAAAGGGTTGTGCTGGAAAAAAAGTACTGACAGGAGCCTCATGAAGTTCAGTAAGAGAAATTGCCAAGTCCTGCACCTGGGGAGGAAGAACCCCATGCACCAGCACATGCTAGGCACCAGCTGGCTGTAAAACAGCTTGGCAGAGAAAGACCTGCAGGTTCTGGTGGACAACTAGTTGACCATGAGTCAGAAATGTGTCCTTGCAACAAAGAGGGCTAACAACGTACTGGGCTGCAAAAGAAAAGAGTGTTGCTAGCAGGTCAAGGGAGGCGATCTTTCCCCTCTGCTCAGCCGTGGTGACATACATCTGGAGTACTCTGTCCACCCCAGTAAAAGACAGACATGGGGTTACTGGAGCAAATCCAGCAAAGGGCCACAAAGAAGATTAAAGGACTGGAGCATCTGTCATATGAGGAGAGGCTGAGAGGGATGGGACTGTTCAGCTTGGAGAAGAGAAGGCTCGGGAGATCAATGTGCATATACACCTGATGGGACGGAGTCAAGAAGAAGGAGGCAGACTTCTCAGTGGTGTCCRGTGACAGAACAACAGGCAATTGACACAAATTGAAATATAGAATTGAAATATCTTGGGAGATACTCAACCCAGTCCTTGGCAAGTTGCTTTAGCTGACCATGCTCTGAGTACTGGGATCAGACTAGATGATTTCCAGAGGTCCCTTTCAACCTCATCCAGTCTACAAATAAACATAATTAAATTTATTATATTATCAACTTTTCATTTCATAAAAATTTTGCCATACTAAGCATCTAAACTATTGCAAGTACCTATTATCCTGAAAGGAAACATCTTGTTAGAAGAATCAGCAACTTCTCCAAATCATTTTGTCAGTCATCAATGCTTTTTATAAAATGCAAAGACTTCAAAGTACATAGTTACTCATTTTTGTAAAGGACCGGTAAAAAAAAAAAAAAAAATATATTAAAGTGCAATTGCCAACAAGACCTTACGACACATCTATTCTGGTTTTGAGTTAAGCATTTTTTTAAAAATCCAAAGCACACAATGTTTTTTTTTTCTAAAAATGTATGCTGAAAACTTTGTCTTCTCAAGACAAAAAATATCTCTATATACCAAACCATTTTATTTTATAAGAAAACAGCTTTCTATTCTTTGAGCACATACTTCTGAAAAAATGATTTGTACCTTCTTTGACTGCTGAGTTGTGTCTTATTGTGCTGGTTTTGGTTGGGATAGAGTTAATTTTCTTCATAGTAGCTAGTATGGGGCTGTGTTTTGGATTTGTGCTGAAAACAGTGTTGATAATAGAGGGATGTTTTAGCTATTGCTGAGCAGGGCTTACACAGAGTCAAGGCCTTTTCTGCTCCTCACACCACCCCACCAGCGAGTAGGCTGGGGGTGCACAAGAAGTTGGGAGGGGACACAGCTGGGMCAGCTGACCCCAACTGACCAAAGGGATATTCCATACCATATGATGTCATGCTCAGCATATAAAGCTGGAGGAAGAAGAGGGAAGGGAGGGATGTTCAGAGTGATGGCTTCCCAAGTCACCATTACGCGTGATGGAGCCCTGCTTTCCTGGAGATAGCTGAACACCTGCCTGCTGATTGGAAGGAGTGAATGAGTTCCTTGTTTTGCTTTGTTTGTGTGCGCAGCTTTTGCTTTACCTATTAAACGGTCTTTATCTCAACCCAYGGGTTTTCTCACTTTTACCCTTCCGATTCTCACCCCATCCCACCGAGGGGGAGTGAGCGAGCAGCTGTGTGGTGCTTAGTTGCTGGCTGGGGTTGAACCACGACAATTATCAAGGAAAAAAATTCACACAGACATTTAATAAATTAGCAACAAGAAACATAAAAGTATGTAGGAATATGGGTTTCTAACATTGGATCTGTATGCACGGAGAGGTTGTTCAGTCTCCATTGCTGGAGATATTCAACCTGTTTACCTTCGCAGTTGGTTCTGCTTTGAGCAGGAAATTAGATAAGATGAACTTCTGAGGTCACTTTCTACCTAAATTTTTCTATGATTCTGAGATTAGATTAGAGTACTCTTGATCAGAACCTCACACAGCAATTTCTGCACCAAGGCTATAATTTCTATTTGAGTTGTAATACTATTAGGAAGAACATTTAGGTTCAATTGAAATGAGAAAGAAACCACCATCACTCTGAGCAAATTTTTGCAATAGAAAATTAACTTCACTTTAGAACTTTACACCTTAAATTAAGTCTAGTTTGATTTTTAAAAGTTGTATTCCAGCTACTAATATACAGTCTGACTTTTCTCACTAGAAACAAAGCAAAACCATATTTCAAATACCTCTTTCCTGTGTTTGATAGTCATAGAGTGTGTGAAAGTTGTACATGACCTCTTCTTGGAAAAAAGACTAAATAAATGAGGGGGTTTTTTTCCCCATCTGACATGTTTCCCAGAATGGAAATCATTCCCGTGGCTTTTTACTGACTATCTTTGTAAATTGCTTAGACATCTTCTAAAGAAATACATCACAAAAAAGCTGGGTATCATTCCTGTTATTATTATGGGAACAGATACAAGCAGTAAAGCATATTTTCATGCATTCTGTGAGTTGGGAGCAAATTTGGATCTGAAATGAGAGTAGCATTTCAGAAGTACTCTCAGGAGATTATGTTTAAATGATTTTTTTTTTTTTTTTTTTTTTTTTTTTTTTTTTTTTGTTATGTGATATCTGAAAGGTTTTGCATTTTCAAATTGTTCACGGTTACAGTTAAAAAAAAAGAGGAAAGTGAAATTGTCAGATAATCTATATGACATATTGAGAGAGAGCAAAAAAATGAAATGAACATAAAATATCTTTGGAGTAGTTGTAAGCACTTTTTTTCATGAGGATTTTGATGAGCACTTCGGGGTTTTTTGCAATCAAAGAGTTATTTTGTCAAGAAAAGCAGCAAGTTTGAGAGAGGGAAAAAGAAAAGATGGAGACATTATGTAAATGACTAGACACCAGATTAACTATAAGAAAGCAGAGTTTTGTTTTTAACTATTACTATTCATTGCACTCCCCTTCTGCACATATGCTGAAGACAGAGATCCAGAACAGGATAAAGCCAAGTTTACTAGCTTCAAAACATATCAGGTATTTGTTGGCTAAAAACCAAAATATCTCAGGATAAGATTTGTAATACAAGTCCCATAGCAAATAATGTTCCATATTTATCAAACTCTTTCTCCTTTCAGAATTATTTTCCTACTTTAAAGAYAGTGAAACTAAGTTTGAGTGAATTATCAAACAATATGTAATGGGTTTACAGTACAATATAATTTCAGTGTTATTAAAAATATATGTAGTAGAACACTATTAGTTGGGTCTAACTCTTGTTCTGTCCTATCCTAGTTTTATTAGAGCCAAACATTGACTGCATGGATTCAATGCACTACAGAGTTTTTTCCACTGAGAACTTCTGTAATGAATGTATTAACTTCTGGGGCAGAATAACTGGCAGGAAAACCTTGCTAAGTATGCTTGGAAAATAGAAATAAAATCATATGGTAGCACAATTCCACATTCTATGTTCATAAAATTTATTACATATATTCTTTTACTATTTAGGAAAATATGTTATTTTAATAAACATTTATTTCTTAAGCCAACTGAGATGTTTTTATTTCTTTGCACCTTGTATAAAAATTCATACTTGAAGCATACAAATGGATATAAAAGAATACCATTCTAATTTGTCTTGTACCTTCGTGAATTCTTATAGTCCTCTGAGTGGATGAAAATCAGAGAAGAATTAGGCCCAATATGCTTCAATTATTATTTCTATTTCCATATTTAAGTCTAACAAACATGCCATTTCCTTTGAAATCACAGCTATTCAAGAGTAGAATTTGCCTCATGTTGAATAGCATTTATAGAAATTATGCTGGGAAAAAGGGCAGAGGGGAAAACCTCTTATTAGAATAAGGAAAAGAGGCAGCCACAATAGCAAATAAAGTGGTAAGAAGCTGCATAGCAAGTTCACTATGCAAATATATCCAATACATCATTGTCAAAGTGAGTATATTGCCTGATGTATTTCTTTCACCACCTAGTATTTCAGCTTTTGCTGTCTCGATTTTTGACTGTTGTGGGCACCTTAAATACATTTTTCAACTTCTGATTCAGTAAGCAGTTGCTGCATGAAAGCAATTTTTTGCTTAAAATACTCTATCCAAATTCTCACATTAAATACAGATTATAATCCTTCTTCAAAGTTAGATCAAGATATCTTTCTGAGTAGCAATTTCAACACCAGAAACCCAGGCAAAGCTTTCTGAAGTTAAAAAAATCCAGGAAAGGATTCAAAAAGTATCTACTAAAAGTACCAAGTCCTGCTCAATAACCCCCTCATTAATAAATAAACTTTAGTTCTTATTTTAAATACATATTCCTTTTTTTTACATTACTTTGGAAAAAGGTGTTTAATATAAGGAGAAACTTGTTCCTACAGATTATGCCTTCATCATAACCCTATCTCACCTTGCCAAATAATAAAGATTACTTTCACACACATAAATCACAGTTTAAAAAATTGACTGCAAAACATATAACAAATCTAAAACATTTAAAGATATTTATTTTTCAAAAAGCAAGTTCTTGAAAATCCAGCTTGGACTGACTTGATTTAAATACTTAAAAATCATTAATTCTGCCCACATATGCCCATTATTTGCCAGTATGAAAGGCAAATTTCTRTAAAAGTAACAGTTGTCATCTTCTTCAAGGTTATTTATAATGCTCAGTGTTTTGAGTTTTAGAAATACGAGAAGAATTCTACATAAAATTTGAGCTGGATAAAGGAGCTCAGGAATTCCTGAGTAGTATTCCTTGCTAATGAAGCTTATACATAGGAAATAAATTCACTGTTCGCATTGGGATTTCTCTGTACAATCTTGGAGTATTTTCATTCTTGCACTAGTCTTACATCACCATTTTCCATCCTATCTGCAACGAAGGTTTACAGCCCTATGTCTTTGGACATATTAAATCAAAGTACGCCCTCAGTTGCAAAATTATGACCTTGAAGTTTGGTTTCTAGTCTCCTTTCTTATGAACCTGGAAAGTTGGAAGAAAGAGGTATTCCCTCTGGGTGGTACTGAAACGAACTAAATTTTGATGTCTTCTCGTCCTGTGAATTACCTATCACGGCAGACAAATCCCATTCATTCACCATAATTAGTACTCCAAGGTGAGGAGACTACCTGTTTCATGTATTACTACAGCATGAATTAGAGAGAGGAGGGGAAAGAAAATTCTCCCAGCAGAGCTCAACATGACAGGCCGCACAAATCAATTTTAATTAATTCTGCCTCTTTAAATCTGCCTGCTCTTTTGGAAAGATTGCTATCTTCGTCAGGCACTATGGCAAGATAATTAACAAAAGCACTGCAGGGCGCTGATAGCGCTAGCAGCCAATTTACTCGGCAACATCTTGGTTTTATGAGAGTGCCAGGTTAGAAGGTCCATTGTATTAGGAGTGGGATTTGTGTTCTATCTTCATGTAAAAAATACTCATCTTTTACCAAGGAACACCTTGTGAGGTTTTAATTATATGGCTTCAAGCAAGAATTAATGAGAGAGAACTTCTGAAAAACAACTTTAGTATTACAAGGCAGAGACTGTTTCAACATAAGATTACTGACAATGAAAACCTAGTGTGTCAGTGCAATAAAGTTCATCCTGGGAAGCATAAGCTTATGAAGCGTTGTTTTGTTCTGGTTTGTTTTTCATGCTACTTGGCACACATTTCAAGCCACCTACTGTAGAGTACTGACTTTTCAGAAACAATACCTCTGTTACATTACATTGCTTCCTTTCCTAGTAAGGCACTTGATGGAGCTCTACAATATACTACACCAATAATAAAATGTTGACATTACTAACAGTAAACTGATCTAACTTTGAGTATTTTTTAGGGCAAACATCTCAAACTAGTGCCTGTCCTTCAGAAATGGTAAAGCAATCAAATGCAAAATAATGAACAAGAACTTAAAAATATTGTCGGAAAGTGTCATTAAAAATCAGATTACCAGTCTGGTGTATATATATAAAGTCTATCTTTTTCAGTAGCATTTAATGATAATTGAGGGATAAACTGACATATAGCTTCTGGAAGAATCAAGATAGTAGTTTTGTATGATTTAGGTTTGATTTAAAATAAAAAACTTGGATCATATMATACAAAGCATTTGTATGGTACAAATTCAATCTGCTATTTAAACAATTTTGAAAAAAAAAAAAAAAATTGTCAAAGCAGGTATCATCTCTCTTCTACAGTTGACATGAAAGGCTAAATTAAATAAAAATTGAAACTTGTATTCTGGTTAATTCAAGAGAAATGTGACTGCATGTTCATGGATAATCCAGGTCAAATCTCTACTGATAGATCACTGTGTGCACAGTTAGTGGTCATACAAACATGGTGTTAGAACACAAACTCTTTGCAACGACAGCATTGCTATTTCCACTTAAATAACAATAAAATATTACATTTAATTTCAAGTAGCTTCATTCACATCTCTTGCACAATGCTACAAGTGCTTTGACATATAAGTACTGCCATTTAGACTGAAACTGATAATATGTTTTACCTTGCTGAATCAGGATCTCTTTATGTACTGGGTATAGGTGTCAAGGTTTTGATAGTGGGGAGAAGGCAGGCATGGCTCCTGTGGGAGGAGACCGGGGCTGCCCTGTGCTGGAAACAGCTGGTCCCAGTCTGCTGGAGTAGATTTATCCAGAAAGACTGCAGCCTGTGGGGAGAACCCACTCTGGAGAAGGCGAAAAGTGTGAGAACAAAGCAGAAGCAGAGAGAAAACTGCTTTGTACTGACAGTAACACTCCTCCCTCCCCCATCCCTCCCCGTGCTACTTGGGGAGGGCTTGGAAGTGAAAGAGTGAAGTTGGGCATAAGAAAGGGGGAGGAAAGGTGTTGTTTTAATGTTTGCCATTTGTTTCTCACCACTTTAATCTATTTCAATTGGCAATAAATTAATTTCCCCCAAATAGAGTCTGTTTTGCCTGTAACAGTAACTGGTAAGCAATCTCCCCATCTTTACCTCAACCCGTGAGCTTTCTCATTTTATTTTCTCCCTCTATCCTGCAAAGGAAGTGGAGTGAGCTAGCAGGTGGGTGGGCATTTGCTGTTAGCCAAGGCTAACCCACCACACTTTTACAAGAACTGGATAAACTTCATATATATCTCCCTGTATTTATCTTTACAGCTACATCTGACAGAAAAGTCAGCTCTACTCTTTTCATTTCCTTTTTCTTACACACTGGTGGGACAATAACATTTTAATTTGATGAATCTTTTTTTTTTTTAACAAACTACTGTGTTGATAGATCATTCAGCTCTTTCATTTAAACTGTTAACTCCAGTGGGTGAAAATATGAATTCAGAATCTTTTCTGTTCCCCAGGAAATTCTACAGTTCTGCTTACAGGGATGATGTACAGAAAAACTTGAAGACTCTGCCACAAGAAAATATTCCTATATCAGCAATTATCTCAGTGAACCATGTATATGTCCATAAGAGTAGTCAGCCAGAACTCTCTCTGTTGTGAAACACTGCATACAAAACCTAAACACTGGAAGAAAATAAAGTACAATATTAGACTCATGCTGTAGTCAAATAATCAGACTTACAGAACATTTTGTTTTCTTCTTTTGTCTAGGTTCCTTTAGCTACAACACTGGCATATTTAGAATTAAAACAAAACCAAAATAAAACACACACATCCAAACAATAAAATACAATTTTTAAAAAAAAGCTGAGAAGTTTCCTAACAGAAAATCTAATTGCATTCTTTTGCTTTCAGTGTAATTCTGAGGCCAAACAATGCAGCTTCTGTCTGTCCTACACATAACAAGTAAAATTCAAAAGCACCTAGGCTAAGATCAAAATGTTTGTGTAAATTAAGATTAACACAATTATGTAAAAACAAAGAAAACCTTTATTTACTTTGGAAAACATGAGACATGTCTATTCTACTAAATTAAACAATGCCAAGGAGCATTCCCATGTGTTTAATTATCTAGCCTGCTGAATCATTATAATGGTTCCCATCCAAGTTTTGGCATAGGCCAAGCAACACTTTCTCAAGCAATTCCTTGAGATGGAACAGAAGACATGGAACAGAACTTAACACAGACTAAGGGCCATTACAATAGCAGTTTGCCTATGGCCACTCTATTTTGGTGGCTAAGAAATCTTAACAATATGGATGTGGGCTGTTCCATGCAATAGAACAGCCCTGTGGTTTTTTCATTTTACTGGCATAGATGCACACATTCCAATTACCATCTTCACATTTGCAATGAACGTGATTGCAATGAATGAACATCAGAATTTCATTAAGTGCCCTCAAATCCAGAAGACCCATACCAGCCTTCGAAGAGCACAGAGGCTCTTGATGACAGTGCATTCTGTCAAAACAACCTGAACCACCCAGGTAGGAAAAGAGGAACAAGAATAATAGAGATTAAAGGGACTCTTAACTAATGTTGGAGGTGTTTTATTGCAAAAATAGAACACAGCTATAAGTGTCTCATCATCACTGTAGAACACAATCAAAACAATAAACAGCACAGCAAAAAGAAACTCTCTGGGATATTATTTGGAACCAAATTAGTTATATTTTRTTTCAGTATTTGAAATGTGCTGCTATTGTTTTGGTTTTGTATCATATTAATCTTGAAAGAAGCGGTGGGACTTGGGGATGCACCATTCTTCATCATCATTTGCAATTGTATATATCAGCATTTTATCTTTCTCTCCAGACCTGTTGAATTCAATGAGAGTTTCCTATTGATGTTCCTAAGTGCTACAGCAAGTACTAAAATTTCAAGTTACTCCTAACATCCCTCCATGAAGTTAATTGAAAATGGTCAATTGTGAAAGATTTTATGTAATTTTACAGCTCATCTACTCTATACAAAACCCTTAAATATTTCAAGGATGTAAGCCTGTTCATTGTGAGTGTAGATTATAATTGCTTAATCATGAGAGAAAAATGTTCTAAAGATAATTCATGAGGTCTTGAAGACACTAGTGCCCTCTCCATCATCACAATTGGCGTTCATTCTTCTGAATTTCAGGATATTATTAATGGGTAAGAAACACCCCCATGCAAAGGAAAAGTGTGAAGCTTATGAGCACCACTTAAGCTTTGCCTGAATGGATGTGTTCCAGCTAGCTGTATTAATGACAAACTCCTCTTTCTCCAACTGCAGTGGTATATGGTATTGGGGTTGCTTAGTATGAATCAGACCAGCTGCAGTTATGATAGTTTTACTGTTTCATGGAAACCAGCTGAAAAGAAAGTGGATATTATAGTTAACACAAAACTGAATATAATCCAACAGTGTTCTCTCGTCACAGATAAAGCAACCAGCACATTAAATTACATTATGAGGACTATGGCCAGCAGACCATTTATCCCACTCTACTCAGTGATAAGGAAACCACATCTGGAATATTGTGACCAGTTTTGGGCCCCACAGTTGAAAAGGTGGAGGGTTACCAAGATGGTCAGCTCATGACCTCCAAGAGAGGTTGAGGGAGCTGGGCTTGTTTAATCTGGAGAAATCAAGGTAAAGGAGCAATCTAAGAGCAAACTACAAGTACCTGAAGGGAAGTTACAAAGATGATTGAACCTAACTCTTCACAGCAGTGGCAGACAACCAAGTTAAAGGGGAAGTGGCTAAAATTAGAAGCCTGAGAGGTTCAGATTAGATATTTGGAAATAAAAAATTAAAAAAAAAAAAAAAAAAAAAAAGAGGAGGATACTGCAGCTCTAGAACAGGTCATCTAGGGAGGCAGCACAGTCTCCATCACTGGCGACTTCCAAGACTTTGTTACACAAAGCCACAGCTGATGTGATCTATTGGTGATAGTCCTGCTGAGAGCAGGAGTTTGGATGGCCACCATTTCTATTACAATCTCCAAAATGGTATGGAGTAAAACATGTAAAAGTTAGACCAGATGCCCAGTTGTTGGATTTTGGGGTTTCTTTGATAGGGGGTTGGTCCCTCATGCCAATAAAATGGAAAGCTAGTAAGGAAAATCACCATCTTGATCTTTTCTCTCTTTCTTATCCATTCTTTGAATCTCTTAAGAATCCTGTAAGTTATATAGTTAAAAGCTTCTAGTAGCTCTTCCTAATCACTATCCAGCTTATCCTCTCACAGAGAAACTAATCTGAAACTTCAATTTAATATGTATACAGAAATATTGTTTAAAAGAATGTTTTCCCCCCACACTACACAAAGAGCAGCTGTGTCTCATACACTACTGAATACAACATCCAAAAGGAAGAGAAACAATATTTCTCTTTGAAGTTCAGTTCCTTAAGAAAGAAGTGCTAGTGGCCAAACTTCAAAGAGAAATTGTCCTTCCTACCTGGCTGTAGCACTTCAGAGAGAGCTAATTTACCTCTCTGGTGAAAGGCAGGTCTCTCAACAGCCGAGCTGCCTAAGAAATGATGTAGCTGGTGGACTCTGGAATTAGGTGACAATTTTCTTTGAAGTTTGGCTGCTCGTCTCATTAGCATTTCAGACATGTTGAAATGATTTACTTTCCATTTTGATTTCATATAGAAAGCTAAATGGAAGTTCCCAACTTAGCTTTTAAAGTTGTAGCTTGACTTTAAAAGACTTTAAAATTCTTAGACAGCATCATGAAGTTTTTTGACATGCATGGTAGAGGCACTCAATTTTTGCATTTCTGCAATACCTGGATTGCCATCCGCAAGTGACAACATCAATATCTGTCTAACAGAAGTGGACAGAAACTATTTGTAAAAAGTGGAGTGTCTTAATCCTGATAACACTGATTCTATAGAGATGATGAAAAAATCCAATACTTCTTTGAAGTATATAAGGATTAAAATTTGCCCAGCATCATTACTTTGTTTAAAGTAGCTGGCAGTTTGCACTTCATTATATCTGTATGGTGACATCTACACAACTAAGGAAAAGGTCAGACATGCTAGAATTCTGCTGCATAACAATTTCCTAAGTGGAATATTTTTCCTAGATACATTATACATTTTCACAATTGACTTTCACAGAATTTAAAGGGCACAGCTCATATGGTCTGTGGGGGCTTGAAATAACCAGCATATCTCTTCAACCTGTGATGGGCCTGGCAACCCACAAGTAAAAAGTTGTCTGTATAGGATTCAGCACTGAGTTTTCATCTTTCTATAATTATCATTTTCATTTAGGGCATTTTTACGAAGTGTCTCTCAAACAAGCCCTACAGGTTCTGGAAAGCTTAAAATATCCCTTAAAGGACATCTTAAAGAGAAGACCTCTGGAGAGTTAAGTGAAGTGTTCAGAAATTCAGTGAATGAATGACTAGCTTGGACATCTCATCTTGCTGTCTGAGACTTCCATCCCTCAAATTATCAGAACTGTAATTTATAAACTAACAGCTTGGCACAAGATACATATCCATATGACGCATATACACTGACTTCAATCTACCTCTTACAAATATTTTCAAGGATGGAGTTTAGAGAAAAAAGAAAAAAAGAAAAAAAAAAAAAGAAAAACATTGAAAACCCAGCCATCAAAGCAATTCAGTGGCTTAAAAGATAGCAATAATTGCAGTTGCTGGTAAAAAAATCAAAACAGGGATCAGATAGAGAACTTTTGCTTTAATGTGAATGAAGAAAAATATGTGAAGAACTGGAAAAGCAATGAAAGGAGAAAGCAGAGCTAAGCTGCAAGGAAAGGTAAAAGACAATAAGATTCAAATACACAAATGAAATACAAATGAAAAGATTTTTTAAATAACACATAATGAATGAAAAAAAATACTATGGTAGTAAAACAGTGTTTTTCCTATTCTATTCTTTTACCACTAAGACGATTTTCATTTTATGTAGTAAAAAGTAATCTTAAGCTAAAAATTGTTTTAAAAAGATAGTTTAAATAAATTAATTGATGCTTAAAGAGCCATATGGTAATAGTATTAAGACACTCTAGGGCATGTTTTATTAGTCTATTAATACAAACTTCAGGTGGTTAAAAGCACTCGGCCATACAATGCACCTGAATTGTATATTAATTGACAAATAAAACACACTCTGCTGAGTTTCAGCACTTCAYTGTTGTTGCAAGTACACGTAACTAGGTGTACAACAAGCACGATTTTATTCACAAAACACCTCTAAACACTACATCAACATTGCTCAACAACAGGGAAAGTTTTAGCTAAAAAACTATGTTTCCTCTTCCAGAAATAAGGATATGTAGAGTTTTTCATCTATCTCAGCTTCTCAGGAGCTAGGTCATAAAGATAGTAAAATCACTTCATACCTTATTTGGTCTCAAAGGCATGGGTAAGGGTAGCTCCTCAAAAGATTCTTGGTCTTTGTATGTTGTTCAGATGATGGACTTGGAAGGTTCTGAGAAGAATTGCATTTCCTTAAAATAAGGAATGGCAAGATCTAAAGATTGGATGGCAGGAACACTGTGACTGCTCCTGACTGGTGGGCCAGAAGGCTAAGGCCTGGTGAGAAGCTGAGTATCAGGAACTGCGGCCGAGTGAACAAGTACCCTCTGCCTTGAACTAATTAGTCTAGTGAGCAACCACAACATATCGGCCCTGGAGACAGGACCTGGAAGTACCAGCATGGTGCAGAGTGGGGTGGGGGGCTGGAGTGAGAGGCAAGAGAGCTGGAGTAGAAATCTGGGCAGAGGTAGAAATGTCTATATATATTAGAGTACATATATGATTTTGGTACATTCTTTCCAAAATATTAAATGAGCCGTAAGCCTTGCCATTCATTTTCAAATACTTGTGAAAGTAGTTATCGTCTGCATTGGTTAGTCCACAGCCTATGTAGAAATACTGCTAACATAGCAGATGTCACACCTAAAAGGTGTGATCTTGCGTTTAAACTTACAGCAAAACAAAGTGTCGTGGTTTAACCCCAGCCAGCAACTAAGCACCACACAGCCGCTCGCTCACTCCACCCTGGTGGGATGGGGGGGAGAATCGGAAGGGTAAAAGTGAGAAAACTCGTGGGTTGAGATAAAGACAGTTTAATAGGKAAAGCAAAAGCCGCGCACGCAAGCAAAGCAAAACAAGGAATTCCTTCACTCCTTCCCGTCGGCAGGCAGGTGTTCGGCCATCTCCAGGAAAGCAGGGCTCCATCACGCGTAACGGTTACTTGGGAAGACAAACGCCATCACTCCGAACGTCCCCMCCTTCCTTCTTCTTCCCCCAGCTTTTATATACTGAGCATGACGTCACATGGCATGGAATACCCCATTGGCCAGCTGGGCCAGCCGTCCCTACTATGCTCCCCCCCAGCTTCCCGTGCACCCGGCAGAGCCTGGGAAGCTGAAAAGTCCCCGACCAGTAGACTAGCCAGCAGCAACCAAAAACATCAGTGTGCTATCAACACCACTCTCACACCAAATCCAAAACACAGCACCACACCAACCACCAGGAAAAAAAAAMCACAACTCTATCCCAGCTGAAACCAGGACACAAAGCAATTACAACTTGCTTATATCCAGCTGTATCTATGAAAGAAATTCTAAGAAAAATAGTAAAACAAGACATTACATAATGTAAATGTACAAAGGGACTGACTAATTCCCAAACTATATATATTCCAGAATTCTTAAAGTTTTGACCTTTCTTTTTTTTTGTTTTTAAGGATTGGTGTGCCTGCTGGTTTCATCTATGTACCAGTAGTCTCTGAATACTGTACTAGCAGAGCATTAATGACTTCTGTAATGGTTGTTATTTAATCATAACTATTAAAGATTATGGGCCACTGAATCTGCTGCAGTAATATTTTTTTTAAAGAGTTCAAGGTAAAGATTGTTTGTTTATTTTTATGATGAACTCAAGACAGATCAGCCTCGGGTTCTAGGACACAGAATGTTATGATCTAACCATAAAATTTTCCATAGTTCAAAAAAAGGTGCCGTTTAAGAGGTATCACAAACTAACTGTGATTTGTGTCATTGTTGCATACCATGTATCACTGCGATGGGAAATGCATTCAAAATCACCAATATCATAAAAATAAGAACAAATGTGTGAAAGTGTTTAGGAAATTAGTGGTTTTCTGCCAATATTTTTAAAAGGACTCTTTATAAGTTAGACTCTCCCTGTCACTTTCCCCTGTCTCTACCCATCAAAAGTCCCAGTAGGAGTGTTTTCTCTCATACAGTACCTTTCAAACCCCTGAAGTCAAATCAAGTATTTCAGTAATATAGTATCAGGTCCACAGTGTGACAAGTGTATAAACAATTTTTAAACAGGAATCAGTGAAAGAGCCAGACTTCTATAAAAAAAGTATAATATTACTATGTTTCTGAAAAATGCTCACTGATTAAACAAAAAACTGATAAAAATGAAGAAAAATAATGGGGCATAGAGTACTTTTTTTCAGATAATTTTTATTTTAATTTCTGGAAAAATGCTGACCATCCTATAGTCATATATTTAGAGTTGTAATTTCTTACTATCACTTTGGTTTCGATGTCATTGGCAAAATTTTAATAAGGAAGTCCCACAAGCCATCACAGTCATCTGTATTTATCATAGATGATCATAGGCTTCCTACACATCCCAAAGTGTTCATGTACTATAGTAATGTAATGTATTTTTCCTCCCAAAACTCAGGTGAGAAAGGGAAGTAAATTCCTGGATTCCAAATGGGGAAATAACAGTCAAACAGGCATTTCAATCAATTTTAAAAAATCTGATAAACTTAATTCCACTTAGACCATTTAGTTGAAATTTGAGCTTCAAAGTTATTCAGCCAACAAACTGATCTTAATTTCTACTGTTTTGTCAGTTTCCTGGAAAAAGCATCAGTGAAACACAAACCAAGTTATTTTATAGTTAGAGAATTATTGTTTTTTTTCTGGTTTCCAGAGGCAATTTTCTTCAAAACTGGTGTTTTAAAAATGTAAATCTTATTTAAATTTAGTGCAACCATTTAAAAAAAGCTAACAATTAAATGGGACTCTCATGAACTAATACATTAGTTGTTATTTGTGACAGTGTTTGCCAAAAGATATCCCACAATATCCAAGCTATCACATTTTCACCTTATAAATAGAAACTGTAATAGATTTACCAACTGTGACTATGTGATGTCTGTCACTAAATAAATTACAAAAATTCAGTAACCAAGTGGCTCTTAGAAAAAATACTGTGACTATTAGACATTGAAAGCACCTTACTGACCCTCCTGTGTTTTTGTGTTTACAGGTCTGAAATCCTGAGCATCACTGACATCTGGGCAAGTTAACTCTGGTAGTAAGTGCCTTGTTTAAAAGAGGTGAGGAAAAGTTCATGACAGAGAAACTCATACATACAGAATTACTAAATTTATAGAAAGCACATATGCGTCAGGAAGTCAGTGAGCTGAACCATGAGGATGGAGCAGCATGTGCCTCAGGGGCTGATACCAGGACCAACACTGTCTATCATCTTCATCAGTGACCTGGGCGATGGATGCAAGTTTGGAGAAGATACAAAACTGGGAGGAGTGGTTGATACACCTGAGGGTCATGCTGCCATTCAGAGGGACCTCGACAGGCTGGAGACATGGGCTGACAGGAAGCTCAACAATGGAAATTGGCAAGTCCTGCACCTGGGGGGAATAACCCTCTGCATCAGTACACACTGGAGGACAACCGTCTGGAAAGCAGTATTTTCTGGCAGACCTGGGGGTTCTGGTGGACAACCAGTTGACCATGAGCCAGCAATTGTATGCTTGAGGCAAAGAAGATGAACAACATCTGGGCAGTATATGGAAGAGCATTGCCGGCAGGTCAAGGGAGGTGATCCTTCCCCTCTGCTCAGCCCTGCTGAGACACATCTAGAGTATTGTGTCGAGGTCTGGGCTCCCCAGTACAAGACAGATATGGATTTTCTGGAGCAAGTCCAGCAAAGAGCCACAAAGACGATTAAGGGGCTAGGGCATCTGACATAGAAGGAGATGCTGAGAGAGCTGGGACTGTTCAGCGTGGAGAAAAGAAGGCCAGGGGGATCTTATCAATGTGTATACCTGATGGGGGGAGTCAAGAAGAAGGAGCCAGACTCCTCTCGGTAGTATGCAGTGACAGGACAAGAGGCAACGGGCATAAAACAAAGTGCAGGAAATCCCATTCAAACATTAAAAAGAAAAAAAAAAAAAAAACAAAACACAAAAACAAAACCCATGCTTTTACTGTGAGGGTGCTCAAACACTGGAACAGGTTGCCCAGAGAGGTTATGGAGTCTCTGTCCTTAGACATATTCAAAACCCAACGAGACACAGTCCTGGGCAACTTGCTTTAGCTGACTCTGCTCTGAGCAGGGAGATTGGACCATATGACCTCCAGAGGTGCCTTCCAACCTCATTCATCCTGTTTGATTCTATGTGTTTGCCTAGTTTACACTATTTTAGGCTTCAGCTTTTGGCCATTGTTAGAGATGACATACCATGTTGGATCAATGCTAGTCTTCCCAGATATGGCTGCTCTGAAAAGAAGCTCTGTCTACAGATAATTCTTCCCCTTTAATCTATGTAACATTAGGTCAGAGATGAATATCCAGTGGCTGTTGGCTGCACGCAACTCAAGCAGTTGTGTGCCAAGGCTACAATATCAGACAAGGAAGGTGGTGTACAGGCTAAAGGGAACTGGGTCATCCAGCTGTGAGAGAAATGAGCCAGCAATGACTGCTGATAGCCAAACTGCCCATTGCCCTGGCTGTAGGCTAAACATTTGCACTTAATGTCTRGAGCGATCCAACCATGTCTCATTCTTCAGCAGAGCAGCGTAACCCCTGGGAAACCACAGTTACCTCCTTTCTCTGAAGTACTTCCATATTTCTTTTCTGCCTGTCTACATGGTATGAAGTACGTCTTGTGGCTCTTGGTATTACAAAAACCTCGATATGCAGCTCATAGTGTCAGGAGAAATAACTGAACTGACTGACAAAGCTGAAATAACCCAAACTGCCTAACACTTCCCTCTTACCTCCCAGCAGATAACAGAAGATCATCAAGATGGAAGGATTGTTTATAGTTCTAGAGAAGTAAAGAGATAACCGGGAAATCTGACATTCAAGTTTAGGCCAAGGAAATTTATGCATAAACTGAACTGAAAAGTTACCACTCTTGGCTATAAATTTTACCTGAGGTAGGAAACTGGCACATCACTGCGAAAAAAAAAACAGACATTTTTGCAAGTTTGRAATATTAGAATAATTTAGCTACTAAGGAAGCTACTTTAATGTCTGAGCACCAATGCTTTGTAGACAAATTGATAGCCATAATTGCTCATATTACTCATCTACAGTTATTACACCTGAAGATATATATATGTAATATATGTAAATACATGGATGCATATATATGTTCAAATTTGCACACTATACACAAATATGCATACTATATATACACATATATAGATATGTAAATTATGTCTACATGTATATGTGTACACACTTAGATAAGATGTAGTCTGATTACTACTAGTTCTATCAGACATTTTCATTTCCTTCACGCAGCCAGATAATAGTCTTGTGAAATATCTTCGTTTTGAAAACAAATAAAATAAATGAACTACATCCAGTTCCTGAAACAGATCATAATAAACAAATGATAAGCATCAGTACTAAGGCAAAATTATTTGTATATTCAATTTATCAGAAATTGGTAAATTATAACTGCTATTCACTAAAGCTGAATATACTGAGTATTGTCACTTAGTGTCCTCATAAAGTGTATATTGAAATTACTTCTGTATCTCAGGTGTTGGTATTTTCACTGCATATGTATACCTACAGTCTTGAGTCTAAATCTAGTGCTTCCTGGATCTGTATGTTTCAGTACTTCTTCTGTCTTGGCTTGCAGCCATATACTTTTATACTTGTTGAACGATGAGGAAGTCCTGATGAGGAAATATTTGAATGAGGGAAGTATCCCTGGATCATCCAGCAAATTGTGGTGGTAATTCAGCCAAAAGAACATCTTGTAAACTGTGTCATACTTCCCACAGCTCAGTGTGGGGAAGCACCATGCTGAAGCAAGTAACATCCTTCATCTAAACTTTTACCAATTTTATGCAGAAAAGCTTGCAGAGCACTTTTCCTGATTACATAAACCAGAATGCCCCAGACAAAATTCCACTTGGGATAATTATATTTCTCTTAATTTAAACCTCAATTCCCTTTTATAGTTTTAAATAGGTAAATTATTTTTGACAGGCTATCTTAAGTGCTGGAAAATCATATCATTTCCATGTAGATGGAGTTCATGTTAGTTGATTGAATGGGCTCATAGTGCAATTTGTGAAACTCTAAGATGCTTTGATTGGAAAGAAGAAAATTCAAAATAAGATTATATTATCATTGGTTTTGTTAAACAAGTTCACTTTTTTGTACGCACAGAGATTTTTATATAATTTAGAAACTAGATGCGCAGTATTTTCCCCACACCCATCCTTGCAAACCTTGAAATCCATTTCAACACAAGTCCAAAATGCCAGAAATTTAAAACTCTTAAACATAATAATTAACAAAATAATTTAGATGTCATTTAATTTTTATTGGCTGTTGTTTCCTGTTTGTAGTACTCTTTAGTATCCACTCAGCACATCTGCTTTATCCATGTAGATCATGTGAAATATTTGGCATCTTTTTAAAGAATGAATACGGATATTCTGTAAAGTAAAAGTAATGACTTGAAATTCTTCTGTGAATCATGATGTAAGAATTTTCAGTGCACTTCTCCTGAATTCTTCAATGTGTCAGTAATATTGTATAACTGACTTGTTTATACAGGAACTGATGCAGCTCCTTTTGTCTATATGAAACTCCTACATTTTAAAGAAGTGGAAGTCTGTTTCCACCCAACCAAGCAGTGATCCCCCACCCTGATAAGACAAGATCCAAAACTTCTAGGTTAAATCTAGAATCAGATTTAACGAAGATTTTCATCTGGAGTCAGAAACTCTTAAATGTCCTTTGAAATACTGCAGTTTGAGAAGCAGCAGGCTTCCAGCGTTTTTTAAAAGGTTAGCAGAGAATTCTACAGTTCCTTCTTGCCTATACTTTCACTCTGCTTTAGGCGGAAGAGAAAAGCAGAGCTGTCAGATAAATATAAACTGTACTACTGGCCATCTTCTCCAATGCAGTGGAATATCCAGAAAAACAGGAACATTTTGCTCCAGGCTCACCTATGAACCTTTTTTCTGTCAGTTTATATTTCTTCTTAGTTAAAAGGAATAGAACACTGAGATGAATCTGAAATATTGTGCAGTTCTTAGAAAGGGAATTTTAATACTATTTTCACTTCCCATTCTTTTTTTAAACTTTCTTGTCCTTCATTCTGTCCATTCTTTTCAATGGGACAAATATTTCACACGTAAAATGATCACTCCTGTCTCAACTGAAAATCACATTATGTGTGGATATGTAAGAACACCCTTTTAAATGCCTCAGATTATATGGATGCAAACTTGCATTCAAATGTTTAGTGTATTTCTGAAGCAATTGTTGATGTGATCAAACACGGATGTACAATTCACTTATATGTAATTTAGGTAGAGGCTTATCAAGTCTATGACCAGAGCCTTGAGTTTGAAAGCTGGCACCAGGTTGCCAGCTGCAGCCTGAGCTCATCATAAATGCTTTAACAATTCTGCACCACACAGCGACTGAGTTCAGATCCTCCTGGATCATCAGGCCTTATGGATTCTCAGTTCAGGGCTAAACAGGTACAACTCTCGGTTGTGACTAACCTGGCTAATTTTCATCAGTCCAGCAATCAGCACTCTGAGATCCTGAAATTATAATACTATCGCATCCTTGAGAAAGGACAAAATGTTAAATGGGTGAAATCTCAACAGATAACACTCTTTTAATCACTGCTGTCTAACAGAGCAATGTTACCATCCTGAACTGGTTTCATCATTCTCTGACCAATTCCCGTTTTATAGGCTATTCCATTTACAATCTGCTGGTGTTTCAAATGTCTTGTTTTCAAAATCATTAAGAGACATCTGTAATTTGGAGTCATTTTATTATTAATTTACCTTTATTATTATTATTATTATTATTTGTGCAATGTTTTAATCTTTACAGAATTTGCTTATATATATATTTTCTACCTATTTTAAATCTTTGCCACTGAATCCAGCATCTTCATCTTAACTTCCTGTTTCCTCTTCACAGTATCACATTTTACTATTTTAATTTGCTCTCATAAATTTAGAGATCCCTTGTTCTTTTTAGATTCTGTTTTTTTATAGCTGTTCCCCGCTCACTTTAATTTCCTTCTTTTCAGTGCCTTTTTCCTCCTTAGCCATTATTGTACTTCTTTTTTCATATTTAGACTCTTTTGCCCTGAAAGGGCACCTTCTTTTCCCTGGTTGGGTTTTCTGTCCTCTATGTTAAGTATTCTGATATAAATGTGGGTCCTCCCCTCACCTTGGCATGTCTAAATAATTTATTTCGCCCTTGCCACAACATCTGCAAACATTGTGAACCAAGACCTTATGCAAATCTCATTTCTCAAAATTACATCTGGTAGTGTTCTTTCTCCTGTGCTCTTGCATACATATAAGTTATACTTTTTTCTCAATTCTGAAAGCCCACAATTCTGCCAATTCTACAATGACACTAATGGTCCTACAGACATTAGCAGCTTATTGGCATTCTTATCCTCCACAAAAACGATTCCTAATGGTAAAAATGGATTTTTTAAAACTGGGACGTGATTCTATCTGAGTCAAAGGCAATAGGTAAGATAGTGGTTTTGCTCACCCTACTTTCTGAAGTCTAAATTCAGCAAAACWCTTAAGTGCCTGCTTTAAATTAGCAGATACTTAAATGTCCAAAGAGAAGTGCTTTGCTGACATGAACTATATAAGCAGATTGCTATGCTTGGTAGTACTGGTTTTCCTCATCCCTCTCTCTCTTTTTGCTTCTGGAATAACTGACTTCTCTGAATAGATTCAGTGTTGTTACCACTAGTTATAATGTCTGTGGAGATAAATACACATGAACATGAAAGATAATGCTTTATTTCAGGTAAGATATATCCATCTGCTTTATCTACTAGTAGCTCATGCGCCAGGCTGACCTTCAGCAGAGTTTGGGTTCTCATGCAGTGGCTTGAAAAAGGGCATATCATTGAAAATGCAAGAAGGAGATGCTACTTAACTATGAAAAATAACAGCACAATGCTTCATTTATATTGACTCTACCAAATGCAAGGCACTGAAATTGATAACGTTCCCTTTTCCTAAACATACCAAATAAGCCCTTGATATTTCCTTCAACAACCCTGATAATTGCCTTTATATTGCATAAATATGGCCCTTTGTAGCAACAAAAAAACATTCCTCACATAAAATAAAATTTAATTCTTATAAAGGATAGATTAACCTCCATGGGGAAACAGATATGTCTGATTAAACTAATGATATACTCTATAAGTTGTGTAGGAATCTGATCATTTCTTTGCATTATTTGATAATTTAAGAAGAGTTTCAGCTTAAATGCAAGGATTGGGCTAGAACATTCAAAATCTGGTTTTGAGAATTCTCACACAAGTGCAGTAAGAGTCATAAAGAGAAACTGAATAATTTTGAACCCTTGTTATAACTGAAAATAAAAACGTGATCCTCAGGCTTACTGGGAAGTGGGCTATAGCTCATAAACCAGCCACGGCAACTTGCACGCTTTCCCTACAACACACACAGGACTCTCGCCTCTCCCCATTTAGCTATATAGCTCTCTAGCAGTCATTTCACTCTGGGTTCTGCCTATATCAGACAGATATCCAGGTTTTCCTAAGGCACTCAGACTGCATTTCAGGGTGACATAGATATTTTACCCTCTCTTATTCTTGCTAGAAAATTAATTAACTATAGTCAGAATGAAAGTTGGATGTTGCAAATCAAAATAAAAGTGGGTTCTTAGTACTGTGTAAGGACGAACTGAACACATAGAAAGATGTCTATAGTGCAAATCCCCTTCTGAAAAATTTTCCCCCAAAAAAGTTCTTTACTTAGTGTTAAGACTAATTAATGACATTCCATTAATTAAAAACTAACCAGTTATAATTTAACTAAATAAGACAATTATTACTTCTTTAATATATTACAAATGCTGGGTGAACATTTTGTTTTGTTTTCTTCAAAACAAGTCATATCAGAAACATAAGATTTGACATTCATCCTAGTCCAACTTCAATTTTCTTTCATGCTTTTTTTTTTTTTTTTTTTTTACATCAAAGGGGATACATGAGGTGTGCTAGAGAATCAGATTCTCACAGCAGAAGTATTTTTAACAACACCTATATGCATATTTTTCCATTTGCACACTGTTTCTTATGAAAAACTTTGTAATTCACCTTAATTCACTCTTAATAGGTAGAGTTAGGAAAACTAGAGTGTGAAACTAAGGAGAAAATATAGACTTACATTTTAGAAACTCATCTGGGACTCAAAACACCTGGGTTTAGTGGGAGAGGTAATTTATTTTCAGTACCTCATCTTGTAACAGTTCTTTTCTTACAATAAAAAATGAATACACTGGTAGTTGTGAATCCAAACACGGCATTCCAGGTATGGATGCATAAAAAAGGAGAAAGATAAAGTCCCAAAAGTGACCAATTTGAAATGTGACACCACACTCCTCCTATTTGATCTTGGGAAAGATACTTGCTTCCAGATTGTTTAAAGTATTTAAATATCCAACTTTGCAAGGTCTAAGAGATTTAGTAAAACATCTTCTTAACCGTCACCTGTGCGCTAATGAGTGGAATTTCACTCAAATTCTAACATTTTTATTAGCTAGATATAAATTAAAAAAAAAATGGAAATAGGGAAAAGAGAATCTGGCTAAGGTCCACTGCACCATTAAAGAGCCAGAAGATCTCAGTCCACCAAGAAGACAAAGGTCTAAAAACAAGAGAGGAATCTATAAGGACTTACCTAGCCTGGAAAGCTATTATTTAAAGTCAAGACAGCTCAAGCCTTCATACTGTTGTGCAGATAGGAAGTTCTGTCTACTGATGATTCACGTTTCCTCCCAGGCAGGGAGTGACCGTGGCATACTGATGAGGAAAGAGCTGAATTAATCGGGACTGCTAGCTTTTATCAAACCAGCTGGGGTCACCAGCCACATGAGTTTTTATGTTACTCAACTTCCCAGCCAGTCATTAAGGAACAATAGGCCCAGAAAATTAGGAGGGTTTTATTTGAATCTTGACTTCAGAGATCTAAATACTGAAAGTCACATAACGCAGAAGAAAAAAAAAAATTATCTTTCAAAATACATCACTTCTTTTGCGATGCTTCAGCACCCACCTATAAAATGTGAACAGCAGTACTTCCTCTGTACCTCAAAGGAATGTTGTATGAATTCATTAGAGAGTGTAAATAGATAAAACTGTAATAACCAGGGCTGTATGAATACCAAAGCCTGAGAGAGACACTAGAGTGAATGCATTCTATCCCTGGCTCAGGCATGAGGCCAGGTGGATATGCCAGATGCTCTAGTTGCAAAGCAAAGCACTGTAACTGAGGACTTTATGAATCTAAGATTACAGAAAACTTAGACAGGAGGACAGTGCCACAGAGAGTTTACATGTGACTTCATAGTCAGAAAAATGGTTCTGTAACTAATGTGGGAGATGGGGGAGGGAAGAGTAAAGGAATAATGTAACAACATAAAGTACTGATGACCTATACGGGAAATGATTATTGTGCAGTTAAGTTAAACTTCAGAAAAGAGCATGAATTTTATATTTGGTAAAAGAAAATTAATGAAAAATTATAGACATCTTTGTTGAAGCTACCTAGTATTCTGTTGCACAAAATCTTTTAGAGCTAATGCATTCATAAAAGGGATTCAGAAACATTAATTTCATGGTTGACACAACATTTCATGGGTTAGATTTTATAATATCCCTGATTTATGTAAGACTATAAGTCACATCAGATAAGAAAACAAAACATTGCTAATATTTTACATGTTATAAGAAGATTTTTGTGTAAGATGTAACTTCACAACCTGGTGGTTTCATTGTGTAAAATGAATGTTGTTTATATTCATAAGTATCAGCCAATATTAAGACACTCAAGCCTATGTTTCTGGAGAAGAGGAAGGGGAAAGCTGTGCTACAAGTCTCAAGTTTCTCTCTTGGTTTAGCTTCTTTAAAAATGTCATCTTTACATGTTAATTTTGATTGATCTAGTCTATGGCAGCTAAGGATAAGATGCAACTAAAATTGTTTTGGTTTTCCATTTTCCATTTGATTTTCAGTCATTTCACACAGTCATTTAACCTTCCTTTGTCCTTCTCATTAAAATATTTTAAACATTTAGCTTAATATTGGTGTATTTATAGCTGCAGTGTTAAAATGTGCATAGAATTCAAGAGATTCAGAGAGGCAATAATCTTAAACCAATGTTACCACACATGGTATTTAATATTCTACTGGACCAGATTTTATTATTTTATTTACTGTTTTATTTTACTGTTGTCTTGGGTCTCTGATATCACTGTAACTTTCCGTTCTCCATTTGACAATACAAGAATATTTGTTCTAGCAGGTAAAGTTATTAAAAAAGAGAAAACAACAACAACAAAACAACCGATGTCTGGAAGTTAATGTTAGCTGAATGTAGCCTGCAAATGAAGCACACGCTTGTTTTCATATGGCAGTAATTAGCCATTGGATCCATTGGCCAAGCATTGCAGAGAACTATCCAAACCAGGAATTTATAAATCAAGAATGGTGTTTGATTGGAAATAGTAATTAATCTGAGGAAGTCCTTCACTCCAGGTTGCTTGTGAACTCAGATAGACCAGCTGATCAGAATAGTTCCTTCTGTCCTTCCTTCATGTCTAAAAATCTAGTCTCTACAATCATAAAGGGTTTCTTAGCCACCTCCCCACTTCCCCTAAGGTTGTGCCACAGCAGTGCTGGTATCAATAGCCATTGGAAGACTCCTCTTATTTTTGAGGCCAACTTTTAAATTGGCTGTCGCAGCACTGTGGAGCAGACTCCCTCCTGCTACTTTTTGGGAACTCCTGTCTCTGCATCAGTGTATTAGCAAGTATCAGGAAGGAAGAGATGGTTAGCACACTGTCTCTAGACTTTGCCCAGCCTGAGGCTGATTTTGATTTGTGGTGAAGTTTTCTCTCATTTCACCCTTTCTCACCAGGCTTTCTCCTGAGTTTAAATTTTCAGCTAAGGCTTTCTGAAACTCTCAGCTGAGGCAGAAAGTCATCTTTCCTATGATAAGGAGCCACTGTGCTGTGTCATTGCCTCTGGAATGCTCCTTCTTGATGGGAGATCCAGTTGAATTTAGCATTAATTTGACTACAAAGCTCTTGTATGCACTGTATGAATGTACTTCTTCCTGGCAGACAGACAGTTRAGTGAATGAAAATACGTAAATGTTAACTTCATGAATATCGGTGAAAGATATTAGTGAAACCAGATGTACTATTTATGACTCGTATTTGATAAGAGTCAAGAAGTGATGGCAAGAAAATGAACTTGATGGTATATTTGGTATAAATACCTCAGAATAATTAATGAAAAGATACTTAGGTGTCATTTCTGGAGAATGTGGGGATTTGTGAGACATTTAAATAACTGGAAGAAACCAAGAAAGATGACTAGACAAATGCAAGCAACAGTCATCTCATTCCAGAAAAATGCTTGAGATTTTGTAAACCACTAGACATTTTGGTGATTAACACAATCAATGGAGCGGTAAGGATTCCTAAATTCTACTAGCTATTCTACTACTTCTCACACTCCATGTTTCTATTGCAACCACTATGCTGCAAGTTGTTCAAAAGAACAGGTCTCTCTCCATCTAGTTTTTGAAAGATCTCTTAACTGAAGCATCATGAGAGAAAAGTCAAAATTGCAAACATTTTCTTAGGAATAATAATATAATTTTCTATTCCTCTTCATGGCAGTATGAATTTCAAACAATTCTGATTTTAAAATATACATAATCAGCAGGCCAGGCAGAGAATGAGACTGATTCTATAGCTTTGTGGTCATTTAAGAGGTATGAGAACCTGCCTTCCTCACAGACTTATTATCATGGATCCAGGAATTTTTTCTAACAGAATTGATTCATACATTCATCCCCCAAAAAAATTTCAGCTTTAATAAGCTAGCATAAATTAATTAACTTAACAAATCTGTGGTTTAAAACTTCTATCAAAAGACTCAGCGTACTCTACATGTGAAGACAAACAAACTGTACATTAAGATGGCGAATGTCACTGGAGAAGACAGCTACTGGAAAGTAAGAGGTTAAAAAAAAGAAGATATGGTAACCAGGAAGAGTATTAGATGAGAAAAGAATATCTCTATGGCCTTCCAATATTGTCATTTACAGCATATATTCTAGACAGAAAAATGACCAAGAACATACAACCACAGTAAATGTTAGCAAAAAAAAAAGTCAGTGAAAAATAGAGTTCTAACCAAGCAGTCCTAAGAAACCCAAGCAAGTTAATACAAGTTGGTGCATTTCTATAACATTACTAAAATTATCTCTATGTCCAATAATGAAAAAGGTATACTGTTTCTCAGGAGATTTCATTAAAAAATTATTATGTCTTAAATCAACTGTTAAAAGTAATCTAAGGTAGAAAATGACTGTCCACATATTGGCTTTACACAGTTCAGCCGGGAAAGAATTAGGAAGACAGCAAAAAAATTCTTCCACCCAACAGTTTTCATCCCAGAGGAAAAAAAAAAGTAACCCTTTGATTCTCTTGATACCCACATAGCACTAATTTTTTGGTCATACCTTAATCTTTAATGAACATTTGAGTCTAATAACGTGTCTTCTGAAAGAACTAAACAAATATTACTCTCAGGGATCTTATGATGCTTTTCCCAGAATCCTTGGGGAAAAGAAAGTAATAGCATTTACAAGTATTCTAAAGGACACAAATTCAATTTCTGTAACACGTAAATTTGCTAAAATGCAATACAACACAGTATAACAATATCAGACTAGATAGTTCTGTTGGCTGAAGAGATCACCTTCACATAATTCTGTCTTACTGCAATATATGAAATGGATTGAGGACCAGACAAGATCTTAGAGAATTAACTCTCTGTATTTGTTTCTTTTAATCTAAATTTCAATCTAACATAACCTAGTTTTAAGTGTTAGGGGGTTAACAAATAGTTCAGTTACAAGAATGGAAGAGGACAGCTTAATGACAGCCTGTTCTCTTGATTTTAAGAGGAAACATCTCTGTCCAGAGATGATTTTCAGCACTTTAATCAATGTTTCAGTTCAGGTATCACTGACCTTTCATGCCATATGCCCTGGTACAACTACATGCTGTAAAAGAACAAGCACAATTGGCACATTAATCACAGCATCCACTGTTAAGCTTGATCTTGTAAGGAAGAAGATACAAGAGGAACTGGAATTTAAATTACGAAAAAGTTAAGTAAGTTAAATAGTGTATCACAAACTTAAGTGATGCAGAAAAGAGAAGACAAAGATAAAACAAAACAAAACAAAAAATCAGATAACATAGTGACATGTTATAAAACAAGACAGACTATGATTCAGACAGATCTTTGCCTTGGAGGAAGTCATGCTATTTATTATCTTTGAAAACAAGGGTAAAATGGGGCTTATCTCCTCTTGTTAATCAAGAGTAAATTAGATCCACTTTACTGTGCTGTAAAGAAATCCCTTCCTAACAGACCTTGTATAAGGTATAATATTTTATTACACCAGACGCCTTTGATATTTCTTCATATAGGCAGAGTTTTCTGCTTTCATTTAACTCAAAATACTGTCAGTGAGACTGATGCCAATTACAGTAAGAGAAACCAGGTAGCAACTCAAAATTTTATCTGCAACCAGAAAGCACAGATGTTTTAATTATAAATTTTCCATTAAATATTTCTAATTTTCAAGTGACTCTGTTTATGTATGAAGATATAGGTCAATTTTAATTTTATTCATATTTTATTCCAAAAGGTCTGGGTACTCCCAGTTCTGATTCTTCAGGTTCTTGTGATTTTATAGCATGTCTCATTCATGAGGAATTTTTAAATCAATCTCACGAAAACATGCAAGTGTTAAAAGCTTTGAAGAAGGTCGCTGACAGGCTGACGAGTACAGAGGATGGGTGGTTGGAATAATACAGGTCAGCAGTTCCCTTATTATASGAGGACTGGGAAATTGTGGGAGTAGTTACTTTGGAGAACATAGTCGGGTCAAATAAAATATCCACCTACGTCAGTATCCTGTCTCCTCCAGTGATCAACAAGTGTGCCCTGGGGGAAGAGTTAGAAGAACATGGCAAATATCTAGTGATTTTTCCCGAGAATATCCTCCCACCTCCCACCCTTCAATAATTTGTGCATCAGGCCTTCCCTGAGTCAGATGTGAGGTTTTGCTGTTACTAAACCTTAAGATTATTTTCTGCCACAAAAGAAAAGCAGTTCGAAAATTCCTGCTTAAAAAACTTGCTCCACAGGTCAGGATAGGATTTATTTTCCTTTCTCCATACTTTTATCTACAAAGGATCATATACGAAATTCATGAGGACTGACAGTAGTTCATACCAAAAACCTCTGAGTAATGAGTGCATACACATACAAACTAAAGAATTTATTGTTCATTATTCTTTTTTCTAAAAAACTTCAGTTCCCTAATCAGGATGTTGAAACAGTGTCACCTGACTTATGCAGCCACCAAACATTACAAGCAGTAAATAGCAAAAGTGAAAAAAAGGACTGAATTTTCCACAGATCAACCAAATGACAAACACTGGGTTTTATCCATGTACTCAGTAGGTGCTTGTGTTCTCGCAAGTATGGTAGACAGTTAAAACAGTTGTAGAATTCAGGACTGTCCCATCAATAATACACAGAGTAAAAAATTAAAGCTGAATTTAGCTTTATTAGCAATGCAGTAGTTAAACAACGTCTATCAGATGAGTAAGATTGTACATATAGTAATTACTGAAAATTCTTTTCAGGTTAAATTGTCTAACCAATTATAAAGGGTTTTTATTTGGATATGTCAATATAGTATATTAACACATGTACTTAGATACCTGGGTAAGTTTTCTTCTGCATTACTAATCTGTGTCCTAATATGTCATAGCTACATCTCTAAGCAGGACACCTCACTGACTTGAAAGGGATTTGCCACAGACCTGCAACCCACTGATGAGTAAGATCAGACAAAAAGCAATTTTAACATCTTTTTCTAAAAATAAAAAATGGGATTTTTTCTTAAATACAGAAAAATAATTTGAATCTGAAACAGCTGTTCCACATCAATACTTGGAGGAGAGAAATAGAAACTATTGTGTACAACTGACCAAAAGACAAGATGTTTCATGGGAATTGTGAGATTTTAGAATAATTTTGGAATGAAATAAATCTTTTGAAAATGTTAGAGAAGAAGGATAAAAACATTGGGTCCAAGGAACTTTTATTCAAAAGGTGTTGCTTCAGAACCACAAAGGATCTACAAACAGTTCTGACCATGTATAACTCTGCCACTTGCTTCTTTCCATTGCTCAACACAGATAACAGGCAGTACATTCTACAGTCAGCCTTGCTTTCTCCCAACAATACAATTCAATGTTTCCTGTTGGCACAGGTGTTGCCTTTTCCCTGTATGGCTATGCACACAGTGGTTAAAATACTCACCTGGGCCACAGAAGACACAGGTGAATGTCTGTCTAGAGCTTAATGATGGTGATGAAAGGGTTGAGTGTGTATGGGTAAGAATCAGGGGAAAGGCCAACAAGGCAGATATATCATGGTGGGAGTCTGTTATAGACCACCCAACCAGGATGAAAAGGCAGATGAAATATTCTGTAAGCAGCTGGGAGGCACCTCACAATCACTAGCCCTTGTTCTCATGGGGGACTTCAACTTACCAGATGTCTGCTGGAAATACAATACAGCAGAGAGGAAACAGTCTAGGAGGTTCCTGGAGTCTGTGGAAGATAACTTCCTGACACAGCTGGTGAGTGAGCCAAGTAGGGAAGGCACCCCGCTGGACCTGTTGTTTGTGAACAGAGAAGGACTTGTGGGTGATATGATGGTTGGAGGCCGTCTTGGGCATAGTGATCACAAAATGATAGAGTGTTCGATTCTTGGAGAAGTAAGGAGAGGGGTTAGCAGAACTGCCACCTTGGACTTCCAGAGGGCAGACTTTGGCCTGTTTAGGAGCCTGGTTGACAGAGTCCCTTGGGAGGCAGTGCTGAAGGGCAAAGGAGTCCAGGAAGGCTGGACATTCTTCAAGAAGGAAATCTTAAAGGYGCAGGAGCAGGCCGTCCCCATGTGCCGAAAGACAGGGAAGACCACCGGCCTGGCTGAACAGAGAGCTTTGGCTAGAACTCAGTGGACAAAAAGAGAGTTTATGAGCTTTGGAAGAAGGGGCAGGCAACTCAGGAGGACTATAAAGATGTCATGAGGTTATGCAGGGAGAAAATTAGAAGGGCCAAAGCCCAACTAGAACTTAATCTGGCTACTGCCGTAAAAGACAATAAAAAATGTTTCTATAAATACATTAGCAACAAAAGGAGGGCTAAGGACAATATCCATCCTTTATTGGATGCAGGGGGGGAACATCAAAGCACAAGAAAAAGGTTGAGATACTTCATGCCTTCTTTGCCTCAGTCTTTAATAGTAAGACCAGTTGTTCTCAGGGTACCCCTGAGCTGGAAGACAGGGACGGGGAGCAGAATGAAGCCCCCATAATACAAGGGGAAATGGTTAGCACCCTGCTACACCACTTAGACATACACAAGTCTATGGGGACAGATGGGATCCACCCAAGGGTACTGAGGGAGCTGGTGGAAGTGCTCACCAAGCCACTTTCAATCCTTTATCGGCAGTCCTGGGTAACTGGGGAGGTCCCAGCTGACTGGAGCTTAGCAAATGTGACRCCCATCTACAAGAAGGGCCAGAAGGAGGATCCGGGGAACTACAGGCCTGTCAGTCTGACCTCGGTACCAGGGAAGGTTGTGGAGCAGATTATCTTGAGTGCCATCACGTGGCACGTACAGGACAACCAGGTGATCCGGCCCAGTCAGCATGGGTTTATGAAAGGCAGGTCCTGCTTGACTAACCTGATCTCCTTCTATGACCAGGTGTCCTGCTTAGTGGATGAGAGAAAGCCTGTGGATGTTGTCTACCTAGACTTTAGTAAAGCTTTTGACACCATTTCCCACAGCATTCTCCTCAAGAAACTGGCTGCTCATGGCTTGGACGGGCGTACTCTTTGCTGGGTAAAAAACTGGCTGAATGGCCAGGCCCAAAGAGTTGTGGTGAATGGAGTTAAATCCAGTTGGCGGCTGGTCACAAGTAGTGTTCCCCAGGGCTCAGTACTGGGGCCAGTTCTGTTTAATATTGTCCTGGTTTTGGCCCAGAAAGAATTGAGTCAGACAACAGGACTCATTTCCAGAACAACCTCATAGACACCTGGGCCAAAGAGCACGGCATTGAGTGGGTATATCACATCCCCTATCATGCACCAGCCTCCGGGAAAATHRMAYGATACAATGGACTGYTAAAGACTACACTGAGAGCAATGGGTGGTGGGACATTCAARCATTGGGATACACATTTAGCAAAAGCCACCTGGCTAGTCAACACTAGGGGATCTKTCAMYCGAGCTGGCCCTGCCCARTCAAAACCCTTACRTACTGTAGATGGGGATARAGTYCCTGTAGTGCACATTAAAAATATGCTGGGGAAGACAGTCTGGGTTAGTCCTGCCTCAGGCAAGGGAAAACCCATTCGTGGGATTGCTTTTGCTCAAGGACCTGGGTGCAYTTGGTGGGTAATGCAAAAGGATGGGGAAGTCTGATGTGTACCTCAAGGGGATTTAATTTTGGGTGAGAATAGCCAATGAGCTGAATTGTATGATGTTAATTGCTATATAATACTCTATGTCACCACTTCTATGGTTCCTGTAGGCCATAACGACAGTATTGCAGTAAGAATCACCCAGATGAATGAAGAAGGAACTCTGATGAAACCAAGCAAAGTGCAGCAATGATAGAACCAGACAACGCAGCAGTGATGGAACCAGAACTGGCTTCAGCGTGCAACAATTCAACACCACACACCATCTCTCCTGCCCTGAAAGACTGTTATGACAGATGGAGCCCAAAGTCATGGACTAAATGAACTCGATGGACATTTTAGAGGGATGGCCCATAGACTAAGGGCATGATATCTGTGTGTATATATCAAAAGACAGGAAAAGTGGTGATGATTAATTGGAATGTATTGAAAACGTGAGATCTAGGATGACGTAGATGGTATAGAATAAGGGGTGGATACTGTCCTGGTTTTGGCTGGGATAGAGTTAATTTTCTTCCTAGTGCTGTGTTTTGGATTTAGTGTAAAAAGAATGTTGACAACACACTGATGTTTTAGTTGTTGCTAAGTAGTGTTTACACTAGTCAAGGACTTTTCAGCTTCCCATGCTCTGCCAGGTGCACAAGAAACTGGGAGGGAGCATAGTCAGGACAGCTGAACCAAACTGGCCAACGGGGTATTCCATACCATATGACGTCGTGCTCAGTATATAAACTAGGAGGTGTGGTCCGGGAAGTAGTGATCGCTGCTTGGGGACTGGCTGGGCATCGGTCGGCGGGTGCTGAGCAATTGCATTGTGCATCACTCATTTTGTATATTCTACCATTATTGTTATTATTATTTTCCCTTCCTTTTCTGTTCTGTTAAACTGTCTTTATCTCAATCCACGAATTTT
>JAYKAV010003380.1:81584-106832 GCA_035582835.1 Phoebastria nigripes
AAACAAACAAACAAACAAAAAAACCCAAAACATTTTAAAAAGCCCAAACCAAACCAGCAATTTCTGACTAGCCATATTCTCTTATTGCAAGCATTTTCTACCAAAAGAAAGATTCTGTTATGCAAGTATGGAAAAGAAGTGCTTCTTAAGCACAGAAGAAAAGGATTTTGGCCATGCCATTATATTGTTCTAATAAAAGTATCTTCTCAGTTCTGCCACTCTGCCAAAAGTTCTGATACTGTTCACACTTTAAACATCCATAAAACAAATCAGATCATTTTAATTATTTTCCATTCTAATAATTTTATTTTATTTGTGATTGTAACAGTTAACAGGAGATTAATGTTTTCCCAAGACTGCCTCTGCTTTGACATTTATAGGATTCTCTTTAAACATCATTGTTTTTTCTTAATAAGATGACTTCTTTTAAACCAATATTTATATATGCGATTAGAGAGTTACTACATAAGGCAAACACGATCCTGCTAAAGAGTTTTCTTTTAATATTACATCGACCTCAACTCTGCAATTCATTGTGGAGTTACAGCAAAGTCTTTGGGAAAATTCACAAAGTGTTCACTTTTGTCTTGAATAACTCCATTATGAAGTAAGCTAAGTGCAAGAACTTAGCACAGTTAACAAGGCTTTTGCTAGAGTAGACCAAATCAGTAAGTGAGATTATTTATTTGAGCAACCTGCTCACCTGTGTGAATGGCTCGCCTATTCAAAGGCTACTGGAAAGACCACTTCAAGATTTGGTATCACTATCTCTTACAACAAAGCGTAAGTCTTTACACAAACACACACACACACAATCCCAGCTGTCAAAGGTGCCATATATTCATCTTTTACGTATAGTTATACAAGAAAGGTAAATTTTGAAAAAACAACAAAGCCATAAAAAAACTGTCAACTTGATCCCTTCTTTGAAACAATTTCAAAATACATTTKGGGGGGGAATTTTTAATTTTGACAAATTATAAATAGTTCCCTATTTTTTTTAAATTTAAAAGTGAATTTTTCTTTACTATAAAAGAAAAAAGATGTCTTGGATTGAAATTCTTGTATGTTGCATCAATTTTTCAAACATTTGCAATATGACTAATCTGTGTGAGCTACTGTACACTGCAAGTTCTCCTCTTTTTCCCAAAATGCTCCACGTTCATTCATGATGTGGTAGCTTCAACATTGGCATACTTATTAAAACTGAAACCACCCATTTTTACTGTTGCTGCTCTTGAATGTTGTAGTTGAGGGGACAATTTTTATTACTTTTTAATATAACAGTCAATAACATTCAATAGTGTTATTGCTGTTTATCTGAAAATTAAGTTAGTACTGACTTTTATACTGGTCCTTACTGTATCAGAAAATAATACAGTTTGGTCTGAGCAGGAAAGAGAAACCTCTAGTTGCCCTTCAGCTAAAACCCAAACACATTCTCTGACAGTGAAAAACTGTGTCTGTTTTGTAATTTAGACTGCTCATGGTCAGATATTTCAGATATAACTAGTGAACTGTCAGTTTATTACATTTCAAATCTGTTTACTTCTCTCAAATTTATTGCAGCTTTTATTGAAATAAGAATGAATGCTTTTCTTACACAGTAAAGTGCTTTTCAAATATCATACCTTTCAGCACCGTGAAACTGTCTGAAATGTTGGAGATTTAAAGTGGTGTGATAATCTGTCAGCTGGTCTTCAAAACATTTACAAATAATAGGTCCAGTTTCAAATCAGACTGCCTAAAATTAGGTACTTAAACATCTATTTCAGAGCTCTAGATTTTGAAGCACTTAGGAATGATCTGAACTCAATATTTTTGTTTGCTGATACCAGAGCATAATTTCACACCAGCTATAAATTCAGACACTTCATGCTGCTTGAAACTAGGACAGCTACTGCCAAGAATCTATGACAGTGAAAACTTCATGCAGTTGCCCCAAAACAGTCCTTAATAATTTCTTCAGTTGACGAAACAATTTGTTCTGCTTTCCTTTCTCATTTTCTTACTCATTACTGGATAAGGCCTCCTTAGTTTCTCTTTCCCTGAGGTCTGCCAGGTTGCTTGGTCCCTGTCCTATATATGAATACACCTTGAACAATATACACCACATCAAAAATCAGGAAGTCCCCTATATGTGGTGGAGAAACAGATAGAGATCTTTAGGAAAGGAGGGAAAAGATCGCTTATGTTTAAGAAAAAGCTGCAGAAAAGTTCTACAGAATAGGTCAAAAAGAGAAAATATAAGAAATTGAAAATACTACTCAACAATTAGCATTTATATTAAATGAGTTCTTAGAGTTTGGGTGTCACAAACGAGCAATGTGAACACAGAAAAAAGCGCGATTCAGAGATGTGCATACAAAACCAGTAGCAGTTTCACTGCCAATTTCAACGTTACACATTTAACAAGCCAAAGCCCAGCAGACTAAGATTGATCAATAGACACACCATATACTCGCTGCCGCTTGAAATTCTTGCACATCTTAGCAATGGGTGTGCGAGTATCAGTGAATATAGTGACATGTATTGCTGTATGACAAATTGTATGCCAACTGTTTTAGGCAGCTTTGTAGGGTAATTATCCCTCTTCTTCAGCATCTTTCTAAGGAGAACCTAGGGAAGCGAGATGTGTAACTCTGAGAGGCAGGAACACTCGGGTGTTTTAAGATCTTAATGAAAGTGTACATAGACATTGTATCTCGCCTTTGTTATCTCTATAGGAAAGACAGATTTAAACTGAGCTCAAAAAACTCTTTATATGCCCTCTTCCAAGAAAGCTTCCCTGCTTTGTGGATTCACTTATTTATTATGGGCTTTACTGTAGGGCTAGTGGATGACCTACCATAACAAGAGAGAGAACTCCTTATGCTGGGAACCGCAATACAAAAGCACAGTAAAACATAGCCCCATTTGCTTGTCTGATGAAGATTTTTATTTTTCATTTTTTAACCAGTCATATTCAAAGTAAGAATAACCTCAGATTGGTTTTGCTGTCATTTGCACTGCCCAAAATTGAAACCTTACTTTCTTAAAATCATCAGGTGACACTACTGAAAAACTGATGCAAATAAACACAGAATCAAACTCTGTATTTTCAGTCATCCAAAAGCTTTCAAAGTCATGACTTCTAGTAATGTTAAGCTTAAGTGGTCATTTAGCAGCGGTTATTTCAGGGTAACTGAAATTCAGGTAAGGTGATTTAATGGATTTAAAAATAACATGTGATGCTAAGAAAAAGCCTTCTGGAGATAAATATTTTTTTCTCATTTTGTAATACCACTGAGCAGTGGTCACATTTATCTGCCCAGTGCAGCACCAGATATGTTTTAATTGTTCTCTTCCCAAGTAAGAGTATAAAGTACATGGTAGCTCTATGGCAAATTGAGTACCAGTTCTATTACTTCAGCTTAGCAATCCACAAATTCTAAACTCTGAAATACTAAATAATAGGATAAGCACATATCATCAACACAGCACCTGACAAAAAAATGGATATTTACCCTGCAAATTAACTGCATTTTAAGCACTCCTAAATGGGTGAAAAAGATAATCTTAGACATGTAAATCCATACAACAAATTTCATCTGCTTGTGAAGATGTGTAGTAGCTAATTAAACAGTGTAAGAAAAGGATTTTATCTAATATATTTATGCCCAGTAGATGAACAGCAGCTACCAGTTTCTTTTATGTGTTTTGCTTTCTGACCTGATAATTTTTAGAAAGCATTGCTCCAAAATGGGAGGAATTCTTAATGATTGTGTGGTAAATTGCCTTAAAATGTTTTTATTCTAATTGTTTTACTGTTATTTCTTGCTAAAACTGGTCATTTTTACCAGAGACAATATTGCACAAATGTATGGAGTGAATGTGTGCAGACGTTACTGTTCATAGCAGTAAAATGCATCTTAGTCCTCCCTATAACAAGTTCCATAATAACTGATAATTAAAATCCAAATAGTTAACACTGCAGCTAAAAAAAGGTAGAAAGATAATTTAACCATTAGGATGTCTTGAACACAAATTAAAGATTGAGAAAGATAATAAAATATTGACAATTTTCTCCACTTTCCATTTATTCTGCTCACTGAGGCTCACACGCCCCCGTGAGCCAAGGGAACAGGAACTTTTGTAGAAGTAGCACTTTCTCTGTTGGTTCATTATCATCTCTGCCTGTCTTTATTCCACCGTTGCCCTTTCAGGTGTAAAACTTCAAGGGGCACACAGTTGAATACTGTTTTGAGGATAGCTGTGGTACAGTATTTTCTAACTGAGGTATTATGCCTGCAGAGGCACCCTCCCAGTTACTCTCTAGCTGCTGTACCATCTGCTCTGTTTCATTGCTACCTCTCTTTTTCTCAGCACTTGGCCCCCCATAGAAGGAAGGATATTGTACCAAATATGATAACAAGTACCAAAGACAGAATTTCAGTTTGCCTACTGCTAATAAAAAGCATACTAAGAAAGTTATTTTAACTACCTGCACATTTGCATGGCAACACATACTGAATTATTTATAAAAGCCTTATTCTGTTGCACAGAGGATAACTCTATCACCTATAAAATGAACAAGTCAAGTAGGATGGAATAAGGAAGGTGATCTTAAGTGTATTGCTTACAGAAGAAATGGATAATGCTTTTTTAGGAGTTAGGAAGATCTAATTAAATTCAACAGGTAATGAATGAAGTCAATGTAAAATGGAAACAGAAATCTGTTAGTATAGAAAAAGTGGTTTTGTGGGAATTAAATGCTCTAGTAACCAAGAGAAGGTGGAAATAACTATGATAATTATAGATACAGAAAGGTATAAGGAAATATCACAGTACCTCTTCTGTGTTTTTCGTTCAATTTTGGAATTTACAAAGTTTGACTCTCAGTGGATTTGTCATTGTGACTGATTTATGTGGCATATTCCCATCACCTTTTTGAGCCTTCCCTGTGTCCTAACCCACTTTTGCTTGGCCCCTTACCCAGACAGGCAGGAAACAGCATGAGCTGTGGTTGCCTCAGACTCAGTGTAAACTGAGCAGTCAGCTGGCTGCTCTCAGCTTTTGGACAAGCTAAAAAGAACAAGCTCCTAGCTGTTGGAAGGCCCAGTGACTGGACTTGGAGGCTGTATGCTGCCTCTAAATCAATTTTTTTTTCCCCATTGTAAGAAATCAATTTATTTTTTTAAATTTCTACCTCTCTGTTAAATCATGTTGAAGATGCTAGATAAGCTCAAACATAATAGGGAAATACCTAGACGGATATACGAAGACAAAATGGATGCATAAATCTCATTTTCTAAGGAATCCAAGCATAGCTTTTTAAGGAACAACACTGATTTCATGGTAGGAATTTGATTCATTAGGGTAGAAGGTAAAGGCATAAAAATTACATTGAGTTTGTAATTGAAAGACAGCATATTACTGTTGCTTAAATTCTTAAAATCATTAATGTCTCCGCTATTTCAACAGTAAAAAGATAACTGGATGCTTAGTTTTGTTCTGCAGAGAGCACATTATATTTCCTTTTCATATACCAAACTTTTATTTCCAAACCAAATCTTTTGCTTCATAGGACAGCATGTTCTTGAAATTTGGAAGTCACTAAGTTAGGTCACCCTAGAGATGGTGGAAGACATTCACTTCTGAAAGCATACTTAGAGCAACACAATGTTTGGGTCTCAGAGGACAAAACCAATGCTCTTTCAATTTATCAAGAACAGATAGAGCCACCATGGAGGTATCTTAAAGATTGTGATGCATTTTTTTACTGTTCAAAGACAGTGGGCTGAACTGAAGTTGCATTAAAAGCTTAGGCTAACAGGGAAATTTTTCTGGGAACTAGAAAGGGGGAATTGTTTGAGGTTACTTCTCTACATGTTGAATTTACTATTAACACATTATTTAGCTTTCAGGACATTGTGAGACCTATGTGGCATCTCTTCTTTCTCTTCACATCAGTCTGTATTCTTCTCTCAGGCCTCCCATCTAGATGGGATTAATAGTTTTCACCAGTGCACAGATGCACAGGGCATAAGATACAAGGACTAATCTGACACATCTGTAGACAAGGCCTGTGATCTTCATCATTTCAGTCTTACATAAGGCAGCAAATTAAGTAAAATATAATTTAAGGGACATTGGATATTTGGAGATGAACAAATAATCATATAAAATACACTATAGACCATACTTTAAGTTAGGGTGTCTATATAGCAACTAAAATACTGGGGAAAGAGTCAGAAGCAAGACATCTTGAAACAATAAATTTGCTATACTTCCAGAAGCACAGATTATGTAACAATAAATAATAAAGTAGACTTATCTGCTTGCTTTATTTAGGGCAGGATAATTCTCTATTAATGAAAAGTAATAAAAGAGTCCTCTGAGATGACATTCCTCCTTCCTTGAACCCACAGGTTCCACCTAGGCTCTAGTTCCACCTGCAGGTACACAGATGTCATGAATGCTGATTTAGGATCCTGCTGACTACAGCAATTTTCAGAAAGAGCAAGATCTAGGAAATGTATATATATAGCATAATATATAATCTCTAGTAAGCAAAGCATTTGCTAATGTTATCAACGCTATGGGTTTCTATCCCTTTAGCTTTCTATTAGATATACTCTGTGAGTAATATCATCTGTATCCATCCATGTTCATGACATCTTGTCTGTATTGCTTTCCTCTTTACTCACTCCCTGCATTCTATAAGTAAGATTTAAAAAAACAATCAGGCCACATAAAGAACACGGAGGACCTACTTTCTGTGACACTATGCACATCTATATGGCCTCATCACCCTGCCCTGCAGCTTTATTGTCCCTAACTGCTTACATGTCTCAGGTTTTGGCCTCAGGCTATGGAGCAACATTTTCAGAATAACCCAGTATGTAGGAAGACATGGTAAGTGGCAGCTGGCTGAACTAGATATTTTTTGTTTGGTGTCACGGGGACTCCACTATGGAAGAACTCATAGACACAAGAAAGTTAATCAGCTGCAGTCTTCCGATTAAACTGAAACTGGACAAAATCTGATTTTCAGCATATGGAAAAATAGTAAGAGTAATTATGTTAAGAGTAATTATGCCAGATGGAACTACTAGATGCAGTTTTACACATTTCATTTAATTCAATATAGAGTCAAATATATTTTGGAAAATATTTTCCATCTTTTTTTAAGATATCACCAATAAAAGCATGCTCCTTCTTTCTCTGACTGAATAACGCTTTACATTTGAAGTTACTGTCCACAGGTTGTATCCATATAAGCAAATGAAATTTTATACAGGTCAAAATATAAACACATCCCATATAATGATCAAGCCACATTCAGAAAACTAGGATTCAGGGAAAAATAGAGTGAGGATAGTTTTCTTTGGGGAGAAACTGTCAATGAAGTATCTGCTGGAATGCTCAATTAGCAATTTTAAACTTGCCAACTTACTTCTGCGCAGCCTCCATTCACATAGCCTAGTGTTCAGAACTAGATTCTCCTTCTCCATCTTCCCTATTTAAAGCCTTCTTGCCCCATCCCATTTAGCAATATGGGAAACAGCATTTATTTGTTCACTTATGCAAAGCCTCCCTAAACTAAGAAACAATGAAATGGTCAACCTACTGGAACCATTTGTTAGCTATGCACTATTTGGTCCAGATTAACTTGGCTGAGAAGGCCACAGACCTCCTTGGAATCCACCTGCTGTGACAGTCACGGTCTCAGCAACGTGACATAGGAGATCCTGTGTGGCTCTGTAGCCCCAGTTACAGCCAGGATTTTCACAGTATTAGGAGTACAATTGCAGCTAATATGGTCGGCACTGAAACAGTTAATCCTTTTCCAAGGCCACTGGTTTTGAGTTAACATACTTCAAAGGATGCAGGCAGATGGCATCACTTGCAAAGCTATTGTTTTAGTTTGTCAAGAGACAGAGCAGCACCTGGAGAGCATTCAAAAGTTACCATCAAACAGGGTAAATGTAGAGCCTGTATGTTTGACAGAAATAAGTTAAATACTTCAACAAACAAAATATTGCACATTTTTTAAAGATTGCTGAGACGTCTGAATCTGTGTGGAAATTTTAAACACATGAGTTTTCCTTAAAAACATTTTGTAAAAGCCCTTGCTGCAAGTCTTGCCAAGGTCAGACAGGAGGTGCCTGAAGTGAACAAATGTAATAAAAATAATTCTGTACCTTTTAAAAAGCATATGAAGAGTCTAGATCACAGGCTGTCTAATTTCACCTATTCTGGTTACCTAATTATTCAAGTGCCTCTACAACAAAAAAAATTCTTAGTGAAGAATTGCTTATGTAGTGAAGGAGACATCATAATATGTAATGCTTTAATAGTCACCTGAATTAAGATGCAGCTTTGTATAACAAAATACTATCAGAACTTTTGCAGAAATCCAGTTATTTTGATTACATATATCTAGGAGTTTCCACCTTGCTCCTTTAAATAATTTTCTCATAGATCAGACCATACTATGGAGATTTGCTTGTATTTACAGACAAAGATGCAGAGATATCGGATGTGTCTTCACATCCTCAATTCCATGGTGCAATGTGTATTTCTACAAAGTAAAGAAGTGAAAATAGAGGTGCAATCAAATAGCAGAGATATCTACTAAGGTACAAATATGATGCAAATGCAGATCACTACAAAAATATTCCAGCTCTTTTCAGGCTATATAAAGCCTCAGGCTTCTTCCTCTGTATCTGATGCATTTGAGAACTATTGTTTGCTGCAGATGCGACCCAGCTTTCTTGGAATGAAGCAGAAGGCTCCTTAAATCTAATACAGTAGCATTACTGAGCTCTTTTGAATGAGAGAAGGGAAGATACAGGAAGACCAAAAAAGGTAGAAATTATCAGAAGAAAAAAAAATATGCAAAAGAAAGAAAAAGAACAATTAAAAAAAAAAATCAAAAGCTTAGAAGAAAAAAGAAGGTATAATAAGAGCACTATCAGGATGCTGGGACCACACAAATGCACATGCACATAGAGAACATGCCCTGCACATCATGGACAAGCTCTGCCTAAAAAAGAACACAAAAAACAATCTTACTGCAGAAATAAACACAGGCAAGTAAACAGTTTTCTGTCATATTCAGTGATTCCTTGCCGATGATAAACTAGTGAATTGGTCATTTTTTATGTGCTATTTGAAGCAGTAAGAACAAAGGTGGCTGTACATGACTCAGTCTTACACATYGCATGCACCTGCTTAATTACAAGCCATAGAATCAAAGGAAATTAAAAAAATGACTCTGTGGCTTGTTGCTTAAACCCTCAGTGAGGCACATAAGCTGCTCTTGTGTGCAGCTGTATTACGAAGAGATAAGCACTTTTCAATGAATTACTTATTTTTTAACCATAACCTCAAGAGTTTTTGCACTGTGAGACAGATTCAAGATTACAGAACTTTCTTCATAGATACCTGTTTCTCACTGTCTGCCTTTTTTCTTGAACTATTTTGGGTCTACACTAATAGAGGAGGAAATAAATGCAGCCAAAACACATCCCCTAGATTAGAACTTGTTTAAAAAAAAAAAAAAAAAAAGTTGTGTGAAGAGGTGGTTAAAATGCACATTTTTTCCATTATACTGTTTTGTCCATTATACTGTTTCAGACTTCAAGTGTTCCCACTCCTCACAGACAACTGAATCATCTGTAAAGTGTCTGAAGATAAATTTTAGACCAGTTAATAATGCAGAAGGTAACTCCTCCGAGATTTAGGGAGACCAAGGTTTAAAGTCCCTGCTTGGCCCAATTCAGAACAGAAACCCAACCTGCCTCTGAAAGCCTGGGTAAGTATTCCGCCCACTGTGCTACTGAGTTGTTTAGAATTCCTGTCTCTACCAAAGATCTTTTAATTTTTTATAAAAATTTAAATAACTTCCTTGGAGAGACTTCGGCTATAATAGTATGGAGGTGAAGTTACTTACTTAAAATGAGAGCTGAGTTGAAGCCAAGGCAAATAGGGATTTAAACCACTGTGCTAACTTCTGCTTTGACATCTTTCTTCCTATCTCTCTTTTCCTCCATCCTGGGCATACAAAATGTCTTGAAGCAATGACGGTACCTCAGAAGAAGAACTAACTTTGACTAATCAGAATTTTGCACCCCCTGCACCACATGCACCTGTTCTGTTTGCCTGCATAGTTATCAGATTCCCATAAACAAATAAATATACTCTTTTCATATGTGCATGGAGGTATCATGGGGATATAAGTAAACTTGATGTCACCCTTGCACCCTAAGAAAATAGCATGTACGAGTACATAATAAGGAAAGTTTACTTTCTCTCTCTGTCCTGTCTTCTTTCCCTGATATACATGCATTACAACATAGGCCAGCAATGCAGGTAGTAAAAGCACACAACAGACATCACAGCATAACCAGACTGGTAAAATATAATTGACTTAGGAAAAAAAAAAACACCTAAATTAAAATTTGTACTCCACATTTAGACTCGGCAATGAAGCTCTAACAACCTCAGAACTGTGTTATTATCACCATCCATTTGGCCCATTTGACATGTTTTTATGTTAAGCAAAGTATGCAGAATGCATTTACAACAAACCAAAACCAAAATAAATGCATTGGTCTCAGGTGTAATATTGATTTACTCTGGTACTCAGAAATAGAATATACATAAATATTGCACATTGAAAAAAAAAGTACTCTGTCATTTCACAAGAGAAGCATTTTATTTGTTGTAATAAATTACTAATCTGACAGATTGCAGACAGAGTAATGTTTACAATATTTTAGGGTTCATCTTGTTTCCTTGTTCTTTTGTGCTGTTTTGTCAGCGAGAGATAATTCATGGTTTCCTTTTGATCTGTCTGTAATGGCAGTGCAGTAAATTATATCTGAGGTTATTTTAGCCAATCAGAAACCCTGATTAGTTGTAGTCTAATTAAGGAATAATGAATGAGGAAGTGACAAATTTCCTCTTCCTCATTTATTTTTGTAATTAAATTGCATACTGCACATCAATCAAATAATCTACATTATTAGGATTTGCAAACTTTTTTTGGAACCCATGTGTTGCTTTGTTGGCAGGAGCATTTATCAGGTTTTATGGCCAGCTGTCAAGAAATCATAAGGTACCATCATTAAGCTATCTATCTGATAAATGTCCTCAAGGAAAGATGGAAAATAATCAGACGTAGTTGTTACAAGAATGCCAGAACAGCGTGCAGTGTTTCCACTAAGTGTAGAAGAGGGTCAGAGCTTGATGTTAAGATAATTATTTAGGTTGTCAGACAACAACTGAGGCCTAATAATTCTCCCAAGCTCTTAAACTTCTACAGTTTAGTCTGTGGTGTCATTTGTCCTTCTGTAAGTCTTGATCTGGAGTGAAGAAGTGATAGAATAAACTGAGTGCTGAATAAATTAGAGGTGAAAACCTCTATAAAGAAGATGGATAAACACAGCTTTCCACATTATTAAGTTCACAAGCAACAGATAAAACATACTTTGGAGGCTTAAATCTTATTCACAAGATGTGGAGTTAGGAAGTAGTAAACAAGACAGTTTAGGAATGTTCAAAATATAGGGATTTGCTTTTGAAAACTTTCAGCTTTTCAGAAAAAAAAGGACCAAAATACAAAATATAATTTTAGCCAAAATGCTCAGTTGGAATATTTCCTTGATGTCATACGATAGGGGGAGTTCAAGATTTATAGAGACTTCCTCTTGTTTTAATGGGAGTTCTATCTGCTCGTATTTACTCTATTCCCCCTGCTGTTACACAGACCAACACTTGCCTTAGTGAATAAGACTGTCAAGGCCATGAAGCATTATGTGGGGGGAAATGCAAACAGTGTTTCTGTCTTTCAGTGAGGAGGAGCCCATGAGGCAACAACTACAACTTCAACATCATGCAATCTTTCTGACTTAAATGCTTTCCATTTTCATGCATTTGTCTGGGCAATATTTTGTTTCAACTATTTACTTATTTATTTTAAATTTTCCTTCATGAAAGCAAATTCTGTTTGCAAAACGTTTTCTTCAGCTGAAAATCAAATTCTCACTAGAAAAATATTTCCATCAGGAAGGTTTTGACCATGGCTTCTACAGCTTATCCTGAGGCTGACAAAACTGACTTATTCTCAGTAATTCACAGCACCTCTCTTTTCAGTTCCCCATCTATAAAAGGTGGACAATCACATCCGTACATTTACTTAGTATTATTAGGTAACATTCAAACTTCCTGTTTTTATGATTTCATTTTTTTAATTTCCTTTTTTTAATAAGTATCTCATCATGCCAATAGTTATTGCTGCAGTTGGGTGACAACTTTAACAGGGGGATAAAAAATAATGATAAAAATTCAAATGTAGAAATTGTCACGTACAACATGGATGCACAGGGCATCAAGACTAGTGTCAAAAATAAGCTGATCCACATAAATTAATTTATATTACCTACAGGATTAGCTGCTGACTAGCTTCCCATAGTACATAAATAAATAATATAAATTGAAGTGAAATGATATAGTGACAGCAGTCATCAGAAAACCACTACTGTTACTGAAATAAGGCCAATATTTTCTCTCTTATCCATTCCCTTTACCAAGATACCATGGTACCAAGTTTTTCTTGGAAATGTTAAATTATATCTGAGGGAGAAATAAACATTGTCCTTGTAATTTGAAATGAATTGGACAAGAAAGCCCCATGTTATAATTTTAAACTAAGTTCACAAAAGTTTGAAAAGTCTTTTCTTCATAGAGGAAAAAGTACATGATATAAAGCACACTCCAGAAGAAGCTGTGAGAGGAAAATGGTTTGTTTTTTTTTTTCTGTCAGGTGTTCTATCTTACAGTATATCTAATGAGCTTCTTAACACTCATGACGGGTAAGTTTACATGTCTATGGGTATTTAGGTAAGACATAGGCAAGAGAGATTTGATAGCTTCCAAAGAAAAAGCTTTGCACTTTGTACTTGACATAAAAGGCATAAATTCTTGCTTTGCACTGCTTCTCAGCTAGGTTCACTCTCTATATAAGGGTTTAACATAAATTCTCAAGGAAATATGAGCACTTAGCTCCTACTTGAGAATTAGAATGCAACAAAAGGAACTTATGGTCCTAAATTCCTCCGGGGATCTTCTTTTTCCATTTAAAATATCAAGACATGAACAAGAACCCTAACTCTATCCTCTCAAAGATGATAAAAAGAATAATGACTTAAGTATATATTCTCACCACATATTTTCACATAGCAAATTATTCTGCCCCTCTCCTCTGCTCTGGTGAGACCCCACCTGGAGTACTGCGTCCAGCTCTGGAACCCTCAGCAAAAGAAAGACATGGACCTGCTCGAGCGGGTCCAGAGGACGGCCACAAAAATGATCAGGGGGATGGAACACCTCCCCTATAAGGAAAGGCTGAGAGAGTTGGAGTTRTTCAGCCTGGAGAAGAGAAGGCGCTGGGGAGCCCTTATTGCAGCCTAACAGTACCTAAAGGGGGCTTATAAGAAAGACGGCAGCAAACTTTTTAGCAGGGCCTGTTGTGATAGGACAAGGGGGAATGGTTTTAAACTAAAAGAGGGTAGATTCAGACTAGATAGAAGGAAGAAATTTTTTACGCTGAGGGTGGTGAAACACTGGAACACGTTGCTGAGAGAGGTGGTAGATGCTCCATCCCTGGAAACATTCAAGGTCAGGTTGGACGGGGCTCTGAGCAACCTGATCTAGTTGAAGATGTCCCTGCCCATGGCAAGGGGGTGGGACTAGATGACCTTTTAAAGGTCCCTTCCAACCCAAACTATTCTATGATTCTATGATTCTAAATAAAATAGTTCACAAATTCCTATGTAGATATTTTGTCATGGTGACATTTACAATTTCTTTTTTCTAGGAATGGATTCCACTAGTCTATATGAAAAATAACAATAGAACCAACAATTTCTTTCAGGCCATCTTTTTCACTGCACTGTTTTCAATGCAAAGAAAATAAGGACATAGTGATACAGATATGCCACATTATATTTACATATTGAAGATAAAGATAAAAATAAAATGGAAAAATCCCATGCTTTTGCATTATACCTGGCAGACAACTTAATCTACAATTATCAGCATTAACACAAACTTTGAAATCTTGAAACGTTAAGCCTTTATGTTTCATTACAAAAATTACTCTGCTGTAAAATTACTAGGTAATAGTTACAACCATGGTTATGGTTTGAATGACAATCTTTGCTTTGCTTGCAAAAAGTGCCCATAGTTCACAAGTTCCCTGTTATTAGTCTGCAGAGTTTGATAGATGGGTCATTGTATTCAGAATATGAACTAATTCTGAATATTTCTTCTATGTGATCAAAACACCAGAATTTTTTGATACATTTATCACTGGAAATGGGAGCTGGGAAGGAGGGAGCAAGACCTTGTATTTTGGTCTTTGCAAATGGTGAGTTTGAATAACCTTTCAAATTTCAGTAAGCCCTATATGCTTAAGGAGGAAAAACACGTGAGAGAAATAAGATTGCATGACTTCAAGCTTCCAAACACAGGAATATAATACTGATCCTTAAAAAATCATTATACTGCCGATGCAAGGGGAGGGAAAAGGAAGAAAACCTCTTTCTATTAATGCTTCAGGCAACTATCACAAGGGACTTCTGAGTCCTAAATTTGCTGCAACTCTCAGCAAATTAAAATATGCAAAAGTTTTCAGAGTTTTAATGTAGTAAACATTTCAAAAGCCATTTTTCACTATTTCACTGTGAGTATATACCACTCAGCAGCTGGGAATTCTAATTTAGGTTTGAAATCTGCTTACAGTTTTGAGATCTTTGGCACTATTTCTGGGGAGGTCCTTGCATAATGCTTTTAGAGCAGAATAAAAATGTTGTATAATAAGAGCCAAATCTATTGTAAGGTAATGAAATGGCTTTACTCATTTATTGTAAGTGCCCATCTTTTTCCCTTATTCCATGCCCAGCAGGTCAACACAGCAATATTATTTTAATCACATAGAATTCTATTTCTAATGTCTGATTTAAGTAACCAACCCCCTCTATAGTATTTGAACTATTTAGGAAATGTAGTTTTTATGTGTGGGTGGGCAAGAAAAGAAGTCGAAAGGGTTAAAAAAAAGCATGTTTTAAAATATTTCATCGCTACTTGACACTGTTGACTGTGGTTGTATTTGTCATTGTCTAGAAGCAGAGAAAGTCGAAAAAACAGTGTTAACAGGTGCTTTCCATTTGGATTTTTCACTACCAGTGGCTTTCCTTAGAAAAGTGTTCTTGAACCATGTACAACTATTCTCTCTCCCTAGTGACAGAAGCTGTTGGAGAATCTTTAAACTCAGCTATAACAAAACTAATTCACTTGAACTGCATTATTTCTTACAGCAATTTCTTCTTTATCTAGGTTGCATGTGCAGTTGGTAACAAAAAAAGAAGTTCATTTTTTCTATTTCCCTAGGTCTTATATCTTTGTATAAGAAAATATAAGGAAACTACTCCTCTGCCAATTCATGTTTTAGCTGTAGTATGTATTAACTAGGAGTGGTTTATGTCTAGGAAGRTTGAGTGCTAGTGAGGTTTATGACAGTTTTATTGGAAGCATTTAACAAGATTCAGTGTTTGTCAGCAGCTGGATCAGTGAGCAGCCTGATGGTCACTGAGTACAAATGCAGTGGTAGGCAAGAAAACCCCAATCATCCCCAAAAATGAGAAGTAAAAATAAACCTTAAGAGCATTTTACAAGCACATTCAAAATTTCACTTCTTATCCTATCACTTAGGCTGTTTCGAATTGCTGCACCTAAGTGAGGACAATCCCTCAGAGTAAATGACAATGTGGCAGCACTGGAAAAAGAAATTATTATGTTGGTACTTGCAGTGTATTCACAACTAGAAAACATATCCTTTTTTTCCCTTCTCAACGTGGCTACCAGCCCGAGTCTCTCCTGTGTGACATCTACAGTCAGTACAAAAGTATTGATATGTTTTCTTCCTGTTGGAAATTGCTCCATCTTCATGTTAGATACTCAAGCTGAGAGGAAAAAAAAAAAGATCACAAGACACTCGACTTGCAAATAATCTCTCACAGCAGGTCAGGGTCAGCTAACTTTCCTCACCAAAAAAAGAAAAAAGCAAGTAGGAAAAGGCAGAGAGAGGCAGATCTGATTTCTGCTGATGTCCAGCCCGTCTGCTCAGCCAGATGGCCAATTGAATCACAAGAGGAAGGTGTCACAGCCACAGAGAAACCTGAGCCTTTCCTGCTTTGTCATACTCTAGCCAAAAATAATAATTCAACAGCAGCCAACAGAACCCTAAAGGCTTTGTGTACTAGCATGCCGAGCTTTCCTGTAATCACTGTGATATCTCCAGGAACAAGAGGTGGCATGAATCATTATTTGGATGTGATAACATGACCCATACAAACATTAGGGGATAATGGGCAAGTCTGCACTCTGCAAATCGAATCACACCATGATCCATCATTAACCTAAGTGAGCTATTGCTTTATTGAAGTAGCCCTGTAAATGAATAGGTCACAGTCTATTTAAAAGCTGAGAGATTTGTTAATGCTCCAAGGACTTATATTCTATTAGAACATGCAGCCTGAGTATAACTGAGATTGTAAGTATGCTCTCAAAGGGTAGGTAGGAAAGAAAGAAAACCTAAGATTTAGACAAGAATAATTTTAGAATGTTCCATTAAAACATACTTATTTACACATATATAGAAAGGTATTTTGTGTCTCAATTTAAGTTTTGTCTTAAAGAAGGAAGAAAATAATCACTAATTTCAAAATGTTTTATTCCTCACAAACTTTTATAGTGCAAGGAGTTAAGACTTCAGGACTGTGTGAAAATTAATGCACTTCCAATTCATCTGAATCAGCACTACATGACAAATTAACATTGTCCTTCAGAAAAGAGCTTCAGAATTCTGCTTAGGAGGTTTTCAATATTAAGCCATTTAATTGCTACTTTAGGAACTCTGGATTTTGCATAGACATAAGTCCAGGTGTTAATACCAATTCTTCACTGTTCAGTTTAGATAGGACTGAGCTTCAGAACCAGTTAAGACAAACCTTTCAAAGATTTTCCCCCCTTTTTACTGCATCCTGGCAGCTTTATTTAATTGTGGATGCAACAAGGAATTATGGACACCATCCTTTGAGACTGCTGAATCATAAATGAAGAAGGAATTACTTTCCTCCTAAATTTTCCTGAACTAAAGTTTAAATCAAGAATTATTTATTTATTTGACAAAAAAATTATTTTCTTTTTATCTTTACAGCTATAAAGCTTATAGCAATTCTTTGCAAAAAAGGGAGTAAATAAATGAGTCTATTAAGCAAATCGTTATACACCAGCAAACCAGTTTTGTCTGACAAAGGTAGTAATGGGCTTAGCAGTTGAGAGGAAGACATCTTCTCCAGGAACTGCATGGGTACTTTGGGAGGAGCATATGCAGCAGAACTTGCTAAATAGTGGAGAAATCAGTAATCCTAACACCTGAAAGCACTTTTATTTGCTTCTAGGAAGGACAGATGATTTGCTTCCAGTTTGTTCACTATCACCTTGAAAAATTAAAAAATATCTATGACTACTTCCCGTATGACTCTGTTACACAGCTGTTCTGAGTATACTTAAGGTGTTTTGAGGGAGTTTGTCTTGCACTTTTTGTGAATTCCAGGGCATCCACACAGAATAACTTTGATTACATTTCTAAAGATGTACCAGAATAAGTTACTAAGTATTACTATACACACTGTTTTGCTAATTTCTTTGTTGGGGCATACTTTTGATATACTCAAATTATATACTCATCTCCTTCACACTTCCTCAAGACCCTCTGAGACTTTTACCTGCTGGACTGAAATTCACTACGGCATACTGCTTGTACTGACAAGGGCCTGAGTATAAAGGTAGTAATTTTTTTTTCTCCAGTCACAGCTTCAAGAAGGACATTCATAGTCATGTTTAAACAACTCACTTCACTCTACAGCCTTGGGATCCAAATCCAGTGAAATACCTTTCCTGTGCATAACAACAAAGTCCCCATGAACCACATACAGCTTTTGCTGACTGTTAGACACTTGAGTAAGCTACCGTATCAGACGCTTCTCTAACTTTGAAGTCTGTCTTACTCTTGTATTTCTGGAACCTACCTGATGATCTAATATGATTTTCTATAAAATTTAAATAGCATGCTAACTTTTATAGGTAGAAGTTTTTTACCCTTAAACAGTTAGGATTGTATGCAGGCCACTGATGAGTTGTTCTTCCTGATTTCTATTTGATCTACTAATTGAATAAAAATGCATTTTCTCAGTGTAAGCAGGCAATTGATAAATTAGAGAAGAGCATATCGAAATCAGCACAACTGCTTATGACAAAACTTAGAAATATAGGACAAAAAAGCTGCAATCTATTCTTTGATCACCTTCTCTCTCTGTCACAGCCAAGCAAATGACACTGATACTTTGTTCTTCTTTTGAGTTACACACTGTAGAAATAATAGTTACATTGACCTGAAGAGTTCATTCTTGTCTCCTGGATTATCTGGATGAGTTCTCAGAACCCAACATTAGCAAAATTTTGTGGGTTTTTTTTTGTTTGTTTGTTTTKGTTTTGGTTTGGTTTTGTTTTTTTTTTCCCTCTATTACTGATACTAGTTTTTAAATGGATAGAATTAGTCTCTGCTCCCATCACTGAGAACAGATGCCATGCTATCATAAAAAAATAGAGAATGAATAGCAATATTTTTTAGATGATACATTTTCTATAGACCTCACTCCTGTTTACATACATCCATTTACATACACCAGAAATCCATCTGCATGTGCAGTCAAGAACAGCCTTTGGCCAAATTTGTGGCTGGTGAGAGTACCCAGTTTTCATGTTAGCAGAGTTCAACTAGTTCAATAGGTAAAAACTTAGGTTTCAGGACACAAAGACACAACGTGAAAGACTTGTGAAGTTTCACATGGTAAACCGCATCCTCATTAAGTGGTATGTGGTCGAATGTGTCTGTCTTTTAACAACAGAAAGACACTTGACACACCTTCCAGAAACAGCTATTGGAAAAATATAGGCTCTCTCCTACCTATTTCTTTCTGCCTAGTTTAGGTGCCTATTGTAGGTCTTATGCACTGGAGTGAGATATCCCTTTCCATGAACATACGTATTAAATGAAGTGCTTGAAACATCATATGCTTTTGCGTCACACAGTGGCCGCCTTTAGACGTGCTCACAGACTGCTTTCTCATTCATCTGTATGCTTTTGTGTGAAAAATTTTCTTCCGACAGTGGGCCAAAAGCACAGCTTTAGGCCTGAAGTGGATTACCTAATGTTTATGGGTGGTTAGAGAGAGAAAATACATGATGGGAAGGTCAAATCTTTGACCTGAAATATAGCTTATAAATTAAGAAAGGGGAAAGACAGGTGGCAAGAAAATGGCAGACTGGTATGAAACAAATCACCCAAAGCCATGCCTTACACTTCAGGTGAATCTTCATTAAGTTTACATGTTACTATTAATTAGTGCTTAATTAATTCCTCATTTTCCTATAATAGCCCAACCAAGTGCAGACGTCAGACAGCAAAAATTTAATAGGAGAATCTGTTCTGACAAAGTTTGCCACTTGAAGGAAGAGGGTTAGACCCAGGCCATCCTGCTGGCTGTTGGTCCATTTCCAAAGGAATCCACAGTGCAGTTTAATGCCTTCCCTAAATCGTACTAACCGCAGCTCCCAAAAGGAGCTTTACCAGCAGGTATGTAATGAGCAGGGCAGCAACATGGTAGACATACTCTCTGCCTGGCCAAATGCCCGCTATTTGCCAATAACAGAACAGTACTCTCTGTCTCCAACCAAGGTTAAGCCAGCTTTATTCCTGCTCTGTGCTCCCAAAGAGGCTAGGATCAACCAAAACTAAAGCCAATTTCTACAGGAATAAATAATTACTGCTGGAATGCAACATGAAAGATGCTGATGAATCAAGCCTGTCACGCCTGTTCATTGAACTGTCTCTTCTGTGAATCATGCAGCTTTATTTCTCTGACAAAGACCAGAACCAGGGCTATTTCCATCAGTTCCAGGAAAGTTGAAGCAAAGAGGTTTTATTTCACTTTAGCTAGCCTTAATTTCTATTTTTCTAGCTAAGTATTTTAAACCAAGAATGGATTTCAGTACTATCATTTCCCTATCTACCATCATTATTTTTCAATATGCAGTTCACTCCATCAGATCATTAACACATTCTTTGTGAGACTCATTTTGTTATTTTGAAGTGTTTTTCCTTTAGCTGAAGTCATTTTCAAGGTTTATCTCTAATTCCACACAAGTCCCATCATATATCATGGTGTTGTCAGTTTTCAGTGGTTTATAAGGCATAACATACAAAACAGAACTGAAAAAGAGACTGCTTCTGTGGGTGAAGGCATTGCATTGTCTGCCACCTCTGACTCTGCTACCAGAGGACAGATGTTTGGAGAAAATCTGTCATTTGGTAGGTGACAATGGGAACTGAAAGACAATAAATGCAACAGGAACATCTACTTTGAAGCTGTGGTCAGGGCATCTCAAAACTCAGTTTATAACTAAATTTTGCTGTAGATAGTAAGAATCTATGTACTGAGACAAAGCAGGTAAGAAACATAATGCAAAGCAAAAAATGAAGCAAAATATTTGTTACAAGATTTCAAAAACGTATATAGCTATAACAAGCTATGATATAAAGTTCACTTGGTCTGTCAGGGAAATGCAACCCCTTTCTGGTGTTTAGCAAAGCAGCTATTTCAGAGTCCCCCACGATGGGTTTCACTGGATAAAAGAAAACAAATCAGTCAAGGTAAAACAATAAAGAACAATGAAATTAGGAAAGAGGATCCAATAAAACAAAGTGCCCAAGACAGTATGTTTTACCCGTGTTTTATTTGATAAAAACGTAGGCTCTTCAGTAACGAGAGATTATTAACATCTTGTAGTACATCCCAGAGAAAAAAGAGTACTTTCTTTAGCAGAGAGCTTCTTAAAACCATGCTGGCATATATGGAAATCATCTCTTAATATTAGGCAGACTCTTAAGTGGCATCCTAAACAGAGACAGACTTAACTGTCTTTCTTAAATTGAGGTCTCTGAACAGCAACTCATATTAATGAGGAATGATGGAATCTGTACTCCTTTATCCTAGTTTTTACCTTAAGAAATGCGCTGTCAGGTTTACTCCGTGGAATCCGATAGTATCACAATACAAAATAATGCACATGTGAAAATATATCCCAACATTACTTCCATTACTATGACATGACCACTTAGAAATATACAGCTCCTAACTGTAGGCCAGTAGTGCTGAATATACTGAGATAAATTAATGTACCACAGCAGAGCCTAGCCCTCCCTCTCCATTAAAGACTTTTAGGAAAGTGAAATCTAGAATGGAAAAAAAGAGGGGCCATCTTTCATATAAGCTGTTACGTTCCAGTCCCTTTAGTGAACAGTCAGTTGCCTAAGAAAAAGCAAAAATCACATGGTATTTTTCATAACAGAGTGTTATAACACATAACGCTTCAGACACCATCCCTTCTTAGTAGCATTTGTCTATTAAATTTCTGTTGCCACCATGCACCATAACTCATTTCTTTGTGATACCTTAAACTCGGTAAGTGCTATATAAACTCAAATTCTGTTCACCTTTTAAAATGTCTCATAAAAATGCCTCTGTTTAAAGGGTATGTATAAACACACCCAAACTTGTGTATACATACAAATGCTTTAAGTGGAGGCATTTTTATGAGTCATTTAAAAGCAGAATAGTATTTGGCTTCACATAACAATTTTCACAGTCAAGATCCCTCAAAGTGCTTTGCAAATGAATAGCCTGGAAACCAACCAATATACTGATGCTGTAGGTAAATACATATGATTTGAAGTAGAGCAGATAAATGCAGAGGTATTACAGTTTCTTCTCTTAACACATGAATAGAAAAGCCATGGTTAAATTAAGAAAAATCAAAGACACTATGGAATCAGCGTTAATTTTTTCTTGTTCTGTGTTTCTCACCTGCCTCTCTTTATTAACATTCTTTAGTTTACAGGTTCAAACATATCAGCTGTCAGAAATGAATGACAATGTGGAAATGAGATTAAAATGTGGCCGTTTTACTCAGCAGCATACTGAAAAAATATCAGTATATTTTATTGTTTAAAACGACATAATTTAGTTATTATAGAAATATTTTTCTTTATGTATTTACACTATGATTTAACTGACCATGTTTCCTTTCTAGACTTTCACAAGATGATAACACTTCTGCTGGAGTTATTCAACAATTTGTTTATCTTCACTTTTTTTATTTATAGTTTATAGTTCAGTACATACACACACACATATATCACTGTTTGACAATATTATGAAAAATATTCAGAAAATAGTTTGGTATTCCTAAAAGAAGGAAATAGAATTGCTTAATAGAAATACATATAAGCGATTATTTTTCAGAACCTCATGACTGTGAATTGGACAACTGTGGTAACTTAATCAAAATGCAAGTTGTCATCACAAAATGACTTCACACTATACTCACATCTAYACTATTAACTATATTGTGTGGTATTAAAGTATAAGCAATAGAGGCAAAACTTTTATCAAACTTTGAATATTGTTATATAAAAAATTATATTGTTAGAATCAGAAGTAGAATCATGACTAAAATACAGCTTTTACAGTAAATATATCCAAACTTAAAACATATTCTGTTTCTTTGTTGTAAAAGTCTCAGATAATTATATCTAGAAAATAAGAATACAGATGTAAAGATCACATACACTATCTTATGATCTTTAAAAGCATAAAGGTAAGCATAAGAAATATATTCAGGACCAAAAGGTGTGATGTCCCCCTGGGCAGACGCTGTCATCTTCAGAAAAACATATGTGCAGAAATTCTGTTTGTATAACCTCCTCAAGAAAGTTGATATTTATGATCAGTTATGCCTAACGAGAAAAATATGTTCCAAATAATCTTTGTTTTCATATTTTAAGAGTCAGTTAACGCATAGGAAACTATGAGTGTTGGATCAGTTTTATAGTAGCGCGCATGGTAAGAAAAGTCCCACTCTACCAATGAGACGGCTGCACCTACTTCTGTGGCTGTATGTACAGCAGGTACAACTCTGTGTACCCAGCCCCTTGCCTATGTGCTTCATTACATGAAGGCAGTGCAAGTTTTTATCCTGACTTTATACTCTCTGTTCTACTGTAACATTTTACATCGCATGTGCATGTCTGAATAGTTTAGAAAGGTTAATATGGGACTAATAGATCCTATGAGCATGTTAAAGACAGTTTACCTGAGCTCTGGATGATTATAAGAATATTTGAAAAAATTGATAATCATGCTTTGCACAGTTACATGTAACTTACCCACTTCTCTAATTCTGTGATAACCATTTAAATACGTAATTAAACACAACTTCTTAACCTTTTATAAAGCATTTATAACCATACCTTTAAGATAGTGTAATAGTAGTATCCAGATAAAAGCAATAAAGACAGAAACGTGATGAGATTTTCATATTACACAGGTGTCAACAATTTCTAAAACATTCTCATACAGGAAAGTATTTAAAATCATTTGAATACGGAAAAAGCTGTCAGCCTAAAAATTACTTAAGGAAAAGCAATTTAGGAATTTGCTAGCCTATAAAATTTTTAAATCATCTCAAGCACTACTATTGAACTAATGGGTTATTTAAGGTTGAAAGAAAGCAAAATAAGCAATTTTTTTCCTTCTGAATACTGATTACTAGTCATCTTTTTCTTCAGAAGAACAAAACTCCGACTAATGGGTACAAAATGAGAAACTGCATATAGCAAGACAACCGTAACATTTATATTTGCCGTTCTGTTATCTGTTCTATATTGTATGTCACTGCAACTGAAATAGTATTTCTTCTTATATATTTGAAAACAAACAAACAAACAAACAAACAAAATTTAAAAAAAAANAAAAAAAAAACAAAGTAAAGAACATTTTGAAGGAATTCTGTTTACATATTGTGAATAGAAAGGAAATTGTGGGAGATCGTATTATCTCTACCTGGTATACTATTCAACAGAGTAGGTAAACAAATACCATAGACCTGACATTCACAATGGCGGGGGGGGGCAGCAAATTAATCCAAATAATGTAAACTTGAGGAAAAATGTCACATATGTGACAGATGTGAGAAAGACAAATAAATTACTTTTTAAAGAAGTCTTTTCAAACTGAAGCATTTTCTTTCTTGCTTCCCAAAAAGAGAATCTGTTTTCCCTCCCATCTCTAACAAGGACCCCAATCTCAGCAAAGAGCAACATCAGGTAACTAGTTTGATCATCCGAGATGGAAGCCTTTGGTCTGCATGCTGATATGTTCTGGAGCACTCAAATCAGTTCAGCAATTAACTGCTTATGACTTCTGCAATGTAACCATCTGGCTTTCAGATCTGGGGAAATATTTTGTAAGAAGCCTTGAAACCTCTTAAAAACATGCTGTGATCAATGAAAGATGATCAGAGGACTGAAATAAAGACCTCCTGACCAATTTGTAAATTTCCTAAAAGCATGGTTTCATGGAAACATTTTAATCCCGATGTATTTTTTATCTGAAATGCAATCACATACACAGCAAAAGGTACATTATCATAAGACCTACTTAGTATTCCTGAATTGTTAGGCTTTTTGTGATCTATATTTGAACTTGAAAATAGGGAAAAAATTACTAATAACCTCAACTGTTCGTTGATGCTATCCAGCAATAAAATAGCCTGCCTTCCTATTTAGCTCTGTATAGATATTTGCAGATACAGAAAAAAACACTATTAACCATCACTCAGTACATACAGAAATTAATACAAAGTCCATCACCACCATAGTGTGCTTTGAAAGGAATATTTAAAATACAAGAACCATGTATCCTTCTTAAGCTAGACTAAATATTTAGAATTGAAATACCAAAGCCACAAAGCCATTCACATTAAAAAATTACGTGAAATATTTATCAAGATAAGTACCTTCACACATCTCTGTTATAGGCACACTTGCAGCATGATTTATAATTCAGGGCTAAACTCACCATTAAAATGTTTGGATAAAGATTATGTGTGTTCTACTGCTCATCACATGACTAATTTGTAGAAGATCAATTTGAAACATTACAATAATAAATCATGGCTTGCATTTGAAAATCTTATATGTCAGGGCTAAATTTTACTTCTCATCATTAAATT
>JAYKAV010003380.1:106999-141770 GCA_035582835.1 Phoebastria nigripes
AAAAAAAAAAAAAAAAAAAGAGAGGCATAAAAATATGGCAACTACATTTTCAGTCCCACAAGTTTCACACCATCACTTATTTATTTTCCCTTTCAACTGAAACAAGGCCCCAATTTGGCACGAGGTATTTTCCTTTTTATCAGCACTGATCTTACTACCCATCACAACGAAATTAGTTGCACCCATACCTATGTATTTCAGAGCCACTGCCCGACCTGGTGGAGGGCTGGACGCCTGCAAAGCGGGAAGGGAAAGGTGCAGCTCCTTCCTCTCCCTTCACTGCCCCCTCTTCCTTTAGCCACTGCGGACTTGCACACTTTGTTTAGAAGTTATTGAAGTTTTGCGATTCCAAACCGGGATGAGCAGGAAATGCAGCCTGCTAATCCACGCGGCCACATTCCTCGCGTGTGCCCCTGCAGCTCCTCCGTGGAGCCAGCGTCCTTTTGTGCAGTGTTCCAGGGCCCCCCCACGCCACAGCCCCAGCCACCGCGATGCAATCGCAATTTCTCCTCCTCCCCCTCCCCAGAAAAAGCAGCCTTACCTGCTACATGAAGCTGCAGCAGCAGCAGCAAGATCAGCAGCAGCAGTATGCACAGCAGCAGTACCTCTTTCTCCGAATCACTGTAGCAACAAACTGCCCTTTCCCGCGTTCCCTTTCATTCACAAAGGATCTCACAGGCAGGAAAGACAGGTAGAAACCACTTTCTTACTGGAAGAGGTTGGCTCCCTTCTCAGAAACGACTGAATCCCTCTCTGTAGTTCCCTACACATTTACCCTTCAGATCAATACCGCTCTTCACCAGCAGCTTGAGCTCAACTGCAGCTGATAGAGACTAGCCAATTGGTATTGAGGATTCCCTTTCTGTAACCCCCTCCCACAAAAATACACAGTGTGCATTTGAAATTTTATTAGTTGTGAAAAGTAGTTTTAACCCCTTGCTTGAAAACCACCCTATGCTTTTGGAGTTCCAGATAACCTCTCATTTTCTTTTTGCATTAAGAAAAGCTCTGACTGACCAAAATATCCCCACCTGGACTCTTTAGAGCTGGGTAACATTCAGTGAGAAAACAAAAATATCTCAAACTGCAATCAACTGACTGGGAGGATGATGTGTTTGCAATCTAGTAGATATAATATATGACAAAACCAAACAAAAAACCCCGAAGAAACTACATTGCAATCTATCATCCAGATATCATCATCATTTTTTTTCCCCACAGCCTTCCTATATTTCTGACCACAAAATACATCTGAACTACAATAAAACAAGAAAAAAGAACTTAAATTGTGGCATACACAGTCACAATAACATGCCTAGAGAASAGAGATTTTTCTTTTGGCTAGTGCTGAAACTTATTTAATGGATAAGGCTTTTTCATTTCATCAAGGATGTTGAATGCTTTACATTTGAAGAAATAACTTTACTTTTAGACCCTCAAAGTAAATATGCCACCTTCTTGTTTGTTTCTTGGCATTTATTTGCAGGCAAGAACTGCTGTAAAATATGTTAAGTCTCAGAGCCTGTTTTTCTAATGTAAAAACAAAAGGTATGCTACATGGATTACTGCAAAATAAAACATTTAAAAAGGTCTTACATTAAATTTTGAACAAAAACACTGGATAAAATATACAAACACAGAGGTAAGTCAGCCATGTAACCTTAACTCTGCCTCCTCTAAATGGACAATGCAATCTCCATAACATTTCAATATCCTAAAGTTTGTACTTGCAAATTAGATAGCCTGCCTAGTAAAAACACACTTAGGTTTCCTCTATTTAGCTGATAAGAGTGCAGCTATATATAACATAATACTCAGTTGACAGAGACAGGCAAATGAATTACAAATACATGCATGGATTTTAAAGTGGCAGGCAGCAACTTCGGTAATTTTAGTCAAACAGGGCTAACTGCACTGCAAAACACAAAGCAGCTATCACCCAGTAGATGAGGCCTTCCTCTCAGCGCACTCATCTTTCCATGGCCAAAGCTGAAAATAAGCACCTCCTTCTGCATTACAGTGACATAGTTCAGAAAGGTTTGGCTTCTGCCTCCTGGGCCATTTGCAACCTGTTAGGATAATTCATATGACCTGTAGAGTCAGTTTCAGCAGCCCTCTTTTCCAAAAGTAATTTGGGGAAGAGGGTACGATGTACTGAGCTGTTCTGGTAGTGGCTGCAAGACAGTTTTGAGTTCCCTGACTCTCAGGAAATTGCTTCCTCAATGTTATGCCAGTTCTGAGCAAGGTGCCTCCAACAGAAAAATCTGCCTCATCCAAACTTTATCATTGGACAAGCCTGGAAGAGCCTGTATCAGTCTGCTCATGTGTGCTTCTCAGATCATGTCAGAGAGCATGCTGCAGAAAGTAGCAAGTACGCAGGATACATGCTGCAAGAAGTAAAAAGTATGCAGGATATCTGAAGCATACCAACATCATAAAGTCCAGAAGCACATTGCCAGATGGATTATACTACACATATATATACACACACACACACGACTGGCTATATTGCGGAAAAGACCTTATATTGCTGTCCAGTTGCAGGAGATAGGTAGGTTTTCCRGCATGCCAGAAAGTCAAAGAACCACACATGTTAGGTTAAGCTACCACAACCTAAGATTCTCTATCTTTGCCCATGCTAGACATTATTTTACAGTTGGAGTCAAACTGCATGTAGCTCTGATACTTGCCAACATTACATTTAACTAAAACCAAATTTCTAGGATGACGTGAAAAGAGGGTATCCCTTCTCCCAAAGTTAATAGCTTGGAAGCTATCACATAGCAAAAGGAGCCTGATAAAAGCAAAACTTTCTCCTCCCAGCGAGCACCAAGCCCATCAAGAAGAAAGACTCTAATATCAGTGCTAGGGAACGGTCTTCTTCACAGCTGGTCAGCCCTCTCAGTCTGGCCACAGTCCTGTCCTGTAGCTCTTTCTCATCCCTTACAGATACATATACTAAAATAAAGAAGAAAATGTGTGCTCAAAACTAATACGTGACCTATTCATCAAAGTCCATCTTCCTCAAAAAAGTCAGTTAGTGTGTTGTACGTGAAAATGCTGGTAGGTAACCAGAAAAAAATACATGCCCTAAGAGCTGTTTATACAGATTACCAAAGCCACTAGGTTCTCCTCTTACAGTGTTCCTCAGAAGGATAACTAATGGAGTCCTATCTTTGGTGTGGAGAAAGCTGTGAGTGTCATGACAGATTCAAATAACTCTTAGGGATTCAACAAATCAAACAATTTCTTTTCCTGTCCATCATGTGAATAAGCCATGAAAGTGTCCTCAAGTCATTGTACTTTAGAAGTGTAGCGACTGAAGAAGAGTTTACGATATTCCACACTTTAAACTAGGAGATCATCAGCAAGTATAATTTTCATTCTGGTCAGTCCTATTAATTGGTGACAAGGAAAACTTTGTTATTGCATTTTCTCTTATGATAACATAGAGGTGTCTTTAAAAAGTTCATTCATTCTAGGTATTTCCTTAAAATGGAAAATACCAATAATAAGCTCATACTATCTGCAAAACAACTGCAACATTTAAAAGCTTGCTTTAAATGATCTTTTTTTAGCTTTAGAGTTTTATTTAAAGTTTGGCAATTGAAAGTTCAAAAGAAACCCTAAAAAATGGACCAGTACCATTTACATAGAAACATACAAGTCTTTGCAAAGCCACAAAGTTAAATTGCCAATTTTAGTCTCCAATTTTGCTCTATTTATCTGTCATAAAGAAGTATGTGTGTGTTTCAAAATTCCATTTGTTTTAAAAAAAAAAACAGAAGTATGAACAGCTCGTTTCTTAGCCTCACTCTAAGTGGAGATAGGGCTACTTACTTATGAGAGAATACTTATTAAAGTTGAAAATGGTCCACAATATGTAGGATGGAGGAGAATGCACCCAGAGAAACTGGAATTCCTCCTTTTTGAAAAGGTCCTTGCATGCCAGTAGAAGTAAACATGAACGAATCCTGCCCCTAACTCCCCTGCAAATTACTTAAATATTTGTCCAGATAACTCAAGCCTCTTGCTTTCTCTGGCGTTGTGGTTTAACCCCAGCCAGCAACTAAGCCCCACACAGCCGCTCGCTCACTCCACCCTGGTGGGATGGGGGAGAGAATTGGAAGAGTAAAAGTGAGAAAACTCATGGGTTGAGATAAAGACAGTTTAATAGGGAAAGCAAAAGCCACGCATGCAAGCAAGGCAAAACAAGGAATTCATTCACTCCTTCCCGTCGGCAGGCAGGTGTTCAGCCATCTCCAGGAAAGCAGGGCTCCATCACGCCTAACGGTTACTTGGGAAGACAAAACGCCATCACTCTGAAYGTCCYCCCYTTCCTTCTTCTTCCCCCAGCTTTATATGCTGAGCATGACATCATATGGTATGGAATATCCCTTTGGTCGGTTGGGGTCAGCTGTCCCAGCTGTGTCCCCTCCCAGCTTCTTGTGCACTCCAAGCCTACTCGCTGGTGGGGTGGTGTGAGAAGCAAAGAAGGCCTTGACTCTGTGTAAGCCCTGCTCAGCAATGGCTAAAACATCCCTGTATTATCAATGCTGTTTTCATCACAGATCCAAAACATAGCCCTGTACTAGCTGCTATAAAGAAAATGAACTCTATCCCAGCCAAAACCAGCACGTCTGACTAGATGCTCGGAGTAGTCCTAGGATCCTTCAAAGATTTGTGTAAGAAGATGCAGGCTGGACAAATACCCATTATGGAGTCTAAAATAAAGATTCCCCACTCTAGCCAAAATAAAGTCTGAGACTTTTAGCCTTGAAGCCTCATGGAAGCACATTTATGTGAATAACTGAATTTATTTATGCAGGTACTTATTCACCTGACTTGTAGGTGGTAGAAATTAAGGTTTAGCAATTTCTATGGAGAATTCTCTCATCTACAGTGTCAAACGAGGATTAAAAGCCCCAGTGTTGCATGTCATAGGTAAAAGAGATCTGAGATTTCACTGGTGAACCTTCTAAATCAATAAATATTTACATGTATGTATATATAAGATCAGGCAAGCAGTCTTTACCTGACTTTCCTTTTGTTTGGTCAACCTTATTCTAGACAAGTTTCAAAGAGAAAGCTTGATTTTATTGGTACAATTACGAGCAACCTATCATGACTTGTATAAATTCTGAAACTTCTGCAGTTAGACCTACTTAAAATTAAACCAGTACCATTAATAAAGCTGTAACCTACCTCTTAAGTGGTGCCCTACCTTGCTTATCAGTTATTCATGTAGCCATCAGACTTTTCTGCTTTTACTGGAGTTATTATTATACATTGTTATGGTGACACCTAGAGAAACCAACCAGAGATCCAGCATTATCGTAGGCAGAGCTGGATAGTATTTGAAGTCACTCCCTAAGATCACAGGCAAAGTCAGAGACAGAGGTGTCACTCCCAGCTGATGTCTAATCTGTCTCTAGAAACCTCCAAGGATGGAGAATTCACAATCTCTCAACTAGCCTCCTCCACATTTTAGCTAGGTTTACAAGTGAAAGATTTTCCAGGTGTTTAACTTACTTAAAACCATCTGGTTGAAATTGAAGTCCTCTGGGTTTTGCTCTACATATACTATGGTTTAGTATAATGTGGATTATTATCTTCCTTTTTGCTATGATATTTCATATCATGCAGATATGAAATACAGATATATCATCTCTAACAATCCCCATTCCTTCCATCTCTCTTCACAGGACTTTTTGCTTCCTAGATTCTGATCATTCTTTTTGCTCCACTCTCTTCTCTATTTAACAGATTTCCTGTTTCCTAAAATTAAATGCCTAATACTGGATACAATAGGGCTGTTGTGTTCAGTGCTGCTAAGACACATCCTGAGGATTATTAGAAATGTAATGCCTTCAAATCTGAGTGCTGTCCTTATGCAGGGTCAATGCCGTTCTTCTCTCTGTCATGCTATTATACTAATAATCAGTCCCTTCTCCAAAGAACTTGCATTTTAAATAAAAAATGAGAGAGAACTCTCAGATGCAATCAGCACAGCAGCACACTATGAATGTAACAGTCCAGGCATGACTGACTGTTTAATAGTCATCGCTGACACAGGAAATGAGAGACAAAACAGGATGCAATAGTGTTTGCACAAGGCATTTTGAACTTCTCATATTTCTTATTACATCCTTCCTCAAAGCTTTCAGTTTACCAATGTCATTTTCACTACCTTTGTCTCATCCAAGCTGCCCACTTTCCATAATGTCTGTATGTCCACAAATTGTAGGGTTTTTTATCCATCTACCCATTGGAAGATTAATCTTTAAGACACAAAACCTAACCTGCAGCACACTTAATTTGTAAACTATTTAATTTAAAATATATATTTACCTATTTTTTTCAACTTTACAATCTATACCATTTCTTGGAATGTGTTCTGTGGAGTTGTTGATTTTTTTCTCTTGTATTTTAGACAATGACGTAAGTACTGGTAAGAGAGAGTAGATTTCACCAGTTGAATAGGTTTTTTTGCTGGTGATTCCAGCACTGAGTCCCACTTTGCCTGGCCTACTGCTGAAAATATGAAACAAAGCATCAGGTCACTCTTCTCGAATCCTTCTGTTGAGGCTTATCTCCATTTAACACCTGCCTACTAATTCAGTTAGTTTTGCTCCCTACCACCATCGTCAACACGCACAAATGACTACTCATCTCACTTTCCAGTAAAACAGTCATGTTTTGATGCATTCATGGAAGCAATAAGCCAGACACAATCATATAGCTAAATCATACAGTTATGATGTCTGTCAGATTGATGTCAGCTAAAGTCCATCCATCAAAACTTGCTGGTATGAACTTAATTAGCATCACCAGCACCAAATAGATTATCAACATGAGAGGGAATATGAAGGCTATTGTAGTTTTTAAGAAATACCAATGTCAGTAGCACAGATGAGAACTGTGTAGTTATCACAGAATGGAAATAAGCCCTAAGGTACATAGGCAGTATTTCATAAAATAGTTAATATTTTTTTAATATCTATACAAACTTTGCTTTTAAATAATGTATTATATTGACTTACACTTCCTAAATGGTAAGTTTTCCACATTATGAATTTTGATAGTATTGTTGAAACTGTTGTGCTCTAGCAAGTTATCATTGTTTTCTTCTGAGGATAAGTACATCTCCATAAATTGTTATCACTAACCTTAGAAACTTGCAAGCTTTTTCACAGGAGTGCAATTATAAATACATACATATTAATGTCATCCATTTTTAGTCATTTCTTATTTTACTGCATCTCTAACAAGACAGTGAATTTATTTCACTGAGAGGTAAATTTATTTTCCTGCAACTCAGAAACTCTTTTTAAATCCCAATACAATACCTTCTCTAAACAATAGACATTACCTTTAAAACAATGTTACATTTTGTTGCTGTTGTTTTAATTTCTAAGGCAACTATTGAAAAGATCTTGCCATGGATTTTGTATACTTATCTAGATGATATATACAGGCAAAGATACTGACAACTGGTTTTCTCTCAAGAAACACAATAAACTTAACTGTTTCCAAATAAACAGCAGTTCTTTACACTTGTTAAAAGTATGAGTCTGCCTAGGCTAAGATTGCAACCATGTACTTAAGAGCTCTCATCTCCATTATCTGTTTAATACTAGTACTTCACACTTGAATAACAATTTTATACACGTAGATCTCAAATTAGTTTTTCATAGCAGTAGCAGCACTATTTTCACAAGGAACTAACAGAGAAAAAAAGAAAATTGAGGAAATACTTATTTTCTATAGACAAAGTATAGATAAGTGTTAAAGCACTGAACTGGAACAGTGAGGCAGAGAATCAACCCTCATTTATCACTGTCTAGGTCTCCTTAAAAATGGATTCTAAAAATGTCATAGCACGTACTTGTTTGCAAGTTCTCTAAAAAAAAGCAGCGTAAATTTCGTATGTACCTATTTAAAATCTTTTAATATCTACTGATGAAACTGGATGCAAGTATTATGACCTCAAAAATCAACACACTGTTTTACAAGTTTCTTGCAACTTCTAACAAGTCCTCTCATTTGCGTATCTTGGTACACTAACGTGTGAAATGTGAATACAGACACTTTCATCAAGATAGAAGCTATTCTGAGAGAAGATTAGATATGTTTCATAGTTAAGTATTAGGTACTGGGGCACTGAAAGGTGACACATAATTCCCAACCAATGAAAGTTTTTTTCCTGGCAGTCAACTTAGTAAAAACCCATCGAGCCTGAGCATATGTACACCGGGATGATGTTGCCTCAGTGGGTATTCTGGCGTTCTCTTCAAGGGGCAGCAATTTCAACTGAGTTCCTGCTTCCTCTGGTCTATTCACATCCGGTTTGTGCTCTAGCATCAGTCAGCCTGAACAAGAGAGTGCCCTTCCTCCTCTACATTACCCTGAAATTCATTACCCTCTCCTCCTAAGGCTTTTGGAGGTGGCAAGATTTATCAGCTACTGGTAAGTGAATACAGTATATAGCATAGTAGTATTTCATTCAGTATTCTCCACAAAGATACCCGAGAAACATCAAGGGACATCCAACCCCTATGTTCACAAAACATATGTTTGCGGTCCACAAAACATCTATTAGTTGGGAATTATTTCTTTGATTCTGTACCTTGTTTACTGCTGATGTACATAGGCTAGTACATCCATCTATCTTGCTGAAAATAGTGTACTACTGCTAGATCAAAAAAAGTAGTAGGCTGGAAATAAAAGCAAAATTCACAAGTGATCCTTCACAGTCCCTGCCAAAAATAAATAATGAACATTTATAAGGCTTAGAACAGACCCAAATTAATATTACAGAAAACAGGAAGGGAAACAATTATCTATTTTTCAGCTTAAACTGTACGCTTATAGTATCTTAGCATGTGCAAAGTGTTATCTCTAAACTTATATATTTACATTTTTAAAATGCTTTATGGAATTTGTTTCAACACCCTTTCAGTACTGTCCATACAAATTTTGTATATTTACACTGACTGCTCACTCCAGCTTCCAAGTGCATTAGAAGAAAGAGCACTGAAAAGTAAGATGGAACAAAAATTCTGCCAGTGGCTTATATAGACATGGTCTAGATGAACGTTGCAGCATGAAAAAGACAGCTGTCTATAGAACAAGATTGAAAGTACTACCAGTAGCTACAAATAGGAAACTACTACACATTCTGTTAATTTTACATGTAACTAAGAAATCAAAGAAACGTGTGGGATTTTTGTTTGTTTCTAAAATGCKGCATGCTGTCCTTCTCTCCCTTGCTCTTTCTTTCTCCACACACACTATAGAAAGAGAAGAAACAAGCTGTTATCTGTCTCAAACATTAGAAAATGGTTAGTTTTCTCATTCCATTTTTTAATTGAAAATATTCTTGAACAATTTGTTTTTCCAAGAAAGTACTGAAAAAATGGTCTAAAATTTAGGTTAAAAAATCTTGAAATATTTATCATTTATTCCAACACTGTCGTTTCAAAAGAACTTTGAGCCAGCAACATGTAGTACTGCTGCTACTGAAAGAAGTTGTGCCTGCTTGGGACAGAGTGGGTCCTAACCACTCCTTCCTTTTATGTCAAGAGCACAAACAATGAGAACCACAGGAAAAATCCTTATGTTGTTTTTAAGTTAATAAGTCAAGAAAATCAACATAGAGTTGTAAAGCAGGCAGATATTTTTTTCACTGAAACCCCCCCTCACTAGTTGTTTGTGTTGTTTTTTTTTTTTTTGCCTGAGGTCTAATGCTATGCATAGCCCCATTTCCAAGGAGACATGAAATTGTTGCATGATGTAAAAACAGTAAAGAAAATTTTAAATTATTAAGAAATGCAGGTTTGTCATTCTGCTTCAGAACATTGAACCTATATAATAAAACTATGGCAGACTTCTTTTATCATGACAGAAATGAAAAGAACTTACAGACAAGGTAGTAAAGGGTGTGGTGATATTATTGTATAATCCTATGAAAACTGTAGTAGTAAATAAAGACTGCTCAAAGTCTAGTACCTGCTCCCAGGAATGGCTAATAATGGATGCTACAAAGATGAGGGAAAATGTATGTGCAACTCTTGTTCTAATGCCGTTTACGTATGGACGTTTCTCCGTGACTTCTTGAGTGAAAGCTGAGACCTCATAGTATTTGATTGGGCTGAATGGTATCTTGGTGGGTGGCAATCTATACTTTCTTTTTACAAGGAACTGCTACTGCATGTGTTTATTTCTGGGAAGGTTGTTACTATATAGAGAAAATCACAGAATATGCGATTTGTGAATAAGTGAACCATTTGTTTTCCTTCTTTCCCCAACGGGACATGTAGAATATCTCAGTGTTCATCTCTTACCTTCTACTCCCCTTTTGTTTTATTCTACTTTTCTTCAAAACATAGCCTTTAAGCAATGAGAACAAGGGAGCAGATGATAGAGACAGACACTACTATAAAGTATTAATTTACTAGTGCCAGGTAATGGTAATATTGCATAAGTAATACCTGAAAAACTGAAACCAGCAGGTAACTAAAAGTGTGGATGGAGTGTGGAAATTTGCTTGGGTGAAAAAGATAATATTTTATTTGGAATTCCTCATATGTTTTATCACTTTACCTATTCGAATACATACCAGAGAGACTGTATTCGGGACAAAAAATTAACCACCAGGGCAAAGAAAATAAAAACAAGATAAAAGAAATGGAAAGAAATACCATTTAAAATACAGGAATATTTATCAGTTCTGATTCATTTAGAAAGCTTTGATTTTGATTGCACTGCAACTGCAAAACATTAAGAATAACTCGACTGAGTCAAGTGTATAGAGCTGAATAGAATACACTCTGATTTGATCTTTTAAAGGCAACTTACGTTAAATCATACTTTATATATATACATATGAGCCCACCAACTACAATATACCATAGCAAGTAAGTGACATCTTGTAATGAACTACTTTTCTTAAAACAGTTTATAAGTTGCTGTTGCATCCAAAGCACAATTTCCTTTCTTCAAGCCTGACCTCACAACTTTCATGTTCTCTACTTCTTCTAAATAAGTATGTGAGAAAAAAATTCTGATTAAATTAGTTGTCTAAGATAAAATTCTACTGTTATGATGTTCTTAATATTTTAATGAAGTTTGAAGCTCAGAAAAATCTGGAGAAAAGGGTTGACAGTAATTCTTAGCTACATCCTTCTAGTAAAATATGTGTTTAATCAATGAAATCACACTGATTTGGGGAGTTCACTATGCGCTTCTCTGAATCTGGAGAGAAACACAGTAAAGTACAAAAACCTACTAAGATTTGGATGACCAACATCATCTCCATAAAAGCAAATAATTTTTTTCAAAAATACACTGATGATAATGGAGGATGTCCTTCTTGCCAGCAGTAGTTAAAGAATCAAGACTTATGTCTCTCTACAGAAGGATGTTAGATTCTGCTAAATGTCTAGTCCAAGATGCGTGTAAAGGCTCACTAGGGACTATATATCAATCAGCTATCCTTTATTTCTAGGACAGAGGAAATACAGTAGCTCTTGAGCAGCTTTTTGGTTTTGTTTTATTACTCTCAGTAGAAATGTGTCTTTAACTTTGGAAAATGGAAGCATAAAGAAGCTATGATGGATACAAATAGGCCAGCCACACCACTGCAAGCATGTAGTAAGCAGGCATAAATGGATATACAAACAGTAAAATTAAACATAGATCTGACGGAGGAGGAATTCAAAAGCTTTTTATTTGGGTAAGCATCAGTGCCTCTTCAAACTACCAAAACTATCCGTTGCCAGAAAAATACTCGGCTCCTAACAAAATCTCTTCCTCTGTACTTACTGTCACTTTCTTAGGAACGTGAAAAGATACCTATTTCTCAGAAAGAAAGAATAAAATGGGGTATTCTGGCACTGAGCTTTTCTATCCTAGAAATGGCAGAAATATTTTAGAAATATCATGCTGCTGTTGCTGGCTAGAGAATTGTGGCAGACACATTCCGACAATATTTGACTGAATATAAAGAAAACCTGTGGAGAGAAAAAATGGTAGATTTAGTAAGCCTGACCATCAATGAATAAAATAGTCCTAACTTAGGTTGGATAGAATGTATATCCGTTGGTATTCCACTGAAATTACTGCAGAAGAAGAGTACTCTTACATCAGACTATTAACCTCCATAGGAAATTTATTTCAGAATTGAATCCTCACTAAAACAATACATTTGATTTCTTCTACTGTGACAATAAATAATGATGGGATTTCCTGTTCTTCCTAGACTCCAGAGTAAATTTCAGCTGATTAGGCAACTGGAAGTGATATGAAAATTCATTTATTCAACTTTTACCATATAACAAAACCAGCTCAAAAATTAAAACTGTGAAAGCTATGCTCAGATATTAGGGAAGCTCCAGACAGAAAGATATGAAAAAAGTACATAGTTCAGGATATTTGCATAGCTTCAAAGAATTTAAAAAACAAACAAAAAAGAGAAATTCTCTAATTCTGCTCAAGACCAACTTGAATCAGTAAAAATGCTATAACATAACCTTATGGGAATTCAGACCTTTTCTTCTTTACTGGTCTGACATGATATTTATGGGTCTCAACATGATAATTTTATGTGCCAGCCAAAACAAAGATCTGACAACAAAGTTGCATTTCTCTTCTGCTTCCTATATTACTACCATATGACCTTGCCTTTGTATTAATAACATGTAAGGCAGAAAACTTTGGACTTTCTATAACATATTTGTCCTCCATAAACTCTTGTCAAAAAAACACATAACACATATATTGCCAACAGGCAGCTACTATTGGCAAGATTATGATATTTCACCTACTCTGTAGTATATATACAAACACATTTTAACTAAGGTGGAGATTTTTCCTCCTTTTTCTCTCCCTTACTCATCACTGAGACAATAGTATATACAGCATATGTCAAAACAAAAAGATAATTTTTTTTAAATTCTCTGCAAAGTTATTTACTCTCTCTCCAGTTGAACTCAAACATTTGAATTTAAATACTTGTCCCTTGTTACCTCAGTAGTATGATCTCATATCTTAAACTTTCAAAAAGCACACTTGGAATTTTTCAGTGGTTCTTCAGAAACCTTTCATGAGATATTGCTTTAGACTGCTCTTGAAACACATTTCCATCAAGAACCTGGAAATTTTCTGCAAGCTAAATTTCCACAGGCTTGTTTGCTGCTTTTCTTTGTGATTACATGTACAATAAAAATAATAAACATCCTGAAGGAGGGTTTCAGCAACGTAGGAGCCTGGTAGTGAACTTTCTGATCTAGGCATTCAGTAACCCAGTTCGCTTGTAACTCAGTTTGGTTATGAGCAGAGACTACAATCTGATAGTCCTTTGGTAAATAGAGTGCAATGTATTTTCAGAGATGAGATCAGAGATGTTAGCTTTCTGAAAGAAAATTAACCTTTTTAATAAAAAATTAAAATATTTGACAAATAATATCTATCCTAAAGATATTTTTAGTCTTTAACAAATATCCTTGATTAAAAAGTAGCATAAAACAACATCTGCAGTCACTACAGGAGTTTAATTTCTCTTAAAATAGGAAATTAGCTTTCCACAGAAGGTATATTTCAAGCACTGAATAATTCTATCTTCTTGTCTTAGCCGAATCCCATTCCTGACTACAAGTGACATAAAATAGTGGTGTCCTATGAAAACCTGAAAAATGTGTAAACTGTGGGATTCTGTGAAAAAAGATATTGTATTAAGAACACAGAATGATTACAAAAGACATCACTGAGGTAGAAAAGCTGTATGAAATTATAGTAGTGAAGGCAAATGTCCAAAGAAATTGTGATGCATATTTGATAATACCACTCATTAAGTAGTGGTGTCCAAGGAAGACAGATCTCTGGAGCTAGAAATCAACACTCCAAACATGTCTGAACATGTATTTAAAATTAAGCACCGTAACAGAGAAGTTGTTATTTTGGAGACTGTGCTGGTTTTGGCTGGGATAGAGTTCATTTTCTTTATAGTAGCTAGTATGGGGCTATGGTTTGGATTTGTGATGAAAACAGCATTGATAACACAGGGATGTTTTAGCCATTGCCGAGCAGGGCTTACGCAGAGTCAAGGCCTTTTCTGCTCCTCACACCACCCCACCAGCGAGTAGGCTGGGGGTGCACATGAAATTGGGAAGGGACACAGCTGGGCCAGCTGACCCCAACTGACCAAAGGGATATTCCATACCATATGACGTCATGCTCAGCATATAAAGCTGGGGGAAGAAGAAGGAAGTGGGGGACGTTCAGAGTGATGGCGTTTGTCTTCCCAAGTAACCATTATGTGTGATGGAGCCCTGCTTTCCTGGAGATGGCTGAACACCTGCCTGCCAGTGGGAAGTAGTGAATGAATTCCTTGTTTTGCCTTGCTTGCATGCGTGGCTTTTGCTTTCCCTATTAAACTGTCTTTATCTCAACCCATGAGTTTTCTCACTTTTACTCTTCTGATTCTCTCCCCCATCCCACCGCAGGGGGAGCGAGCGAGCGCTTGCAGGGTGCTCAGTTGCCGGCTGGGGTTAAACCATGACAGAGACGAAACAAATATAATCAACTTCTTCCTTGCAGTTTTCTCACAGCTGCTATTTTTCATATTCCTCCATTAAAATAGTTTAGCATAATTAAATTAAAAAGAATTCAAAATAATTTTCTAAGTTTTTCAGTCAGTGTCATCACTAGTAGCCTTCAAGGGCTGGCAGATGTAGTAGCACAGTTTCTCTTTCATTTGTGGCATGTTGCCTACAATTATTACTGCTTAAGAAGAAATGTTACATGTTAGTTGTTTACATCAGAAAGTGACAGTCTCCACAGCACAGGGATAAAATCATCTTTTTCAGTGCTCAGTTTGATAAGCCTGGGGGCACCAGCTGCTGTCATTTCAGCTGTTTGTCTTTAAACGTGTACTTTTTGGTACCTCAAGATGCCATTTCTTCTTCAAGCAGAGCCCAAAGCTCATGAAGTCATCCTCCAATGTAAAGAATATAAATTTCTTACTGGTACTAAACTAAATAACCACTAGCATGCTTCATCTGGAGGTAGATGCTAATGTGTTGAATCTAAACCACAGTCAGTCACTTTCTATGTTTTAGGGTGCTGTAGTGTTATCTTTCACTATCTGTTTCTAGCTAAAAAAGCAAAAAAAAAAAAAAAAATTTGAAAAATAAGTTTAAAATATACAAAGCCTCTGATTATCTTTTCTACCAGAAGCAGAAAATCTCTTTTATGTGTCATATTTGAATACACAGATCACTTCCTTATTTCATGTCCAAGCAATTGCTTTCATATTCCTGAAGGCTGTAAGAAAGGATACGGTCTTAACCATCCAGCTCTCATCTCTGCTAATAATGAGTTCATTTGAACAGAATCTCCCCTGAGGAACATCTAGAATTAATTAGAACTGATCGGACAGCACAAACTGTTGATGCTTTAGCAAATATATCTTATCAGTTAGCTCCATAATAGTGGTAGGGTTTGTTATTTGTTTGTAAATACTTGGACAGCTACAATTTTATTTATAAAAAATGCTGATGACTGCTGAAGGGCTTGTGAATTTCTGCATAAATTTTTATTAATTTCCATATCAGTGATGCATTATATATTATTGCTCATTCATTATTCCTCAACAGTTATTTTCTTCTAAGAATTTAGGCCGTCTAATGACTGAGCAAATACAAAGCCATGTGATTTAACGGACAAATCGCATACCAGGAATATTGAAGAGCAAATGATTAAAGATATAACCGCATCAAAATTTCACAAAGAAACTTCTCGATGGTATTTTCACATTGCACAGCCAAGATAAATTAATGTTGCAGGTAACACACTGTCAGGAACAATTGAGGATGTTCAGGAGACTCCAAGTATTGTTCATTCCTGTTACATACAATAACATTTATCAGTGTATCATGTAACGCATTGTGCATTTATACACACACGAAGAGGTTTTGGCTTTTGGGGGGCGTAAGTTTTGGGGCAACTAGTGTAACCATGCATAATGCTGTGCAGGAGTGCACGATCTGACCTACAACAGACAAATAAATAGCTAATAATAATGATAACAACACATAGGCAGCTAGTAAAGGCATGCAGAGAAGCTGGGGTTGTTGCCACTATAATAATAAGCTCTTCTGTAAAATTCAGAACCTATTCATAAGCAATGCTTGACAGCCTTTAGACTAGCACATATATACACAAATATTAAATATTAATGTTTTAGATGTGTTGTTAGAGTTGTTCTCTGTCTTTTACACAAGACAATGAGGATGACAGAAACCCGCTCATGAAGGTTACTTTGTTGCACTCAAGCTGTATAGCTATTCAAAACATGAGGGGTCGGTAACTGCCTACAGACAACAGACAAGCCCCTGGTGGTAGCTACAGCAGAAAGATCTTGCAGCATTATTCACTTAATCAGACTTTTGCTTTCCCCGGTCACAGCCCCAGAGGACGCGGTGTGAGGGAGTGCCTGAACAATGATCTCTCCCCTCCTCCCCTCCTCGACTTGCTTGCTCCCTATCTCCCACGGATCATGACAACCAGCGGCTTCTGAAAGCAACCACGCCAATTCCGCTTGCTAAATATTGAAATAATAAATTTGGGGACTCATATAAATTACAGTATCTGCTGGCTGGAACCAATGGACCAGAAAAAGAGGGAGGTAACAATACTCTGATAGACCATGGATTAATGTCATCATGCTGTTTAAACTTCATCAGTTCTATGTGCTTCAGAGGTTAAAAAAATTGCAAGCTAAGACAGTAATATCATCTTACTGTGTTAAAGACATCTATTAGTCATGTCCCAAGCAAATAGGGATTTATGACTCAGACATAATTCTTCCAAATATGCCTGCTGTTCATAAAAGGCAGAGATATATGACTCAAAAATAACATTGAGACAGGAATAATTTTACACTTCACTTTGCAACATTGACTTTCCTCCAGAACTTATAGCAAAATCTCCACATTTTATGAATAGGTTTCTGCCAATGCTATAGATCTATTGCTACAGCTTCCAAATCAGGTGAATTTCTCAGTCAAACAAAAGAGGAATAATTTCAGATAGAGAAGAAAGATACATGTAGATCTTTGTTTTCTAAACAACTGTACACGGAGGATAAATTAAATTACATGTCACATAGCCTGTGTAATGACCTCATTTAAAATCTCCATTTTGTTGAAACAACTTGCTGCCACAATTCAAGTACATTCCCAGGACCTTTCCCTAATGACTCTTCCGAATTCCAGTTCTGGTTTGGTTCTCCTGGAGGAGTGTGCAATTTAAGAGTAAAATGAAAAAAGTAGATGTAGGGAGAGATACACAGCTGCTGATTAGGTCTGTGATGTAACAAAACATGGACAAATGTTCTTTCACCAAACTGTTGTAATCAGGCCCCAGTTCCTGCAATGTGATCCCCATGGCAGCCCCGGGCCATTGGAGACCTGGGCAGACTGCTGGGGGCGTGCGGGGACATCTTCTACCTGCTACATCAGCACTGGTCTGCTTCTCATGCCCTAGCGCACACACATACACCCACACTCATTCACAGGCATCATTATTATTTTCTTAGTAGATCATTAGTATGGCAACAAAATAAATATCTTCTGAAGTTCACTTCCATTTAATTCAGCTCACACCTTTAGGAGGGGCTTTGCTCCTTTTTAGAAATTACAAGTTTGCAATGGCTTCACCTTCTAATAAAGACAACTGTCTTTTGGTTTCAGATGCCAGAAATGATGAAGTTCATGGATCTGCTCCTTCCTCAAGAACACTTTTCAATCCCTCTTTTTAATGAGCACTGTCCTGTTTCCGGCTGGGACAGAGTTAACTTTCTTCCCAGTAGCTGGGGGAGGGTGCTCTGTTTTGGGTTTGGTGTAATAGGAGCGTTGATGGCCCACTGATGTTTTGGTTGTTGCTGGGTGGTGCTTGCACAGGCAACTTTTCAGCCTCCCATGCCCTGCCAGGTGCATGGGAAGCTGGCGGGGGGAGCAYAGCCKGGGCGGTTGACCCAGCTGGCCAATGGGGTATTCCATACCATGTGACGTCATGCTCAGTATAAAAACTAAAGGGGTGTGGGGGGCTCTGGTGTCACAGGACGGGCTCTCGCTTATCAGGCAATGCATCGGTCAGCGGGTGGTGAGCAGTTGCATTGTGCATTGCCTGCTTTGTATATTCCATTATTGTTGTTGTTATGACTGTTATTATTACTATTCTACTTTGTTTTATTTCAATTATTAAACTGTTTTTACCTCAACCCGTGAGTTTTCCTACTCAAGCCCTCCCGATTCTCTCCCCCATCCTACCGGAGGTGGGGGCAGTGAGCGAGCAGCTGCGTGGTGTTTAGTTGCTGGCCAGGGTTAAACCACAACAAGCACTAACCACCCATGAGGGRTAATCCCTGAGACACAACCACACAACTGTGCCCAGCTGACCTCTTGGCTGTAAAGTACACTTGATGGATGTGGATAACTGCTATTCTGAGAATTAAAAATATTACTGTCTGATAAAATTGGGGGAAAGTTTAATATTATGTCCATAAATCAAGACTGTGTTATTCTTTATTTCTCCCTCTTAAACAGCTGTTCTCCTTAAAGAATGTCACTTGTCCAGTTAAGAAGCAGAAATACCATGTAAGTGATAAATCACAGACCTGAGGAGAAAACAGATAAGGTAATACCCAGAAAAATCTCATGAGGTGGCTTAGGGGCTAAATTTTGGTTTTATGTATTTCTGTATTTCCTAGTCAAGATCTTTGACTGATGTACATTAGCACAGTTCTTACAGATTAAATAGAATTGAATGAATACCTGTACTAGCAAAAAGCCTATCCATCCAGTGCACTGTTTTATGTAAGGTGTTCTGGAGAAGCTAGCTATTTCAGTGATGTAACACCAAAAACAATCCTTATCTGTGACAGTATTTCACAGGTCTATACCAGTTTTAGCCCACAACAAAGGCTAAAAATTGGTGAAAGGGCAGAGATCTGCCTTACAATCCAAATGGAAGACATAATGACAGAGTACACCATCACTGTGCTGATTGCTCAAACTGCCACAAGGTCCTCAAGTTGCTCAAACTGCAGTCAGGTGCACAACTAAATGCAACATACAGTCAAAGTTGAAGCCTGATGAAGAGCAATGCCACTGCTGTATTGGTTTCCTTGTGCTGAAATCTTCGCTGGTGTCTGCCAGCATAATTTGTGCCCAATGCTAATGGCAATGCTCTTTCACAACCTCTTGTATAATATTTCACACTTGCACTGGATGAAAACRTATCTGTACTTAGAAAACAGGAGAGTTTTAAAAAGAGTTAACATGAGGTAAGAATCTACCAAAAGCCGCCTGGCTTGCCCTGCTGCATGCCGTGGAGGTCGATACAGGCTATGTGATGGGGGAAGCTTGTGGACCTTCACTTTGAAGGTCCATGTCAGCGGCCTCGTTGGTGTTTGGTGGCCTGCACTGCCCCCTCGGCCCAGCCCAGCCCAGCCCAGCCCAGCCAGGCGCCGGGTGAGAGGGAGCCAGGACAGGCTTTGGCGGGGGCCTCCCTCCACGTTTGCGAGCTGTCCCGGAGCCCCAGCCCTCAGCACCACAGGCCTCCCCGCCCCGACCACCTGTCTCATCCCAGCACCCACCTCATCGCTGCCACCACTGCCTTGCCTGGACATCACTGGGAAATGGCGCCCCGGGCCACGGCCCCGCACTGTTCACTGGGGTGTGGTGGGACTGTGCCAGCTGGGGAGGGGAGAGGAGGGCACAGCCCTGCTAGCCTGCAGGCACCTGCTGGCCCGTGGCCCACACTGGCCCCTGACACTCCTGGAGCAATTTTCTTTTCCCCATTAAGTTTGTATCTAGGCTACTACTTAGCCCAAGTTAAAAACATCATGTTTCACAGCAAAGATACAGTATGTGGTGAATCCTCTGTGAGCCCACTGTGGTGCTGCTATCTCTGCAATTTACTGACTAACAGCCATTCAAACCAATCCTCAGCAAGGCCAAAGGTTCAGCAAGTACAGCCGAGCTGGGTATGCCTGTGTGATCTCTCATAATTTTGTAGGTACAAACCTCTCCTGTCTGTTGTCTGAGCCTCCTGGCTGTGACTAGCACAGAGTCCAACATACTTCCGTAAAAAATCAAGAATCAAATTTTAAATTCCCTCATCCACAATCAGACAAAATAACGTGACATGCTTCTTGAATTTTTCTCTTTGCTAATGCAGTCACGTATTTGTTATCACAGCATTAGCAGTCACAAGTATTCAGTATCAGCTTTCCTCCCAAAATCTCAAGACTCTCTTAAAAGTAATGAAAAAAAGCATGGCTTTGGGGTTCTGCAGATTTCTTCCTTAAAGTGAAAAAAACCCCAAAAACCCAAATGAAAACTCAGGATACATTTTAGTTATATTTTCAATTGATCATCTGACACTCCAGGGCCTAAAAGTAATTTAAAAACTGGCAACATATTTTCCCAGAAAATAACCCTTCTGAAAACCTGAAAATTTCCCAGAATCATGATGCCAGGAGGGTGGGTGCGGTTTAAAGAAAATATCAAAAGAGTAACAATGTTACCCTGGAAATATATCAATGCTATTTTTTGCAATTTTCGTAATCTTCTTGTCTAGAATCACCTTTTACAGTCAATAATGGAAGTTACAGAAATCTTCTGGCCAACCACTCATGTGAAGAAGCATGGGAGGACACTCAAATTTCGCATACTTCTACTGAAGTAGCTCAGAGTCCTTACTCTGTTCTTCAAGGAATATGAACTTAAAATGTTGTCTTACTGTGACAAACTAAGTATCTGCAACTGCATTACGTGTTCCGAGTTTATGATTAACTGTAAACATTTATTTAAAACCTCTTCAGGGCCTTGCTTTGTAAGAAACCACGGTAGAGCATCGTGGTCTATAAATTCAACAAACTCTAACTAGCAATTACAGAAGATAAAATGGAGTGCCTTCCTCCATACCCTTTAGGCACACAGTTGCTGAATGCTTTTTTCCTTCCTACAGCCTATTTGTTACTCTTCAAAGCCACTATTTGCATTCACAGGACTATATTCATGCCCTACAAATAAAAGTTTAACTGAATCCATTAATATGACATATTTTAGCAAATAATCAGGTTATATCAAGGAGTCCAAATGTTACATAATTTGGCTGTCCTTCTAAACATTCTTTATTTTTTACTACTCAGCATTTTTTTTCTGTAAGTCCACAGGACCCCTGAAACCCTGTGCTGCTCTTCCTCCAACTTCTCCATCTCAATAGGAATCTTCCAGTTCTCTTAGTCTATCTGGTGAAGCTACTGTGTAATACTATAAAGTGATAGGAGCTATTAACTACTCAATTAACCATACAAAGCTATTCAGCCTTCCATATTCTCTCCAACACTATCTGCCTCCATCTGTTTCTCCTTCCAGGCTTTTTGTAGGTATTTTTGATGGTGCAAATTTGGATAAAGATAATTCTTAAAAATTAGTGAGAGGAGAAGGGAGAGAGAGGAAGATTTCTAGAAAAATCCCATACTGGGTATAGAAATGGAAAAAAAACAGTAGTTTGCCTGTTACCTTCCTGAAAGGCTTTTATCCAACTAATTTTCTCGCTGCAGGGGGAAAGTGAAATTGGCAGGTGCTTCTCTGGCAAGTTGTTGGAGCCTGAGTGCCCTGACTGTCAGCCCCTCCTCTTCCTCCTACCAGGCTGACTGCCAGCTTGTCTCTGCCTGTTCTGGGGAAGCTGGGAATACAGAAAACTTGGGGAGAGGGTTGAGACTGAGAGCACCCATTCACCTTTTACCTGCCAGTTAAAAAATAAATGAAAAAAATTAGGAGTTTTATTAAAATTAAAAAGAGAAGAACAGGTCTGGTAGAAGAAAATTCAATTGGTTTTAAAGTTTCTGAGGCTCATTAATGACTTCAGAGAAAAATGGTATGTAGATTTACTTCCTTAGAAAAAGGAAATGATATTTGTTAAGGTAAATAAAAAGATACTTAATGATATTTTGATATGGATTCAGATTAACATGATAAATTAACCAAGTGTATTATCCTGAATTTACTGCCAAGTCCCATATATTATACACAGAGAAGTTATAAACATGAACGTTTTCTGATTTGGAAAGGAAAAATGAACAATGATTTTTTTTTAACTGTTCCCTAAATTTATATCTTAATACTTCCTCATTTTGTGCCTATCATGTCAGGGCTGTAACCATTAATTTGTCTGAACTTTTATTTATTTTAGTAATAAAGATAGCTATCACGCATATGGCTTGCTTTCCTTTTTGCCAATATGACTCCCTAAAGTAACTTTTGGGTGGCTGTTCTGAACGACTTAATGAATTTAACAAATGTACAAAAAACAAATGGAAACTTTAGGAAATAGGTGCTCACTGACCAAGTTCTGCTTACTCTTCTGATTTCCAATCAGTGAGATGTGGAAAAGTTCCTAGAGGCAGAGCAGATGGAGTGTAAAGAAATACAACGTCTGACATGGCAAATGTGGAAAGGTTAGTAGTTTTTCAATTGAGAATGGATTAAAGAAAGTGTTGGCAGTCAGTGGCTTAAGTCACTGCTGGGATGAATGAAGAAACCAGTCATTTAGCCCTCAGATAAAATCTGGAAAGTAGCAGCTCCACCTAGCTCATCCCTGTGTGCTGTCCCCTATTTGATTTTTCAGGTCACAAACAGTTTCCTTATATTGGACTTCTGATATTAACTATGCAAATGGACAATGAACGTGAGCACAGGCACCAGTAGAACGTGGAGTATGTTATGCTTTAAAATATCTTTTTCCTGCCATTGTCTTCAGGTTGAGAGGCTGCCTTAGTCGGGTTGAATACACGCATGCTTGGTACTAAGCTTCCTCCAGTTAATGCATGTTGCTATTCAATCTTTGATCCTCCAGACAGTTAGAGCTGAGTGGCAGAGATGGCTCAGCGAGATTGYTGCTGCTCTGAGCTCCTTATGATTATTCTTACTTGCTTATCCTCATAGCTCATRTGCAATGCTGCTTGGCACGGCACCAGAGTCTGTGTGTGTGCTGACTTAAGGGAACCTTTCCAGGTTCAGCACTGGCTGCAYGTGATCTGCTCTGTCCAGTTTTTACTTCCCGTTGAGGTTATGTTGGCACATTGTGGAAACAGTTGTTCAAACGGCTATCTTTCACTCCTTTCCCCTGAGGTTTCTATCAAGTCCATGCCAACACTTATAGACTATGTTGCTTACACCTTCCTTGCTTGATTCCTGAGGTTTGTCCCCATACTCTGATGCTCCCAACATCTGCTGTAGCCTTTTATCATTCATAATAATAACTCTTAAGCAGAATTTCTCTTTTGAAGCTGTTTTAAACAGAGTTCAGCTAAAACTCACAAATGTCAATATGTTGACAGTCATATATTGAATGCATTATACCAGGAATCTGTTAAAACCTCTTGAGATTTTAACCTATGCAACTTTATATGATTTGTGGCCTAGCTTCCCAGGGAACTGATAATGAATCAAGTTACTGTGGCTTACCAAGCATCAGCTGAGCTACCTTTCATATACACTGTATGTTCTTAGCTTGCAACAAATGTGAAGTAACATGATTTATCTGAACTCTTTTACTATGGGTTAAGCTATACTATATATGAATTAAGTGTGCAGATATACCCCCTTAGTTCAGTTCATGCCGTATTTTGACTGCAAGTGTGAACATCTAACAGTAAATATTTGCCACCACATTAGTGAAGGGGAGGGAATATTTGAGCAAGAGCTCCCTTGCCCTGAGAAAGAGAAAGCCATCAGCCAACTCTGCTATGTTTCTTGGTGACTGCTGGACAGAATCGAGTGTTAGGAGTTTGCCTGTCTCTTTGCTCACCATGTTTCAAAGTCTCTTTAGGATGGCTGAAATTCCCTGGAGGGAGAGGGACACCTCCCTGTAAAGGAACTGAGCTTATTGGTCTACACTGGGGAAGCAAGTACAAGGAGTACATYGGGGAAGAGCCACGTCACTGTTTTTGTCAGCCTGCAGCACAACCACAAATGTTGCTGGGTGTACTGGAGCTCACATTTACTGCTCTATCCTGAAGTTTATTTTTTCTGCCAGGAATGGCACACAATGAGAGATGGAAGAATACTATTGTTATTCCTTCTGTAAGGGTATTTCTTTCTATGTATGTATTTTTATTATTGGGGTTCCATGGGCCATATGTTATGTTATTGCAGAGTACCCAACACTTAAAATGCATGTTCATTTATAATATGTAAACAAGTCATGATTACATAAAATATAATCTAGAATGAGGATTTTAAGCTCTCCTGTCTGGTCACTGCAGTCTTGGCTTATATAAGTACCTGTGATTTCATATAGAGTTTGCTCAAGGCCAATGCAGGAAGAATTTCTTCTCCATTCATCTGCTGTCTAGACAGGCATACTTTTAAAGCTGTACAAGCTGTTTCTGGGTTTCCCTGCTAATGACTGTATCAGCTTTGTTCCAAAAGAACTGCAGTGAACTTCAGTGACATTTATTGCAAGCATGACATCATTCCAAATGTTTTCTGAAATTTTAATAGAATAACATTTAATTGATCATCTGTAAGATGATTAATAAAACATCAACACTAAAGAGGTAGTTAGGTAAATGTTTAACTTTAAACAAAGTCTAGCATATGGAAAGAACATTACTAAAAGGAGGCAAAGTAAAGCTTGTGTATTATGTTGGGTTTTTTTTAAATGAGTCTTTTGCAGAATAACGAATTTAGCACCAGAAAACCCAGGATGTTTCCTTCTAGTATACATATTTCTATAGTAACACTCACTTTGGAACTAACATAATGCATATTCAGGTAATATCCACCGTAAAAAAAAAAGAAAGTATTTTTTATCCAAAGATTAAGTGACAATTTAAATCCATGTAAATCTATGTATGCTTAAGAGAAGCCTTGTAAAAGCAATGAAATCCTTTACGAGATTCTAACCCATGCTCATCTGTTAGTATCTACCATATAGGCACAGGATGATAAACACTAGGGTCTTAATCTACTCATATAAAAACATCAAATTAAATCTCAGCTATGTGCAGCAAGGCAAAAAAGAGTTATTTTTATTTTGGTTTCTCCTAATTTTTAACCCTTCCTAAAGAAAAAAAAAAAAAAATCATCAACAACAGTCCTGAAAACAGTTATAAAATCAAAATAGTTTTTATAGTTAACATATATTAGAAAGCTACAGAAATGTTAAGAATTCTCATTTATTTTCTTCACCTATCTTAAAAAGTAATTTATTTGATCAGTCTCTTATTAACATGCATTTATTTTGTTCGAACTACAAAACTATAATCATGCATTACACAATTTAAGCCCAATATGTAACAACTGCTTCTTTTTATTGAAAGAATTTGTCATTCTTTGTTTCTCTATCAACAAAACTGAAAGCTCTCTAAATTTCCAGAATAAGTGTATCACACATCTAGCTCCCAGTGATAATTAGGTTGTCAATAAYGTCCTTCCTTATGTCCATTTGATTGTAAACTAAATCCAATAAATATTGTGGTTTTCATTTAGCTTTAGCAGGCAAGTATTTAAATAGGTATTCAAAGACTTACTTTGGTAATTGTTTTAGGTATCATTGGATTCTAAGAATAACCTCTTTTTTTCTCATGAAATAGAAAAGGAGTCTCCGTAGATGTAGTCAATCCAGTGGTAGTGATATTTTTGTAGTGCTCAGCTTGACATAGAATCACTTAAGGCAGATTTGAATTAGCAGATACATTTTTGAACAAAATACCATTCTCTGACTCATCATTCATAATAATATACAACCAGGAAATTCATAGATTTAGTTACTCACTATGTTTTAACCCAGTAGGTCACAGAATTTGCCTATTAAGTCTCATAAATAGACTTTTCACACATGACATTTTTCATACACTGCATGTAGACTTTTTTTTTTCCCCATGTATGATATTCTATTTGTACCTCTTGTTTGGCAGTGGAGTTATACCTATACAGAAAAGACATTTCATAATAGAAATGATAATGGAGGGAGAAATCTTAAGAGCCTTATAACATTCTGTGCTTTTGATTAGCATGACTATTAACCCTTCCTTTAGATAGTTTAAATTAATTGTTTTATACTTCATATGATTCACTGTTCACTGGGATACCTTCACAAGATCCTCTAGGAATGTGGTCATTTGTTGTAATTTACTACTTACTCAGACTACTCCTGTCATAGATTAAAATTCAGCTTCAGCTCTACATACAGAGTTCTCACCACCATCTACAGAGATACCTGTATCAGGGAGCAGCCTGAGAAGGGCTACCCCATAATTAAACCATACAGCTGGAGCATGGGTTGAACTTGTTTGAGGAGGGAAGCCCAAAATCTTCCCAGGAAAATTATATGACATCTCTGTGCTTTGCTGCCCCTTCAGTAGAGCTGGCATTAAAAAAAAAAAAAAAAAAAAAAAAGGATACATGTGTTCAAGGCACTTAAATACAACAGAGCGATGACCAAAGAAAAACCTGTCATAGATGTGAGCTGTTCCAGTGTAGGTAGCTCTATATGTCTCATCTACCTCAGGCTTCAAAGCATAACAAAAATAACCAGAAGGCTTCTCCTCCAGAAGAGGAGTGTCACGTTTGAGAAGACTGATTCTGACTGTAGCAAGTAAGACACATTAACTCCCTGACTGCTAGCACTGTAAAGCCTCACAAAGACAAGAGGACAACTCTCACAAGAACTTTTAAACCAGAAATAGCATATATCATATGTATATATACACACATATTTATATGAATCCATACAGATCTAAAAAAAATTAAAATATGTTTCAAGCTTCACCTGCCTTCGTACCACTTATTATTACTTTTATATCCATGCACATGGGGGGGGGTGGTGGGGGGGTGGGCTCTGCAGTTTGCCTTTAATTTAAAGGTACAGCACCACCTGCTGTTAGCATATATCATTATATGTAAGCACTGCTATCATGTATTCTAGTTCATTTCAGTTGATCTGTCTTGGAAGCTTGTACTGTCTACAGGTATTCTGGTAGTATCACTAAGGTTAGGATGACATGTCTAAATTGAGCCAGAATAGTTTTTTGCCAAATAAAATTCATTATTTTGCTTTGGATAGGACAGAAATGAAGGCAATGAACGAACTCTTGTTAGTATGTGTATGAGATTTATTTTGATCTTGAGAATGATTAGCAATACTGTAATTTGCCTCATGAATGCAAAAAAACAGTTCCAAGCTTAGATAAGATCTCACCAAAAGGAGAATTTTCAACATGTTTTCATATGGTAACTGAATGTTTCTAGAGAAGTTTGTCTTATGTTCTCTTAAAAATAATGTTTGTAAATATTTACTTCTTAAATTAATAACCGTGACATCTTACTATATCACACAATGTTTGTCACTTCAAAATTATACCACTTTATTAAAATTATAATTTACAATATATTAATTTCTGATGCAAATTATATTCATACTCATACACATTTCTTAATGCTTAAATACCTATGGTGTAATGGGAATAAAATTTCACTGATATACTTTAAGTTAGCATTGTTGAAATGTCAGGCTATTATATTTCGGTTGTCAACTCTACACAACAGGAATTATCACTTTATTGTATGTTTGTTTAGTGACTTCTATAATAGGACCCTGGCCTGGCCTCAGTTTCACACTAGGAAAGAAAAGTAAAATGAATAATAATCAAAAAGTGTTCAGCCCTATTAATCAAACTTTCCTAAAACTTCTAAATCCAGTCTCCAGATCAGCTTTGTAAACCCTGACAAGTAAACCTAAAGAAAAAGCAGCCTTCCTGCCCCCATTAAGTGTACTGGAATGTCACTTAATTTTTCAAACCTGCTAGAAAGATGACAATTCAATACACTGATAAACCAGAAGCTAGCTATATAACATCTCTGAATTAACATCAGATTTTGTTATTTTGTTTTTTTCAAGCTTCTGTCTAAAATTTAAGGTAGGTAAAATCAGTTAATTTTGCCAGGAAGAAATTAAACTCCCTCAGTGAAGCACTGATAGAGTACCTGATAACCCAAATTCTTCCAAGGGCTTTTTGCTAGAGTCCTGAAAATTTCCACTTAAGGATGCATTTCCTTTGTTGATTTTTCAATGTATTTTAGCTATATCTTTTTTACTGCCCTCCTGTTTTGCTAGTCACTTAAGATTACTACCATCAGCAGCAGCAGCAAATGTAATAAAACCCACTGGAGTTGCAAGTACTGTATTCTTAGTGCATGTGCTCAGTGTGAGAGAGAATTGGCAGGATACGAGCTGACCTGTGCCAACACCATTATTAATTCTTCAGGTACTGTTAGTAGCTTCAGGCTACAGAAAAATAATTTACTTAGAAAAGCAGTAGGGACTCTTATAAAACCTTACAAGGTGAACAGCCATTTTTAGCTCTAAATACAGACAGACAGTAGTTTCCAGGGAATAAAGATATAAATCTCAAAGTAGCAATTTATTACCTAGTGCTTTGTTAGTGTATATTTTGTGGAATTATATTTATTACTATGCATATTTTAAAATCTGCTTGTTAGGAAACCGCTAATTTTTATTGCCTGCTGTGCTAAGCATCCAGATGTTGTCCTGCCTGGAAACTGAGGGCTGCACTAGAGAACTTCCTGAACTTTGCAACCAAATAGAATTGTAGAACCTGTGGAGATACCAGCCATACAATAGTTTTAGGTTTGAACCTTTTCTCATAATTTAGAAATAAGACAGCTGTGAATCAGACATGCACATAAAGTGAAACAACTACTAAGTCAGAATTAATCATAGGGAATCCACATAGAATACAGCAAATATTTTTGGCTGAGTAAAATGGGGATAAATACATTATAATAATATCAAATATTATTGTTTCAGAYGTTCAGAACAAAATCCTTCAGATTTCAACTCAAAAAGTTTGTTTTTTCAAATAATTATTAGGTGGGTTTTTTTTAGATAACTTCACAACAAAACACAGCATCTTGTTACATATTGAAAACTACTGATTCTTACACTAATCCCAAATAACTTTGGATTTCTATAGTTCAGATACCAAACCAAATTATATTATTAATATAGATCTGGTCAGAACCAGAATTCTCCAGATACAGGTATTCAAAATGTCTGTTTCACTAGTGTCACTGTCTTGTATGATTATGATAGTAAGTAAGTTTAATTCAGTGTAAATACACATAATTGATGATAGTCTGAAAGATACAGGCTGGCCAAGAAGTTAGACTCTGTGGGAATACAGGCAAGAAACAAATGCAGCTTCAGTGAGGCACTATAAAATCTAAGGTATTTGGAGATGAATATTGAAAAACAGTGTTCTGCTTCTGGTCAACAAGTCAGACCAAAATGTGATTTAAACAGACATGCTAATGGTTAATCAAGATTTTTACCTATATCTGGGTTTAAATTATTAACTACAGCCAGGGACAGTTTTTTCTGAGGAGATGAGCAGACTAATAGCACTAGAGTCATCAGGTTACCAGCAAAATGCATAAAAAGACATATTTTTTCTAGAGCACATGGTGAGGGAACAAACACATGAGGCTTCACTTTTCCCAAGTCCAGAATCTTCCCTACCTAAACAGGAGCTCCATCGAGCCCTGAATGTGGCTGCTGCCATAAACTGCATACAGAATTGGATCATTGTCATATTCAGAAAGTGGGTCTGAACAATATTTAATGGATATGAAGAGTTCTGAACCCTTTTCTTTTGCTAATTTTGTATGGCTGTGTTTTAATTCAGTTTGTTTTTTCTACATACCTGGTTATAGCAATGGAAGAACAGTAGGTGATAAAAAGGAGACCAAACCAGGTCATTTGGGTACAACCTACAATGTAACCTGTAGCACTCAGAACTCAGTTGGACTTTGACTTCACAGATGAAAATCTGCTGAAATCTCAGCTTCTCAAGAAGATTCAGATTCTCTCAGTCTATGTCCTAGAAATATCAGATACTCAGCACTTGCTTGTCTTAGGGAACAGCTTAGAGAACTGTATTGCATGGTAGCAGTAGGTCTAAGAGATAAACTTGATCTTTATGACTAAAGAATTTGATGACTAATGACCAATCTTTAATTCAGTATCGTATCTACAGACAATCAATGTAGAGATTTGAGGATGAAATTAATGTAGTAGCTGAAGCAGGTATTTGAGCTGCAAATGAGCTTTGTATGTATTTAAAATCATGTGCATTTCAGAAATATAGTGAAGGCTTGAAAATTAAGAATTTTGATTAGTTTTACTGATCAAAATATAAAATACAAAGCAATCAACCAATAATCTATTTTTCCTTGATCAAGTAGTATACTATAGTCCAATAAAAAGGAAACGTTTTAATAATAAGCGTCACCTAGCATTACAAAAGGAAAATAAACATATTTCTGGAAGATTTGAAGGTCAGGACATGTATTAAAAAATAAGGAAGATTTATTTATGGTTTTACACTGGATGAACTTTCATGTTTCCTGGTTTCCTTGGGTCTATACTTAGGTCTATACATAGAGAGAGGTCAGCATGTGTTACTATTTTTCAAATATCAAAGAGCTATGTCATGGACAGAGAAACTGGAAGGGGTGGGGGGTGGGAAAAATGTTTTCTTAAGGTTTTTAGCTTATTTTCCAGAGAAAAGAATGTTAAAATAAATTTGGAAGCCCCTCTAAAATTTGAATGACAATCCAAAATAAAATCCGCTTCCAAACTTTCCAGGAATAATTTTCAGTATTTTGGCTACTGTTTGAAAACAAACAAGAAAAGCAAAACCACTTTCTGCATATAAACAGGAACCTTTTTAAAAATGCAGGTCAGGATTCACCCTCCCTAGTTAACTCCCTGTGCTTGTGTAATTGGTTCTTCTCCCAGTACTGACTTGTTAATTAAATCTCAGTAGTAACCAATTCCTCACCATGGATTCTTAGTATAGATGATTTCATTTACCAAATTCTCTTTGTGCTTGTTTGCCTGTTGCAACTCTGGAGGTTTCCCCACTTTTGATCTTGTTTTCTTTTTTCTTTTACTATCTGATAGAAGAGAAAAAACATCTGGATATCCCATCCTTCATACTACATAATGATTCTTAGAACTAGCTCTTTTTAAAAAATACTATCTTTTTTTACGGTCACTGTTGCTTTTAGCACACAAGATTAACCCTGTAACCACCTTCGTGCTAATGACAATTTCAGTTTCTGAATCCCTACGAAAAAAATCATAACAAAGGTTTGTGCACTAAAGCAACAGTAATTCAGCTTCTTTTGGATTATAAAGTCATCTTCAAACTCTTCTGTCGTTATTTCTTCTTCTTTTTAGATTTTTTTTTCAAATTTACATCTACAGAAAGACAACTGTGACTCTGAAATATCAGCTACTTCACAACTAAGGCAACTCTTAAGGACTTGTGCCACAGCAAGGGGTTCAGCTACTTAGACCATGGGACTCGCTTTGAGAAATCTAGTCTACTGGGGGCTGATGGGGTCCATCTGTCAGAGAAGGGGAAGAGCATCTTTGGTCATAGGCTTGCCAAGCTGGTGAAGAGGGCTTTGAACTAAAGTTGCCGGGGGAGGGGAACCTCAATCCATCCCACTCCTACCAGTGTGATGCCAAGGCCAGCATTAGATGCCCAGAGCCTGGAGAAGGATCACAGGTCATCAGGAGAGCACCTGAAGAGCAGCACAAAGGAATTCCAGCCACTCCAGCCAGTAAGTCAGCTTCATCGGGGGTCCAGCTTAAATGCCTCTGTGCAAACGCACGTAGCATGGGGGATAAACAAGAGGAGTTAGAGACGTGTGCACGCCTGCAGGGCTACGATCTTATTGGCATCACAGAGGCGTGGTGGGATGGCTCCCGTGACTGGAGTGTGGGAATGGAAGGATACAGACTCTTCAGGAAGGACAGGCAGGGGAGACGAGGAGGGGGTGTCGCCCTCTATGGCAATGACCAGCTGGCGTGCATGGAGCTCTGCCTGGGGATGGATGAGGAGCCGACCGAGAGCTTATGGGTCAGGATTAAAGGGAGGGCAGGGACAGGCGACATTATGGTGGGGGTCTGCTACAGGCCAGCCGACAAGGAAGACCAAGTGGATGAGGCCCTCTATAGACAGATAGGAGCAGCCTCACGTTCACAATCCCTGGTCCTCATGGGGGACTTCAACCACCCCGATATCTGTTGGAGGGACAACAYGGCAGGGCATAAGCGATCGGGGAGGTTCCTGGAATGCGTCGATGATAACTTTGTTCTCCAAGTGGTAGAGGAGCCAAGGAGGAGAGGTGCTATGCTGGACCTTCTTCTCACCAACAAKGAGGGGCTGGTGGGGAATGTGAAGCTCAAGGGTGGCCTGGGCTGCAGTGACCATGAAATGGTGGAGTTCAAGATCCTTAGGGCACCGAGGAGGGCGCACAGCAAGCTTGCTACCCTGGACTCGGGAGAGCAGACTTGGGCCTCTTCAGGGATCTGCTTGGTAGAGTACCATGGGACAAAGCCCTGGAGGGAAGAGGGGCCCAAGAAAGCTGGGTAATATTCAAGGATCACCTCCTCCAAGCTCAGGAGTGATGCATCCCAACAAAGAGGAAGTCAGGCAAAAATGCCAGGAGGCCTGCGTGGATGAACAAGAAGCTCCTGGACAAACTCAAACACAAGAAGGAAGCCTACAGAGGGTGGAAGTGAGGACAGGTAGCCTGGGAGGAATACAGAGAAATTGTCTGAGCAGCCAGGGATCAGGTTAGGAAAGCTAAAGCCCTGATAGAATTCAATCTGTCCAGGGACGTCAAAGGCAACAAGAAAAGCTTCTATAGGTACGTCAGGGATAAAAGGAAGACGAGGGAAAATGTGGGCACTCTCCGGAATGAAATGGGAGACCTGGTTAGCCAGGATATGGAGAAGACTGAGGTACTCAATGACTTTTTTGCCTCGGTCTTCACCGGCAAGTGCTCAAGCCTCASCGCCCAAGCCGCAGAAGGCAAAGGCGGGGGCTGGGAGAATGAAGAGCCGCCCACTGTAGGAGAAGATCAGGTTCGAGACCATCTAAGGARCCTGAAGGTGCACAAGTCCATGGGACCTGATGAGATGCATCTGCGGGTCCTGAGGCAACTGGCAGATGAAGTTGCTAAGCTACTATCCATCATATTTGGGAAGTCATGGCAGTCCGGTGAAGTTCCCACTGACTGGAAAAGGAAGACYSRGGGAACTACAGGCCAGTCAGTCTCACCTCTGTGCCCAGCAAGATCATGGAGCAGGTCCTTCTGGAAACCCTGTCCTGGTTTTGGCTGAGATATAGAGATAATTTTCTTCCTAGTGGTAGGAAGCTGCTGGTACCTAGCTGGTATACTGCTGTGTTTTGGATTTAACATGAGAATAATGTGATAACAAACAGAGGKTTTAGTTGTTGCTAAGTAGTGTTTATACTAAGTCAAGGCCTTTTCAGGTTCCCACACTTTGTAAGCGAGGAGGTGCACAAGAACCTGGGAGGGAGCATAGCCAGGACAGCTGACCCTAACTGACCAAAGGGATATTCCATACCATATGACGTCACGCTCAGCATATAAAGCTGGGGGAAGAAGAAGGAAGGGGGGACGTTCAGAGTGATGGCGTTTGTCTTCCCAAGTCACCATTATGCATGATGAAGCCCTGCTTTCCTGGAGATGGCTGAACACCTGCCTGCCGATGGGAAGCCGTGAATGAATTCCTTGTTTTGCTTTGCTTGCATGCATGGCTTTTGCTTTCCCTATTAAACTGTCTTTATCTCAACCCACGAGTTTTCTCACTTTTACCTTTCCACTTGTCTCTCCCATCCCACTGATGGGGAGTGAGCGACCGGCTGTATGGTGCTTAGTTGCAGGCTGGGGTTAGACTACGACACTATGCTAAGGCACATGGAAAATAAGGAGGTGATTGGTGACAGCCAACATGGCTTCACTAAGGGCAAATCATGCCTGACAAATTTGGTGGCCTTCTATGACAGGGTTACAGCRTTGGTGGATAAGGGAAGAGCAACTGACGTCATCTACTTGGACTTGTGCAAAGCATTTGACACTGTCCTGCACGACATCCTTGTCTCTAAATTGGAGAGATATGGATTTGACAGAGGGACCACTCAGTGGATAAGGAATTGGCTGGATGGTCACACTCAAAGAGCTGCAGTCAACGGCTCAATGTCCAAGTGGAGACCAGTGACAGGTGGTATTCCTCAGGGGTTGGTATTGGGATTGGTGCTGTTTAACATCTTTGTCAGTGACATGGACAGTGGGATTGAGTGCACCCTCAGCAATTTTGCCGACGACACCAAGCTGTGTGGTGCAGTCAACACGCTGGAGGGAAGGGATGCCATCCAGAGGGACCTTGACAGACTTAAGAGGTGGGCCCGTGCGAACCTCATGAAGTTCAACAAGGCCAAGTGCAAGATCTTGCACATGGGTCGGGGCAACCCCCAGTATCAATACAGGCTGGGGGATGAGTGGATTGAGAGCAACCCTGAGGAGAAGGACTTGGGGGTACTGGTGGATGAAAAACTGAATATGACCCGGCAATGTGCGCTTGGAGCTCAGAAAGCTAATCATATCCTGGGCTGCATCAAAAGAAGCGTGGCCAGCAGGTTGAGGGAGGTAATTCTGCCCCTCTACTCTGCTCTGGTGAGACCCCAGCCAGAGTACTGCATCCAGTTCTGGGGCCCCCAACATAAGAAGGACATGGACCTGTTGGAGCGAGTCCAGAGGAGGGCCACAAAGATGGTCAGAGGGCTGGA